>CM065680.1:23700175-23702675 GCA_017654935.2 Phymorhynchus buccinoides
TACATGCTTGTAACTTCCTCTAATATGCCACTCTCTTTGACTCTGCCTTTTCCCTTTGCTTGCTGTCATCTACTATCTGTCTGCCTTTCCTGCCTTTTGTTCTAGAAACACTTTCAAAAACGATTTTTTGTAGCCCATGCATGCTGGACCTAATTATGTCTTACTTAGGCGCATAACGGCAGCATGACGCATCTGCGCTCATAATTGAAGGGAAACTGTCAGAGCGGTCGAAGAAGAAGAAGAAGAAGAAGAAGACCTGCCAAAGTCTGTTATTGCTAGATTGTCCTGAGGGAAGGACGTGGTCTAGACAGACGTTCTTTTGGGGGTGCTAATAGTCTTCCCGTTCCATGTAATCAAAGACTTTTCGGCAGTACAAGAAAGCCCGACTTTCTTACTGCTTGTCGTTATGGTAGTTCTTCACTTGACCTGCGTATCTTCTCACACAATCCGATTGTTCCATCACTCAATCCAGACGTTCTTTTCGGTGTGTTGTTTCCTGTCATCCTGCTTAGGGCCTACTACATCTGAAAGAATGAAAGTACTTTACGGTGGAGAAATCACTGTCATTTATTTAACCCTTTCACCGCCAAAGTCGTATTTTTAGCACCACAGTGATTTTAACACCCATATCACTAAAAGGTATCATATTGGGGTCTATTATCCCAAAACCCTATTGTCATAGTTTTGGGAAGTAAGGATAGACCTTATTTTATATATGTCACAGAAGAATCCCCAATATTGCAGATGGATTTTGTTCTCTACCCAGGTAAATTGAATGGGAATTTTTGCCTGAAATATGGCTGGCGGTGAAAGGGTTAATCTAAGAAAGCATTGAAAAAGCGGGCCTCAAATACTAACGCCCGCTTTTTCAATAGTTAAATAAAAAGAAACGCAGATTTGTGCTTCTAGTTATTAGGCGAATTGTGTACCTGGATATGTCTTGTAAAATGACAGTGCTTTACAAGAAGACAATGTTAAACTAGTGGTCATCAACGCATAAAACAAACACAAAATATATTCCACATCGCTACCTGTAAGAGGAAAACACTTGTGTGTGATACACATTTTACTTAAAGACACACTGACGCACCACGATTACGTCCCTTGTTTTTTTCTGGGTAGATGTGACCCACATATAGATGTCTCCATATTCAGAATGAGGCTGCTGTTTATGATGTTTCGGTTTGAATTTTTGGGCATTTATATAGGAGTCAGACCTGGTCAAAACAGGATGTGTTCCAGTTATAAGAGGGAAAACACGTGAAACCCGTGATTTTGACACGTGATCTGGTGGGTCTTTAATGTAAAACGTTGTAAGCCAGGGATCATGAACGCTTAACCCTTTCACCGCCAATGTCGCATTTATGCACCACAATGGTTTAACACCCATGTCACGAAAAGGCATCAAATCAGGGTCTGTTATCCGAAGACCCTATTTTCTTAATTTTGGGAGGTAAGGGTAGACCTAATGTCATACATGGCACAGAGCCCAATATACTGCAGAATTATTTTTCTATACCCAGTTACGTTTAATGGTATTTTTTTGCTGAAAAATGGCTGGCGGCGAAAGGGTTAAACCAAAACGAAATTTGACAACTCATTGATCAAAATGTGCACAGGGGTAACACATATGACGTGACTTAATTCTACAAACAAATATAATCTAGTTGTGCTAATTCAGTCTGCGTCTGTGCACACCCATGAGCGCGCGTGTGCCATGCGTGCGTGCAAAATATCCGTGACCAGACCCACCCCTAACCGAACGCATTGTTTTAGCGTTCTGTGTAGCGATAGAATAGATTGCCCCTATTTATCCTGATGAGCCGTGTCCTCAGTTCAAAGCTATTAGCCGATGGATGAATAACTGCAGAGCCAATGCAGACCAACGGGCCGGGGACAAAGTCCCAATAAATCAAGCCCGCTCACCCTAGGGCCGTTGTCATAAGTAAAAGGCTACAGGATTGGCCGAGATGGGTTGCCATGGAGAGAGCCAATAAACTAAGCGGGAGTTTTGTCCACGTGAGCGCGCGTGCGGTCAGAAGCTATCATGTCAGAGGTTCTGGTTTTATCACGGCATGGAAATGATGAGAAATGGTGAGGAAGGCAGATAAAGAAGGAAGGACACGAGAATGGAGAGGTCGGATAGAAGGAGAGAAGGGATGAGGGGAAAGCACGAAAAAAAAAAAGAAAGCCAGGAGAAAGGAAGTTTGTTTCAGCCCAAAACACACTCAGAGTTGCTCCCCTTGACTTGTTTATACTGAAAGCACATTGAAAAATGAAAGTAGAAACAAAAATCAATGTCATTATTGAGCAGTAAAATGCAGACAAGCGCGATCAAATAGTTCAGTGACAACATTTGGACATTCCTCTAGCCAATGCGTGTCATTACTACAAACGGTTTGAAGGCAGATGAAAGTACTGACGTGATGCAAGGCACCGAGTGAGTCGAAAGTAGAGACAAAATGACCTTGGGTGATTGGGTTAGTTGATATGTTGTGGA
>CM065680.1:23712675-23720175 GCA_017654935.2 Phymorhynchus buccinoides
ACATTCCACCACTACCACCACCACCCCTGGACCTATCGCATGCTAAAGGGTGAATGGTAGCTGTTTGGTTGCCCTGCTGAACTTGCCACTCCCCACCTAACCTAGGCATACTAATGGTAGTGTCGTAGGAACGGGTGCCGGATGTGTTTTCAAGCTGGGCGCCAAGTGTCCTGTCTTTGCGCACGTAAGCTAAATGTCTTTGCTGTAACATAATTATGCACATTGAGACTTAGAGTTGAGAACCGGTTCAAAAATTCGAACCGGTTTTACCGAACCGGTTTTTTTAACCAGTACTCGCATCACTAATTTCACCTATGCAAACACATATTTATTTGTCAAAATATTCACACACACGCACGCACGCACGCGCGCGCACACACACACACACGCACACACACACACACACACACACACACACACACACACACACACACACACACACACACACACACACACAAGAAACTTATGACTTATGACACACACACACTCAACTCAGCTCAGTCAAAGTCAAAGCCATACACCACCACAAACTAGAAACAGCTACTCTTGGGTTACAAACAACAAATCTGCGCTGAGAATCAGTGTCGTTTTTCGAAAAGAACGTTTTTTTCTCAGAAAAACTCACTTTCAGTTTGCAGTTAAAAAACCGGTTCACAGCAACTCGGACCGGTTTTTTCGAACCGCAAAAGTTTAGCAACGTTTTTTTCGGTTCAACCCGGTGTTTCCTCCCACCTCTAAAAATGAGACTCACGGCCACTAAGAGCTTTCTCCACACAAAGCATCTGAGGGAGTTGTGGTTCGTGCTTATGCCCGTTGCATGGAAAGGGAAGTCCAGCAGTGTGCAGCGACAGTTCCTCTCCGTCTGCACAGCCACACACAGGTCAGTCAGAAATTAGTCTGAAACTAGACAACGTATGCCAGTCTGTCTATTTGTTTAGTTTATTTTTATTTAGTCTGTTTTAGTCCCGTCAACAGCTATGGTTATCTCAGGACTGTCACCGCGTAAAGTTCGACCACGTATAACAAAACACACATCAATAATTCTTAACAACGTCCCAAAACATGAAAACAACCAAAATATAAACAGTACAATTCACAACATGGTATATTCATCATTGTACCCTATGGCTCATAATTTCACACAGTGCTGGAAACGTTGAGCCACTCTACTCTACTTATCGGATCCAGGTTTAAAATTTTTTTTAAAAACAGTGAAAAAAGGATAACAAACACATCCTAGTAAAAAACAATATATAAGAAAGTCCATATAGGCAAATATGCACTGCGGGATGGGCAACATGTGCCCACTCAAGTGCGTTCGTATTTTCAAATGCGTTTCTTGTTTGTAGTGACTTTTTTCTTTTCTTTTTTTATTTCATGTTACTAGTCCATTTTAATTGTTTCGGTTTATTGCTGAAAGCCATGTATCACAGAGACGAACTACGGCAGTTTGACATGAATGGTGATGCCGAAAGTAAGTTTTTTGGGGGGGCACAGGGTGAGGACGGGGTGTGGGCACACTTGGAAAACCTAGCTATCAATTTGACCATACCAGGCAGCGGAATGTCTCCCTGCTCTTACTGACTTTAAACTGCCGTGGGATTTTTACGTGCGTAAAGCGCACGGGTCAGACTAGCTTTAAGTCCCCATCCGAAGGACTGTACCTTCAATTCGATTTTCCTGTCACACTAGAAAGAAAGGGCGAGGCCGGGATTCGAACGGGTCACTCACGCTGCAGTCTTAGATTTATTCAAATAAATGCAATTGATCATTCTTTTCTTTGACGATAAATAAACGAAAGAGGTGACTTGCTGTAGAGAAGAAACACAGACACAGGAATGTCACTCACCAGATTCCGTTCCTCGGAAGTCAATCCGAGATCGTACACCACTAAGGCGTAATCCTCACCCTGGAAACGGGGTAGAAAGTTCTCAAACATGGTGTACAGTACAATTTGCAATTCCTGGTAATGGTTTGACGAGGAGCCAGTGACGAATATGTATTTGTGTTTCGTCACTGACTGGGCTGCTGACCTCACGGCCGGCATGTACTTTTCTGGAAGAGAGTTCCGCAGAGAGAGCACTTGCTTCACTCTCTCCCGGAGAGATGGGGGAAACTGCCGAGGACAGGCGGCATCGAAACATGTTTGGGCTGAAAGACCCAGGCAGATAAACAACAAAGTTCCGATCAATGACATCTTACAAAATCAACACACACACACACACACACACACACACACACACACACACGCACGCGTGCACACGCACACGCACACACGCACACGCACACGCGCACGCACGCACACACGCACGCACACGCACACACACACACACACACACACACACACACACACACACACACACACACACACCCTTTTCCTATACCTTAAAACATCAGTGCTATTTTAATTCCTTATAGCCATTTACAAATAGAATCTAACAAATCAATAGTTGAGTCAGAGAAGATAATTAATATGTAAAGAATCAGTACATGACAAGAATAATCAATTGAGAGAGAGAGAGAGAGAGAGAGAGAGAGAGAGAGAGAGAGAGAGAGAGAGAGAGAGAGAGAGAGAGAGAGAGAGAGAGAGAGAGAGAGAGAGAGAGAGAGAGAGATTTCATTCTGAAAGGCCATAGCCCTTTAGAAAGGGGTACAAAATAACAAACAAAATGTCATAATGTAAATTGGGTTAATTTTTACTCAACTTACTGCCCTTTGCCTAATGTCCGTGGGCAAAGAATATTTATAGTGGCCACGACAAAGGAAACTTACCAGTATGTATTGTGGAATCACACACTCTTTCAGTCAGGTTGAGTGTGGATCCAGTGTAGCCTGAAACCAGAGCAAATGCATTTCAATGAGTGCTTCTGGTGGGCCTACGGGAGATACATTTAGTGGTTTGTTTTGCTTCCCTTGGTCAAATATAAACTAAAATATGTTTTGATGCTCGCATGCGAGAGAAAGAGAGTAAGTTTTTCGTTGCTAAGAAACTGACAAATGAAACGTCACCTGGTGTCAAAGGCTAGTGACCTGAATTCCACCTAAGAAAAGCTCATTTAATATTTCGTCTGTTTAAAGCATACTGAGAGAAGGGCCTGTAGTCATGAGAGCAGCTAAGATAACTAATCCGGGATGGAAAATGCAAAATAGTCTGAAATACCAATCCGATTGGCAGTTTAGACGAAATTGCATTTTCCATCCGGGATTAGTTGTCTTAGCCGCACTCCTGACTACAGGCCCAGGACGTGTAGTCATGAGTGCGTCTTAGACAGTCCACACGGGTAGTAGTATGTAAACTAGGCTAAGCAGCCAATCGCTATGGGAGTTTAGTCTAATTTACATACTATTTACTACCCGTGTTGACTGTCTAACACGCACTCGTGATTACACGCCTTCCTGATGACTTACTATCCAGCCTAGATTTCAAGATGTGTGTCAGTTCATCCAGTTCCGTTTCGTCAGTTTCGTTTGGGTTCTCTGTGGCCCTCATCCCTGCACGAAAGAAATACAAATGGCTCCCCCCCCCCCACCCCCCCCCCCACCCCCCCACCCCCTGCGTGCGCATCTCGACCTTTCCAACGGAAGTGTCGCCATCTTAGTCAGATTTGTGTGTAAACAGCATCGATCTGGCATTTTTCAAACAAAGTTACTGACTAAGATGGCGACACTTCCGTTGGAAGGGTCGAGATGGCACGCTCCTTGTGGCCGGATATGACGACACGTGGGTACAAGCCATAAGACACAAAATAGCGTGTTCACGGTGAGTATGCATACATCCACATACAGACAGTGAAGGCACACACTGCGTGAGAGAAACGGGACACTCAGATAGTATGTTCACAGTGTGCATACACTGACACAGAAACACGTAATGCACACACTGCGTGAGAGAAGGAGAGGACGCATCAGTGTTGCAGATTGTTACCAACCGTGATCGTAGAGAGCGGATTGGCAATGTTTTCACTCGTGTCTGAGGTGGTGTTTGTATGTTTGTATGTATCCTCTCTAGCGTTTGAACGGATGGACTTAGGGTGCTCAAATTTTGCATGCGGGTACGTAGTAGGAAGATCTAGGCCAAGTTCGATAATGAAGGTTATGGGTCAATGGTCAAGGTCACTGAACGCTGCCGCGCGGTTGGTGATTTAGCGTCTTAACGCTCTAGTTAACTCTTGGTTTCAACTTGTAACCTCAAGCATCAATCTGGACCTGCAATTCACATTGCGACAGCATGAGACTTATCATCGTGATATATAAGAAGGCCTGTTAAATCCTACTACTTTACCAGGACTTCTGAGATATTATGATGATAAGACTCGTACTATATAATACAGGCCCTGGTCTATAAATGTACCCCATTCCCTGCCTGGCCCTGCGTCTACTAAGGGGTCTGTGATGTCATTGATGATGTCATAGCCCTGGAATGATGGTTTTTGTTTCAGATATATCAGGAAAGAAACATCTTTAGACCGTTGGGTGTGTTTTTCTTCAGATTGAGTCTAACATATCTCTTTTTCATTTTATAATAATAAAGGAGATATTTTCTGAAATTTCCTCTGGCAGTGAAGTTTGTTTTTAAATGAAGATTTTTGTTCACGAAAGACTTCTCCTTTACAAAGCCTATTAGAAAACAAAAGAGGGTGGCTGTGTGGGTGCAGGCATTCAAATGACAACACGAACACGTGAAAACTACCAGCGAGTGAACTTGCCTGCGTTGTCAAAAGGGACAGTCTGGGAGAAACCGAGCGCAGTTTTTATCCTTGGAAGATTCTGGGAAATGGCGTACAAGACGGCGATGACCGAGACAGCAAGCACGCACTGGTCCACGACACCTGAAGGAAAGACAGCACAGGGTGCGGCCGAGGTTAGCTCCACGTGTTCTCACGGACATCTAGAAGTCTACTATATAAATATGTTATAGAAGTCCGTGAATGTTCTTCAATTACTTGTAGCGGTGCCATAGCCGATGAGGTTTTCCCGAGGCGTGGTTACCGCTACACCTATCTGTATTAATTTAAAAAATCGGGACTTTACTGGTTTCGTACTGCCTCCGGGCATTGCCTCCAGTATTGTTTCCAACATATTTGTATTTACAAATGTCCCATATGTGTCTGATTCAGACCAAGAGGACGTAAAACACCATTTTCGTCGTCGTGAGTATAGACCTTTGCAACTAGGATTATTAACGCCCTTGACAGTGAGAGTAATTGCTCTTGTTGGTCAGTACGGACAAGGGCATTCACTCTTGCGAAAGGCAGCCATCAGATAGGGGTTATTGGCGAGAGTTATCGCCCTATCTGGTCAGTACTGAACCATCTTCCCCCACCCTCAAAGGGCATTCACTCTTGCAAAAGCTGTTCGTTGCAGACCCCAATAGAGTGGCACAGTGGTAGCGCGTTCGCCTCGTGTCAAGTAAACCCGAGTTCGAACCTGGGTACAGGGGATTTGTTATCTCACTTTGCACTTGGTTTAAGCAACTTTTTTTTATTAACACAATTTCATGCAGATGCAAATATATCTGAGCGCAAGAGTGCAACAAGCTAAAGCTTATGGGCGTACTCAACACATTTATAAATTACAAAAGAACAGCTGCATTTCTTGGCCTTACCGTCTGAACGTGGAGTCTTTGGGATGAGACGATAAACCGAGGTTCTTTGTGCCCATGCACGTAGCACACGTTAAACCCAGTGGCAACGAAAAAAGTTGTCATTTGGTCAAAATTTACCACCACTCCTTTCCTTCTTCATCAGTCACACAAAAATCGCATACAAAGCAAAATGGGTGGCGCGCCTCTGGCTGCGACGCGCTCTCCAAGTGGGAGCAACCCGAATTTCACAGAGACGCCTCTGTGACTATAACGTACATAATACCTGATGTTCTCTCACAATCCTTACCTTTCTCGCTCTCCCTAACATTCTTTTCTTCCTTTCCACACCCCTATGCTACATGATGCTACTAGGCAAGCCCCCCCCCCCCCCCCCCCCCCCCTTCCCTGCCCATTGCGCTTCCACTAGACACAGTACCATACAGAAGTATAACACAATATGGTGAAAGGTCAAGGTCAACAATGTCATTGATGCTCAGCCTCCTGTAACATTTTGACATTGAGATAGTATGAGACTTATCATCATGATATCTAAGAGGTCCTTCTAAAGTCCTATTGAATCCTACTACTTTACCAGGACTTCTGAGATATGATGATACGACTCATATTATATAATACAGGCCCTGGTCTATAACATGATCTTACCAAATTTTCTTGCAAACTTCATGTTTTGTAGAAGGAAGGGCTACTGTCTCCAAAAGGCGACAGTAGTAACGAGAGGTGTCTCTGGTGTCTACAACTGAAAGTGAGCCAAGCCCCCTCACCCCCAGTGCAATGTTCTCCATCACAACACTTTGCTCAGCGGCCCGCCTGAAGCACGTGCACTCACTGATGGTAGTTGGCAACTGTATGTGTTACGCCCAATCTGTGAAATGGCCTATTTCATCAAATGAGCAAAACCATTTGCCCAATTCATCATAAAAGACACAACGTACAGAAACAAAGTTGTAATTGGCATTTACACAGGTAGGCCCTATTGATGGTTGTCTGTGTACTGTATTTTCACCCCACCCCCTTCCCATCTTACCCTTCACCCCTACTTAAGCTACTCTGGGGTGTGCCCGAGGCACGTGTTTTATTACATTCAGTCTGAATAAAATAATTTTAAACTTATCTAGGGGAAGACGGGGTAAAAAGCGCATGGGCGGGTAAGAAGCCCACCCCAATTATCTCATGAAATGAAGCAAATTTCAGTCTCATTTTGCCCATGAGACGAGCCTTAATGTCTAGCATTCGTCTCATGGGCAAATTTGACTGACATTTTCTTTATTTCATGAGATAATTGGGGTGGGCTTCTTACCCGCCCATGCGCTTTTTACCCCGTCTTCCCCTACGGGTATGTTTATTTGTTTGAACCCATTCTACTAGATCTCTGTATGTCTATGAACAAAAATGTTGTTCATTCCCAGAAGTTGCCGAAATGGCAGGTTTGAACATTTAATTTTCTATTTCATGAAAATAGGCAGTTTCGCGGATCGGGCGTATGTATGTTACCGTAAATGTTCACTGATGTTGGACAAAAGGGGAATACTCTCTTTCTCTTTCTTGTCAACTAATGTCCCTTTCTCCTTGTCAGTTCATATCGGTTTTCTTTGCACGTATTGCGCGCTTCATTGATCTGAAACATCGCTGTCGGCACTGAATTGCCAAAAGCAACACGTTTGTGAATGTTGTCTCTTGCATCTTGCCCCGAATTCCCCACCAATCCCCATCCTGTTTGGATATTATCCTCTTTCAAGATGTATCTGTAGCTAATTATGTATGAAAAATGTAATGAAATCGAAGATGAAATTCATTTCTTAGATAATTGCATCAAATATGACGATATAAGAAAGCACTTTTTAAAACATGTTGAAGACAAATACAAAATACAAAACGCGCTACCAACCAATTTAATA
>CM065680.1:23730175-23732675 GCA_017654935.2 Phymorhynchus buccinoides
ACGTGTATCAACCGTCAACCTGCTGATATGTCTTATTCCAAACGGTGTGTGTGTGATTGCGTGTGTGTAGGTGAGTGCGTGCGTGTGTGTGTGTGTGAGTGTGAGAAGGCGCGAGAGAGAGTGGAGGGTGTGTTTTGTTGTTGTTGTTTTTTAGGGGGGGAGACAGCGCGGGGTGAGGGAGGGGGGAGGGGAAGGGGGTGGTGAGAGAGTGGAGGGGCTGGGGGTATATGTTCCCCGCATGTATTAATTTTAATGTTTTCTAATGATATCTTGTTCTTACGATGTCAAAGTTCTTTTTTCTGTTTTAATCTTGTATGTCTCCTTTCTCTTCTTTCTTAAACCTGTTGGTTTTTATCTTTGTAATGGCGCCTGGAGCCTCGCGAGGGACAGGCGTCACTTTTTAAAATGAATTAAATTATTATTATTATTATACATACATACATGCATACATACATACATACATACATACATACATACATACATACATACATACATACATACATACATACATACAAGCATACATACGTATAAGCATACATACATACGCATAGACACACATACACACACGCGCGCGTGCGAGCACAAAGAAGTAATGACATTCCTACGCACATTGCTAACTCAGAACTCAGCATTGACATTTTACTGTAGTTACTCGGAAAGGTCGTTTTAGGACCAAAGTAAAAGCAATCGGATAGTCAGTAGAGTGGCACACTGGTAGCGCGTTCGCCTCGTGTCAAGTAAACCCGAGTTCGAACCTGGGTACAGGGGATTTTCCTCTCACTTTGCACCCGAGTTCGAACCTGGGTACAGGGGATTTTCCTCTCACGCTGCACTAGGCCTTACGGTCTGAACGTGAAGTCTTTCGGATGAGACGATAAACCGAGGTCCCGTGTGCCCATGCACTTAGCTTACCCAGTGGAAAATTGTTTTTTGTCATTTGGTCAAAATGTACCCCCCCCCACTCTTGTCTTCCTCATCAGTCACACACAAAAAAAGTGTTAGCGCGCCACTGGCTCCGACTCGCTCTCCAGGTGGGAGCAATCCGAATTTCACAGAGACGCCTCTGTGACTATAAATTACTAATACATAATTATGAAAACTACTAGGTAACAGAGATAGGAAAACGGGTAGTGACGAGAGACAAAAAAAGAAGATTCACAAACGAAGTGATTATATCAAATAGGAGAGATCTGGTCGCACATGTGCACGCACGCACATACGAACATATGCACACGCACACATAGACACACACGCGAACGCATGCTCACGCACATTCACACATACACACCTTCTATAAGATACCATTATATCTAAAAGCATGCTAGACCATTTATGTAAACTTCTTCGTGTATATTTATGTACACATATTACCAATGTGCTTTTATACGTGACTGTAGCGGGCCGAAAATACATTCTGCAATATAAAATTGTGAAATAATTGTATAGTTATTATTTCGTCCATATCTAAACCAATAAAGGCTGCAATCGTGTTTGACACTCGTATGTCAAGCAATACCATAACACGACACACGCAAAATCATACTTAAAGTAAACTTTGGTCAAGATGTTACTGTTTTTAAGATGTTGCTCTTTAATTTTGGGCATTGCCAGCCATAATGTAGATAGACAGTTTGCACAGGCAATCCTAGAAAATTGATTTCAGCATTGACAGATTTTCGAATCAACCAATACAAAAAAAATAATAATAAAAATCACTTTTTTAGCCTTTAAGTAAGACACAAATCTACGTGTTGACCGACAGACGAACCTATCTTGCTCTTTTCTGTCATACAATTAATAATGAATATCACTTTTTTAGCCTTTAAGTAAGAACAAAATCTACGTTTTGACCGACAAACTAACCTATCTTGCTCTTTTCTGTCATACAATTAATAATGAAAATCACTTTTTTAGCCTTTAAGTAAGAACAAAATCTACGTTTTGACCGACAGACTAACCTATCTTGCTCTTTTCTGTCATACAATTAATAATGAAAATCACTTATTTAGCCTTTAAGTAAGAACAAAATCTACGTTTTGACCGACAAACTAACCTATCTTGCTCTTTTCTGTCATACAATTATTTTCCTTACGGTCCAGAATGTTTAATGGGCGCAACTTATGATACACCTTGTGGTGGCTTAGTAATCAATACGCAAATTCAATGTGAACAAATCTTCCAGTACGCGCCAGCCATGCGCCATTCTCACACTCCAGCTCTGAATGAAAGGCGCTTCCTTTCAAGCTGCCAGAGTCAAAACAAAATAATTTGGCTGTCACGAACAAAGACTGCACGTGCTCTCGCGAGAACAAACAATAACCCTAAATAGAAGGGACACCCAACTAAGAGCTCTTCTTCGTGTCGACAGGGACGCCATTTTCTTGTCTCCGGAACACGAGAAGATGTCTCCGTTTTGAGTGGTGTCCCTTATTCCCTAGAGAGAGGAGTTTTAAGAGTCTTGCTGAGACGGCTGTTCCCAAACGATATACATTGGTTGTTT
>CM065680.1:23740175-23745175 GCA_017654935.2 Phymorhynchus buccinoides
ACACTCTCTAGTTTAGATCAACTCATCTACACAGAAGCACCATTTAGTTTTGAGTAAACTCTCTAGTTTAGATCAACTCATCTACACAGAAGCACCATTTAGTTTTGAGTAAACTCTCTAGTTTAGATCAACTCATCTACACAGAAGCACCATTTAGTTTGAATACACTCTCTAGTTTAGATCAACTCATCTACACAGAAGCACCATTTAGTTTGAATACACTCTCTAGTTTAGATCAACTCATCTACACAGAAGCACCATTTAGTTTTGAGTAAACTCTCTAGTTTAGATCAACTCATCTACACAGAAGCACCATTTAGTTTGAATACACTCTCTAGTTTAGATCAACTCATCTACACAGAAGCACCATTTAGTTTTAGTAAACTCTCTAGTTTAGATCAACTCATCTACACAGAAGCACCATTTAGTTTTGAGTAAACTCTCTAGTTTAGATCAACTCATCTACACAGAAGCACCATTTAGTTTGAATACACTCTCTAGTTTAGATCAACTCATCTACACAGAAGCACCATTTAGTTTTGAGTAAACTCTCTAGTTTATATCAACTCATCTACACAGAAGCACCATTTAGTTTGAATACACTCTCTAGTTTAGATCAACTCATCTACACAGAAGCACCATTTCGTTTTGAGTAAACTCTCTAGTTTAGATCAACTCATCTACACAGAAGCACCATTTAGTTTTGAGTAAACTCTCTAGTTTAGATCAACTCATCTACACAGAAGCACCATTTAGTTTGAATACACTCTCTAGTTTAGATCAACTCATCTACACAGAAGCACCATTTAGTTTTGAGTAAACTCTCTAGTTTAGATCAACTCATCTACACAGAAGCACCATTTAGTTTGAATACACTCTCTAGTTTAGATCAACTCATCTACACAGAAGCACCATTTAGTTTTGAGTAAACTCTCTAGTTTAGATCAACTCATCTACACAGAAGCACCATTTAGTTTGAATACACTCTCTAGTTTAGATCAACTCATCTACACAGAAGCACCATTTAGTTTTGAGTAAACTCTCTAGTTTAGATCAACTCATCTACACAGAAGCACCATTTAGTTTGAATACACTCTCTAGCTTAGATCAACTCATCTACACAGAAGCACCATTTAGTTTGAATAAACTCTCTAGTTTAGATCAACTCATCTACACAGAAGCACCATTTAGTTTGAATACACTCTCTAGTTTAGATCAACTCATCTACACAGAAGCACCATTTAGTTTGAATGCACTCTCTAGTTTAGATCAACTCATTTACACAGAAGCACCATTTAGTTTGAATACACTCTCTAGTTTAGATCAACTCATCTACACAGAAGCACCATTTAGTTTTGAGTAAACTCTCTAGTTTAGATCAACTCATCTACACAGAAGCACCATTTAGTTTGAATACACTCTCTAGTTTAGATCAACTCATCTACACAGAAGCACCATTTAGTTTGAATACACTCTCTAGTTTAGATCAACTCATCTACACAGAAGCACCATTTAGTTTTGAGTAAACTCTCTAGTTTAGATCAACTCATCTACACAGAAGCACCATTTAGTTTTGAGTAAACTCTCTAGTTTAGATCAACTCATCTACACAGAAGCACCATTTAGTTTGAATACACTCTCTAGTTTAGATCAACTCATCTACACAGAAGCACCATTTAGTTTGAATACACTCTCTAGTTTAGATCAACTCATCTACACAGAAGCACCATTTAGTTTTGAGTAAACTCTCTAGTTTAGATCAACTCATCTACACAGAAGCACCATTTAGTTTGAATACACTCTCTAGTTTAGATCAACTCATCTACACAGAGCACCATTTAGTTTGACCATTTATCTACACAGAAGCACCATTTGAGTAAACTCTCTAGTTTAGATCAACTCATCTACACAGAAGCACCATTTAGTTTTCTCTAGTTTAGATCAACTAAACTCTCTAGTTTAGATCAACTCATCTACACAGAAGCACCATTTAGTTTGAATACACTCTCTAGTTTAGATTCATCTACACAGAAGCACCATTTAGTTTGAATACACTCTCTAGTTTAGATCAACTCATCTACACAGAAGCACCATTTAGTTTTGAGTAAACTCTCTAGTTTAGATCAACTCATCTACACAGAAGCACCATTTAGTTTGAATACACTCTCTAGTTTAGATCAACTCATCTACACAGAAGCACCATTTAGTTTTGAGTAAACTCTCTAGTTTAGATCAACTCATCTACACAGAAGCACCATTTAGTTTTGAGTAAACTCTCTAGTTTAGATCAACTCATCTACACAGGAGCACCATTTAGTTTGAATACACTCTCTAGTTTAGATCAACTCATCTACACAGAAGCACCATTTAGTTTGAAGCACCATAAACTCTCTAGTTTAGATCAACTCATCTACACAGAAGCACCATTTAGTTTGAATACACTCTCTAGTTTAGATCAACTCATCTACACAGAAGCACCATTTAGTTTTGAGTAAACTCTCTAGTTTAGATCAACTCATCTACACAGAAGCACCATTTAGTTTGAATACACTCTCTAGTTTAGATCAACTCATCTACACAGAAGCACCATTTAGTTTGAATAAACTCTCTAGTTTAGATCAACTCATCTACACAGAAGCACCATTTAGTTTGAATACACTCTCTAGTTTAGATCAACTCATCTACACAGAAGCACCATTTAGTTTGAATGCACTCTCTAGTTTAGATCAACTCATTTACACAGAAGCACCATTTAGTTTGAATACACTCTCTAGTTTAGATCAACTCATCTACACAGAAGCACCATTTAGTTTGAATACACTCTCTAGTTTAGATCAACTCATCTACACAGAAGCACCATTTAGTTTGAATACACTCTCTAGTTTAGATCAACTCATCTACACAGAAGCACCATTTAGTTTGAATACACTCTCTAGTTTAGATCAACTCATCTACACAGAAGCACCATTTAGTTTTGAGTAAACTCTCTAGTTTAGATCAACTCATCTACACAGAAGCACCATTTAGTTTGAATACACTCTCTAGTTTAGATCAACTCATCTACACAGAAGCACCATTTAGTTTTGAATACACTCTCTAGTTTAGATCAACTCATCTACACAGAAGCACCATTTAGTTTTGAGTAAACTCTCTAGTTTAGATCAACTCATCTACACAGAAGCACCATTTAGTTTTGAGTAAACTCTCTAGTTTAGATCAACTCATCTACACAGGAGCACCATTTAGTTTGAATACACTCTCTAGTTTAGATCAACTCATCTACACAGAAGCACCATTTAGTTTGAATACACTCTCTAGTTTAGATCAACTCATCTACACAGAAGCACCATTTAGTTTGAATGCAACTCTCTAGTTTAGATCAACTCATCAACTACACAGAAGCACCATTTAGTTTGAATACACTCTCTAGTTTAGATCAACTCATCTACACAGAAGCACCATTTAGTTTTGAGTAAACTCTCTAGTTTAGATCAACTCATCTACACAGAAGCACCATTTAGTTTTGAGTAAACTCTCTAGTTTAGATCAACTCATCTACACAGAAGCACCATTTAGTTTGAATACACTCTCTAGTTTAGATCAACTCATCTACACAGAAGCACCATTTAGTTTTGAGTAAACTCTCTAGTTTAGATCAACTCATCTACACAGAAGCACCATTTAGTTTGAATACACTCTCTAGTTTAGATCAACTCATCTACACAGAAGCACCATTTAGTTTTGAGTAAACTCTCTAGTTTAGATCAACTCATCTACACAGAAGCACCATTTAGTTTTGAGTAAACTCTCTAGTTTAGATCAACTCATCTACACAGGAGCACCATTTAGTTTGAATACACTCTCTAGTTTAGATCAACTCATCTACACAGAAGCACCATTTAGTTTTGAGTAAACTCTCTAGTTTAGATCAACTCATCTACACAGAAGCACCATTTAGTTTGAATACACTCTCTAGTTTAGATCAACTCATCTACACAGAAGCACCATTTAGTTTTGAGTAAACTCTCTAGTTTAGATCAACTCATCTACACAGAAGCACCATTTAGTTTGAATACACTCTCTAGTTTAGATCAACTCATCTACACAGAAGCACCATTTAGTTTTGAGTAAACTCTCTAGTTTAGATCAACTCATCTACACAGAAGCACCATTTCGTTTTGAGTAAACTCTCTAGTTTATATCAACACCCCCCCACCCCCCAAAAAAAAAAAAAGAAGAAGAGAAAAACGTGTGCATGTAACCAAGCAATAGTCTGTCTGGCTGACACTGACAGATGTACAGACATTCTGGTCGGCTGGTTGTCTTTATGTCCCTCAGACAGACATTCTGGGTCAAGTTTCTTTAGAGGACTGTCGCCGCGCGAATAACTGTTACGCCAAAAATGGGTCTAAGAAACACCACTAACCGCGAATAACGTAGTTAACTCTAATAGCTTACTCTTCACTGTCAGAGAGAGAAAATAGTTGCTATGTAAAAGGGAGATAAATCATACCTCTCTGACAGGTTGTACAACGAATATTTCGATTTAATTTACGTCTATTTGTGTGCAGAAAATTAAGTTAGCACTATATTATGCCATCTAACATGATGAAAAATTAAGACAGAGCACTGACAAATACTTGTGTTTGTTTAATTTGCTAAAGTCATCCCATACATTTTCTTGATTTTGTGTTCCATTTTGGTAAACAAAAAGTTATGTTCTCGTGAGAACTAAAATAACCGGATGTAAAAACAAAATGTGTATATTTCCCATGATACAACTAATCGTTTGCCGCTAGCTACTACCAAAGTGATCACAAACCGTTTTGGAAACTATCGGCAAAGGGGGGGGGGGGGTCTTAGATAGTTTTTTGCCGATTTGAGCTAGCGCTACGTTAGTTTGTAGGGTGATGCACATCTATTCATTTCTGCACGCGTTGGCAATGGTTTCAATCCACATGAACACGTTTCACTCTTTCCCATTAGCAACAATGATAATA
>CM065680.1:23755175-23757675 GCA_017654935.2 Phymorhynchus buccinoides
AAGACTCCAGGGATCATCCCAAAAGCGGACACATTTGAACACTACGGTACAAGTATGCATCAGCTACGGATGAGACCAGTACGTGTGTGACCGTTTTTTTAAATATATTTCCCAGCCACACTCCGTCTTCGGGGGATTTTGGAGACTGATGATGTCATGCTAGGAGCTTGTCATAGCTAAAGACAATCCCCGCATAACTATGCAGAGCATAAACTTTTTTTGATGTAGCCGTGGTGTTCTAGCTTATATCAATTGATCTGACACAGCCTTAAAGACCCACCACATCCATGAGTGAAAATCACGGGTTTCTCTCTCTCGCTGGTAAGAAATTTTATTTTGACCAGGTTTGACTCCCATACAAATGCTCCCAAATTGAAAACGAGACAGAGACTTTGAAGAGCAGCCTCATTTTGAACTTGGGGAATTTGTATGTGGGTCACACCTACCCAGAAAAAGCAAGGGACTTAAATCTGCTGGGTCAGTGGGTCTTTAAACCAAGGCAACTGTCCGTTGTTCATTGAAAGAACTTACTCAAAAGGTTATGAATGAATAAACGTGTCATCCATTACATTGTTGAGAAGCCTAAATCTGGATTGTTTTGGTATTAGGAAGCAGGAATTTTACAACCACTTCCTGCAGTTTTTAAGGAGTTCTTTTAAGTAAACTGTTTCGTTGTTTTAACTGTAAAATATTAATTCTCTATGAACCTAAAATAGACTTGCAAACCTATCGGGGTTTTTTCCCTCTTCACATCCCTCTTTTGAAAGCATGCACAGTAGCGTAAGGGAGGTAAGAAGGCTAAACAAAATATAACAATGTATTTGTGAATCCGCATGGCAACTGCCGTATATTTGAATTGTTTTCTGGGCAAACAGTTAAAAATACTTCTTTTTTCATTCTAATGAATTCTTTAACACAATATATAGAACTAGCGCTTCGCGTGTCGACTGCGCCCCCTTACAGCTAAACACTCCCCTTCGCTGCTTCGACTCAGCGCTTCCGACTCCGCCCCCTTACAGCTAAACACTCCCCTTCGCTGCTTCGACTCAGCGCTTCCGACTCCGCCCCCTTACAGTTAAACACTCCCCTTCGCTGCTTCGACTCAGCGCTTCCGACTCTGCCCCCTTACAGCTAAACACTCCCCTTTGCTGCTTCGACTCAGCGCTTCCGACTCTGCCCCCTTACAGCTAAACACTCCCCTTCGCTGCTTCGACTCAGCGCTTCGCGCTTCGACTTCTTGGGCTTCGACTTTTGACTCAGCCCCCTTGCGCTTCGCGATGCTTCGACTAAGCGCTTCGCGCTTCGAGTTCTTGCGCTTCGCGCGCGGTTCGACTTCTTGCGCTTCGCGCTTCCGGCTTCGACCCCTTGGCGGAAGTTTCCGACAAGTAAGGACGGCATGACCTTCCGAGGGTGCCAAGGATTCTTGATGCCAAACTTGGTGTCGATCGGTTGAGAACTGTGGCCGTGTATAAGGGACATATACACACACACACACACACACACACACACACACACACACACACACACACACACACACACACACACACACACATACACACACACACAGACACACATACGATTGGGCGAACATTTAGTCTTCACGCCATAAGAATGGCCATTGCAAAGTAATGAGAGCCTATAAAGGGCCAGCCACACTTCAGCTAAAATCGCACGACTGTACGATACGATTCGATCACGTGATCTCGAAGCGTGAATCACATTTGTTCTTGGAGACCACGTGATTGAATCGTGTCGTACAGTCGTACGATTTTAGTGGACGTGTGGCCGGCCCTTAAGAGTTGGATCTTTGTCTCTGTCTCTGTCTCTGTCTCTCTCTCTCACACACACACACATACACACGCACACGCACACGTATGCACACACACACACACACACACACGCACGCACGCACGCACGCACACACACGCACACGCACACGCACGCACACGCACGCACACGCACGCGCACGCACACACACACACACACGCACACACACACACACACACACACACACACACACACACACACACACACTTGTAGATGGCTTGATAAAAAAAAAGCATGATTGTTTGCTTACTCAATGTCCATCTTTAAATAAAATGTTGACTTGACTTTGACTTTTGACTTGACACACACACACACACACACACACACACACACACACACACACACAGATTTAAACGTGCAGTGGCCCACGCGCTTTTGCACGTAGAAGCACGACCCTTGAGGCCCAGACACTTTTCAGAATACAGACAAACGGACACGCAGGCACACACACAAAACAATGAAAATACCAGTTCACTCTCCAATATCATTATCTATTTGAATCACACGAAATTAGTTTCCCTTTCCTCTGTTTTCACGTAAACCTGATACCCCTAATCTCTGTCGACATAACTGCATTCCCAGATGTATCATGACCGTGTCGTCATTTATTCATGTCTGCTTTGCTTTGAACTGTGTCCTGTTGCCAAGTTATTTCAACATCATCAGAGTCTGT
>CM065680.1:23765175-23780175 GCA_017654935.2 Phymorhynchus buccinoides
AAAAGACTAGGAGGACTACTCCACCAAGACACATCATTATCCGCTCTGTTCACACTACAGTGGCATTATCAATGCCAGACTTAACCGCCTTTGCTCTTTTCTTTCTCTTCTTGAAGACAGGGGGAGATAACTTCATTCTACCTGCCCTTTCTCATCTTTTCATGGCGCAGACGCCATTTATTCCAGTCTGCTATGCCCTGAATACCACCCACCTCTACACATACATACCCCCTTCGCTGCACCCTTACCTCCCATTCCTCCTCTCTTTTTGTGTGGTACTTCTGAATCTATAAAACTAGGAGTATATAATTATAGCAACTGGGACAAGAGCCCGTATGTTTCTTCGTCTACTCATTTGTATATAAACGTATGTCGGTCTGCCAAAGTCTAACTCATTGAGCAAATCGTATGGAAATGGATAGAATTGTATTGTCACGTCAACCTGTCTCATGTTAGTGAGTAGCATCAAAGACAGTTCGGGAGAACGGTCTTTCGTGCTGTTATGGCACAGGACCCCAGAGCACATCTTTCAATAGTATCCCACCTACCATGACACCTTTTTGTCAAACCTGGTCAGAGGGGATGACGCTGCAAGAGAAGCTCTGGCGACCCACTGAGGCGCTGAGGAAGACAGCGGACTTCACCCTGATGACTGTTCTGAGGATCTAGGCAAGGCCCAAGGACACAGAGGAAGAATTCCGTCATGTCCTTACAACGATGACCGTTATGTCATTTCAACCGAAGATCAAATATTGACGGGGGGAAAGTATGTTCTTTGGAACAAAATGGAACGTCAGACGACATCCGGTGAGCGGGGCCGGGGGCGTTCAACACATAGGTCGTGTAATATATAATATATAATAATAATCATAATAATAATGCTTATTTAGCGCATTATCTTGCTAAGCAACTCAATGCGCTTTTCACTCACCATTCGTACTAACAGCAAACTAAAACAAAGCCGTGTATTCAAGCCTAGTGAAGCCTGCACCCGTGCTCATTTGATTAATCTAGTCTTGCAAGGCAAGGCAAGGCAAGAAATTTATTTCATACCCCATTTGGGCACAGAAATATAAAAACATACACACACATAAATAAATTTCCAAGAATCAACCCAAGAGTGATGTCCAAAATCATTTCAAAGATAACCCATACCATAATATTACAAATACTGTAATGTATTACTAAATTAAAAACAAAATGCCAATGGCTTTATTCAGGCTTTGTTGTCCTCTTCGGAACAAAAACAAATATTGATTAAACAACATTCTAGAGCCTTTGTTTCTTTCCTCGACTTACACATGTTAAGGAAACAATACACAAATGGTTTCTTTGGAGGTTGGGAGAAGGGATAAGAAAGGAACACACGTCGTACACGGAGTACATTTGTATCCCTTTTCTCAATCTCCAAAGAAATCATCTACAGTATTTTCCTTTCCTGGCATTCAGTACAATCCAATTGTCGCTATTACTATCCCATCAACCATAGGAAGAGCTTGTCCAAACTGTCAGTCTGTAGTTTATTGTGCAATCTATACACGTTTCTATCTTGATCAGTATACCTTAGTGTTTGAATACAACGTTGTGTAGGTATCTGTCTTTTGACAAAGAAAACTACTAGCAAATAAGAAGGAAGGAGGAAACTATGGGTAAAATGAAGAAGAAGAAGAAGAAGAAGAAGAAGAAGAAGAAGAAGAAGAAGAAGAAGAAGAAGAAGAAGAAGAAGAAGAAAAGAAAGAAGAAGAAGAAGAAGAAGAAGAAGAAGAAGAAGAAGAAGAAGAAGAAGAAGAAGAAGAAGAAGAAGAAGAAGAAGAAGAAGAAGAAGAAGAAGAAGAAGAAGAAGAAGAAGAAGAAGAAGAAGAAGAAGAAGAAGAAGAAGAACAACAACAACAAGAACAACAACAACAACAAGAAGAAGAAGAAGAAGAAGAAGAAGAAGAAGAAGAAGAAGAAGAAGAAGAAGAAGAAGAAGAAGAAGAAGAAGAAGAAGAAGAAGAAGAAGAAGAAAAGAAAGAAGAAGAAGAAGAAAAGAAAAGAAGAAGAAGAAAAGAAGAAGAAGAAGAAGAAGAACAACAACAAGAAGAACAAGAAGAAGAAGAAGAACAACAACAACAACAACAACAGCAACAGCAACAACAACAACAACAACAACAACAGCAACAACGAATACAACCAAGAAAGAACAAGAACGAAAGAAGAAGAAAGACTACGGTAGTAACAACGATGACAGTAATGTTGATGATAGAGAAAGGGCTGAAAGCGATGTACTATGAACACAAGAGAACAACAACTACAACAACGACGACGACGACAACGACGACGCCATTAACATCAAGAACACAATACTTTTTTTTTTTAAAGAGCAAAAAATAAAATAGAACAAGTGCAACGCCGAGCGGCTGCAAATTCCCCTCGCAGCATCGCTGCGCTACTCCGAAATCAGAATGTGTCGGCTGTACACACAGCGGGGAGACCATTGAGAACTGAAAACAGGACGCACGCACGGACGGATGGACGGCCGGAAAGAAGTGGGACATATCGGGCCTGTGACACAAAGGGCCTAGGGCACAGCGGACTTATCCCATGAACAGGCAAAGCGGCAGATATCAAAAGAAAACGTACTTACATACAAACGCATCAAAAGAGCACGTAACTGAATAGTTTTTTATATACAGCCTTGGGGTTCGGACCCGTGATTTGAGCGCGCGCGATCATGCGCACACGAGCGCACAGAAAAATTCGTGACAACGGTGTTATAGACCATTCATCAAGAAACGATGTGAAAAAAACTGCATTGCAATACATGCAAAACTTCGCGAGATATTAGCGATTATGTGTTTCGGGTTGAACCCCGTAACTGGCGCGACCTTGACCTTAATGTAAAACTAAATACATCAGTGGATAGCTTGCATCTTGGCAAACTAGTATACCAAATTTGATGATGATAGACTGAATAGTTTTTGAGAAAAACGGACGAATAGCCGGACGGACGGACGGACGGACAGACGGACGGACGGACGGAGGCACGCCGGAGGCACGCCGGACGGATCAGACAGAAACAATAGCTCCCCGAACCTTCGGCTCGGGGACTAAAGGTTCGGGGACTAATAAAGACTTAAAAAATCCAAAGAAAGAAAATTGGAATTCCAGTCGCAGTAGAAACATATGGAAGAGACACGATTGGAACAGGAAACCATATTAAAGTATGGCATCAGACCAGAATGCCTAATGACCATTTTGTAAGATACATGAAAACGGGTCTCTTATTCCAGAAGTGATCAGACGTTATAATTAAGAGTAATACACGTAGGAAGGAAGGAAGGAAGGAAAGAACGAACGTACGAACAAAGGAACTAACGAATGATGAGTTAAGCAAACTACAGGACAAATGAACAAATGGATGGATGGATGAATGGATGGATAGATGAATGGACGGATGGACGGATGGATGGATGGATGGATGGATGGATGCATGGTTGAAGTTAGCCTACTCTATTCCGTTAGGCAAACGTCGTTCTTGTAAAGAAAAGAAAATCATGACTAATCAAAAACTTGAATAAAAAAACTATTTAGGACAATGCATTATTATCTCGTTTCAAATGCCTAAAAATAGTGATACAGTTTCTTTTTGCGGTTTCTGTAATTGAAGCAGATAGTAACTGCAATAGGCAAAAGTTGGTAATACAAATAATAAGGTTTCGATACTTATCTGTGACGACCTTTTTCTCTTGATCATGAAAAAGATACTATAACACAAAATGCAGTTATTTTGGAAAGTATTTTATATAGCATGCACATCAAATCCTGTGCACTGTGATTTCTACTTGAGGAGAGAGAGAGAGAGAGAGAGAGAGAGAGAGAGAGAGAGAGAGAGAGAGAGAGAGAGAGAGAGAGAGAGAGAGAGAGAGAGAGAGAGAGAGAGACAGACAGACAGACAGACATATAGACAGACAGACAGACGGACAGAAACAGACTGAACAAACAAAGAATTTACGCACGTATGTCAGCAGTAGTGATTGTAATGGTGGCATTTGTAAAAGTATTATGATCATAACACTGATGATATTTGAATATGGAACAAATAAACAGAATATGTAAAATAAAATAAAATCAAAGCTTAACATACTGGAATACATCCGTAATAGACATACAGATGCTGTCAGGAAATGACGAAAACAAACAAAAACTGGAAATCGACAAAAACATTATTTTTGATTACATCTGCGTTGATAATGATTTCAAAAAAGAAAAGGGAAACAAAGCAGATCAAATTAGATTTTTTTAGAGTAAATTTAGAAAACATATACAGAGAAAGAAATGAAAATTCACCCAAAAGCAACAATATTAAATGAAAGACAGAAAGCTTGAAGAAGTTACATACATAATAAGAAGACAAGAGAAAACCAAACGTGAAATGTAAGATTCAGCAAAAAGAGCAATCATCGTAAGAGCAGACGATACTGAAGCTTATTCTTACAAAAATAAATGTAATTATAGACTTGATATAAGAAAGGCAGTTCGGAACGACAAATAAAAAACAACAAAAAGCAAGCCTTTCCACCCCCCCCCCCCCCCCCACACACACACACACACACACATACACACACACACACACAAGTATAACAAATATACATAAAAAGGAAAAATCAAACCCAGACGATTATGTTCTCAGTTACAAGACAGTATCATAATATAAAACCCTATAATATTCTAATTGGATAGGAAATTAAAATCAGAAGTGCCTCATTTTGGCACGAGACATAAAAAAAAATAACGGACATAATCCGGGTGGGAAGGAGAATTGAATCGAGAGGGGTCTATGGCTGGAAAACGGTCAAGGTACAAGGAACCCACAATAATTTGACACCGTCTGTGTCATGAAAAAAGACCGAAGAGAGTTAAAGCGAAAGTGGAGATAATTATTGGGATCGAGTGGCTCGAGGGACCCCAGAATAACCCTAAATAGATTCAGTAATGGAGAGAAATTAGCAGAATAATATTTTTTTTTAAACATTATATTACATCAATACGAGTAACCACATAAAGGAGAAACAGATAACAATATTATTATTATTATTGTTATTATCATTATTATTATTATTATTATTCATTATTATTATTCATCATTATTATTGTTATCATTATTGCAATAAGCACTTGTGGCGGTGCCATAGCCGATGAGGTTTAACCGAGGCGTGGTCACCGCTACAGCTATCTGTATTAATACAAAATCGGGACTTTACTGGTTTCGTACTGCCTCCGGGCATTGCCTCCAGTATTGTTCCCACCATATTTGTATTTATAAATGTCCCATATGTGTCTGATTCAGACCAAGAGGACGTAAAACTCCATTTTCGTTCGTTCGTGTTATCATTATTAAGTCACAGAGGCGCATCTGTGAAATTCTTGTATTTACTTGTAGCGGTGCCATAGCCGATGAGGTTTAACCGAGGCGTGGTTACCGCTACACCTATCTGTATTGCTAAAAAATCGGGACTTTACTGGAGTTGCACTGCCTCCGGGCATTGCCTCCAGTATCGTTCCCACCATCTTTGTATCTACAAATGTCCCATATGTGTCTGTTCCAGACCGAGAGGACGTAAAGCACCATTTTTCATTCATTCTGTGAAATTCAATTTTACTTGGTTTTGTGGCGGTACCATAGCCGATGAGGTTTAATCGAGGCGTGGTTACTGCTACACCTATCTGTATTGTTAAAAAATCGGGACTTTACTGGTGTTGCACTGCATCCGGGCATTGCCTCCAGTATTGTTCCCACCATCTTTGTATCGACAATTGTCCCATATGTGTCTGTTCCAGACCGAGAGGACGTAAAACACCATTTTTCATTCTGTGAAATTCGGGCTGCTCCCACCTGGAGAGCGCGTCGCAGTCAGAGGCGCGCCACTCAATATTTTGTTTTTGCATGCGATTTTTGTGTGACTGATGAGGAAGGAAAGGGAGGGGGGTAAATTTTCACCAAATGACAACTTTTTCGTTGCCACTGGGTTTAACGTGTACTAAGTGCATGGGCACACGGGACCTCGGTTTTTCGTCTCATCCGAAAGACTCCACATTCAGACCGTAAGGCCTAGTGTAAAGTGAGAGGAAAAATCCCCTGTACCCAGGTTCGAGCTCGGGTTTACTTGACACGAGGCGAACGCGATACATCTGTGCCACTCTACACCGTATAATATTCCTTATTTCCAAAGATTGCTGATTGAGAAGTTGAAACAAAAATGTTTCAACATTATGAGTTTGGATGTAAAATCATAGAGAGAATTGCGTGTGTTCGGGGTATTTCCCCCTGTCTCTTGTTATTTTTCAATATTCTTCTTCTTCTTCTTCTTCTGCGTTCCTGGGTCATATGGCCATAATGGGTAAGGTACGTATGTGTCCGGTTTTCAGTTTTCACTGGTCTCCCCGCTGCGTACAGCTGACACATTCTGATTTCAGGGGAGCTCAAAGGAAAAACAGTTTTTGGAAGATTGTTTTTGAAAAACAGGTAGGAGAATGGGCCACTAAGTCAGAAAAATAGTAGATGAAAAAAAAGCAAAGTGAAAAGGCAGAGTCAAAGAGAGTAGCAGATTAGAGGAAGTTACAAGCACATAACTTCCAGAAGGTGGGGGAACTATTTTTACGAAAGACACCCCCCCCCCCCAGTATCCTCACGGGGAGAGACTCGTGGAGGGGGCGAGGTCGTCCAGCTCCCCGTATAGAGGCACGAGGCATCCACCCACTGCCCCGTTTTTCAATATATTATGTTTAGGGTTTTCCCCCTTTAAACAAGCACCTTCGCATGCATGCGGCGCTTACCCACTCAGAAGAAAAATAAAAGTATGAAGAGAAAAAGAAAGTCAAAAACAAAAGACAACCGAGTGTACAACCCTTAGCCACAACGACAGCTAAAACAAAGACTAAAAACAGAAAACAACCGAGTGTACAACCCTAAACCACAACGACAGCTAAAACAAAGACTAAAAACAGAAGACAACCGAGTGTACAACCCTAAACCACAACGACAGCTAAAACAAAGACTAAAAACAGAAGACAACCGAGTGTACAACCCTAAACCACAACGACAGCTAAAACAAAGACTAAAGAAAAGAAGACAACCGAGTGTACAACCCTAAACCACAACGACAGCTAAAACAAAGACTAAAAACAGAAGACAACCGAGTGTTCAACCCTAAACCACAACGACAGCTAAAACAAAGACTAAAAACAGAAGACAACCGAGTGTACAACCCTAAGCCACAACGACAGCTAAAACAAAGACTAAAAACAGAAGACAACCGAGTGTACAACCCTTAACCACAACGACAGCTAAAACAAAGACTAAAGAAAAGAAGACAACCGAGTGTACAACCCTTAGCCACAACGACAACTAAAACAAAGACTAAACAAAAGACAACCGAGTGTACAACCCTTAACCACAACGACAGCTAAAACAAAGACTAAAAACAGAAGACAACCGAGTGTACAACCCTTAACCACAACGACAGCTAAAACAAAGACTAAAGAAAAGAAGACAACCGAGTGTACAACCCTTAGCCACAACGACAACTAAAACAAAGACTAAAGAAAAGAAGACAACCGAGTGTACAACCCTTAACCACAACGACAGCTAAAACAAAGACTAACAAAAAGAAAAGAAGAAGGATGAGGAAGAGAAGGAAGGGGAGGAAGAGGAGGAGAAGGAGGAGGGAAAGAACAACACAAAGAAGAAGAACAACAAAATGATACAGCGATTCAAAAAGATGACTTGCTAAAAAGCTGGCAATAACAACTACAATAGCAAAAGGCCACAGACGTCGTGAAAATACAATTGGTTTTAACTCTCTAAGTTCTGGTAAGATTGGGTTGTATGTAATGTGCTGATTGTTAAGGTAAAAATAAAAGCAAAGATTCCTGGGGGAAAGTTTAGCAAAGTAAAAAGCAAAAATAGATCCATTTATACAAAAAAGCAATCCACGTAAGAACAATTGTAAATACAAGCAAAACTGGGAAAGCCAGAACTTAAAATATACTATTTTAGCCATACGCACACACATATGTACGCAAAAGGGATACCCATACCTGTTTATGCACGCGCGCACATACATACGCGCACGCATGCGCGCACACATATACACGCACGCGCACGCACACTCGCGCACACATACACACGCACGCGCACACACACGCACACACACACACACGTGCGCGCAAGCGCCACAAAAAGTAATTGTTCGTATCAGTTCTTCTTAACAATGACCAGTTCTCGTTTTGCTATCAGTTAAAGTTCACTCAATAATGTCTGATATATGATGTCTTGTACTTCCAAACATTTCTTTTCTTCTTGACTTTTGTTTTTGACAATATCGAATCGCTCCGTTCTTTATGATCTTGTTTTGAAATACTTTCAAGTATACTTTTACGTACAAACTGATACTTTTTAGTGTCAGTTGTGTCTGTGTTGAGGCCCAGGAAACAGTCTACTGGTTTAAAAAGAAAAGCCTACTTAATTGTATTATTTTGTTTGCTTTTGAATGCCACGTAGGGAAAGGAACTTACATAAAATGCAACACAAAGCACAAAAAGAATCATATACTGTAATCATATACTGTAGCGGTACCATAGCCGATGAGGTTTTACCGAGGCGTGGTTACCGCTACACATAATTATCTGTATTATTTTAAAAATCGGGACTTTACTGGTGTGGCACTGCCTCTGGGCACTGTCCCCAGTAATGTTCCCACCATCTTTGTATTTACAAATGTCCCATATGTGTCTATGACCGAGAGGACGTAAAACACCATTTTTCCTTCCTACAAAAAGAATCAATATATTATAAAGCGTAGGCATTGATTTTGTTCTATATATTATTACGTATCATATAGTTTGATAAATTAGTCAAGCGCTCTATAGATTTTCTTAATAAATAAACAAAATTACGATACCTTCTTTATTGTTTTCTAATACATATTGAATAGAGTATGGCTACTGTTTCTGGCAGTCTGCATGCATTATTTCTCTCAGACGAAGTAAAATCCTTAGGTTGAAAAACAGAATAAGTTAAATTCCGGTTTACAGACAAATCAGTTGAAACGATGTTGTTGTTGTTGTTGTTGTTGTTGTTGTTCTCTTGTTAGCTTGTTGGGTTGATTACTTCTTTGATTGTTAGCTTACCACCGGTTTGTTTGTTTATTTGTTTATTTTCTTTGATTGTTCGTTTCATTCTTTGTCCGTTCGTGTGAACAAGAAGCCAGCATCAAGGTTTCTCACCAATAAGACACGAACAACGAATCTGTCCCCATTGCCCTTCTGGCGTGTCCTTTCGGTAACTGGTTTATTTTCCCTTCTTTTATTTCGTTATCTTTCGTTTTTTGCTGGTCGGGCGTGATCAATGACTTGGATGCATTTCCATTTATTTTGTTGTTTTGTTCCTTTGTTTTGTTTTCTGTGAGTTGAATGTTTTTAATGCTATCGTATGTTTTCTTTGTCTTCTCCTTCACAATAGTGTTGTTTTTCTGTCCATGTCTTTCCATATTCTCAGTGCGAATTTGGCACTTTTAGCACGCACTTTGGCGTGTATCCTGGTGTATATTTACGAATCAAATATGTTCTTGTCTTATCTTTTCTTGTATCCTTTATTCGATTATTTGTTGTTGTTTTATCATTGTGTGTCTCTCTCTCTCTCTGTGTCTCAGTCTCTGTCTTTGTCTCTCTCTCTCTCTGTCTCTCTCTCTGTCTCTGTCTCTCTCTCTCTCTCTCTCTCTCTCTCTCTCTCTCTCTCTCTCTCTCTCTCTCTCTCTCTCTCTCTCTCTCTCTCTCTCTCTCTCTCTCTCTCTCTCTCTCTCTCTCTCTCTCTCTCTCTCTCTCTCTCTCTCTCTCTCTCTCTCTCTCTCTCTCTCTCTCTCTCTCTCTCTCTCTCTCTCTCTCTCTCTCTCTCTCTCTCTCTCTCTCTCTCTCTCTCTCTCTCTCTCTCTCTCTCTCTCTCTCTCTGCTAGGAAAGTAATTGGCTCCAAGCACTGGTCGAAAATATAACTGGATGCAAGAACTAGTAGAAAATGAATGATTAAAACGCAGACGTCATTCATTACAAAATCCAAACAGATAAACAAATCACAACAAGGGCATCACCGAGCGGCAGCAACGCATTGTGACAATGCAAACCCGGCCAGAGTTATGTCCTGCCCCCCCCCCCCCCCCCAATAAACACACCACTTTCCACCCTTACAGAACGCATAAAATACATAGCCAAAAATTTGAAGCGATTCTGTTCAGTAGTTCACGAGATACAGCTGAACTTTTATACAAACTTCCTTGCACCGAGTGATGTCCTCTCCCCCCCCACCCCCACCCCCCCAATAAACACACCACTTTCCACCCTTACAGAACGCATAAAATACAAAGCCCAAAATTTGAAGCGATTCTGTTCAGTAGTTCACGAGATACAGCTGAACTTTTATACAAACTTCCTTGCACCATGGTACACCACCACACAAAATTTGAAGCGATTCTGTTCACTAGTTCACGAAATAAAGCTGGGGGGAAATTACATAGCCCAAAGAAGGACATTTCGGTTTTCAAGGTCAAACGTCAAGGTCAAGGTCAGCACGGTGTTGATTAACAAAAGGAAGCTTCCTTTTCAAGCTGTCTACCCCTCTGCCAATTTTAATCAAAATCCAAACAGTAGTTTTTATGATAATCGATACACAGACAGACACACAGACAAACACACAGACACACAAACCGATCGCAATACCTCGGCCTCTGGCCGGGTAAAAAGAGCATGAAAAGGAGGGACAAATGGAGAATGTGAAAAAAACATAAAACATCAGCAATATAAGAACAATGAAGATAACAAGAAGGGAAAACAACTGACCATCAATAAGTGAAAGGCTAAGAATTGGAAAGGAAACACACACGCGCATGCACGCGCACGCACGCACGCACACGCACACGCACACACGCACACGCGCACGCACACGCACACACACACACACACACACACACACACACACACACACACACACACACACACACACACACACACACACACACACACACACACACACACACACACACACACACACACACACACACACACACACACACACACACACACACACACACACATAGAGAGAGAGAGAGAGAGACAGAGAGAGACAGAGAGACAGAGAGAGAGACAGACACAGACAGACAGAGAGACAGACAGACAGACAGACAGAGACAGGGAGCAGGCTACAAGGATGGTGACACAAACAACAAAAATAACGACTATATAGAAAAACGTGTTACGCCATAGCTTTTACTATTTGCGTCTCCAGTTAAACAAAAGTCCAAGGACCCACTAATATGATGCCCCCTAAAATGACCGTGTTTTGAATCACATAACGAGCCCAATTTAACAGTCACTTGGGATCTAGAACTTGTCTGCACATGCTGAGACAACGGCAAAATCAAAATGTGTACAGGGTGGAAATCGGGAAGAAGAAGAAACGGTGAGGTGGTGGGGGTGGGGGTACGAATACAAATATGAATGCGAATACGAAATATTCAATCAAATCAAGGCCAAGGCCCCATACTGATAGAGCTCACTAAAAGCACAATTGCCTTAATAATTAATAAGAACTTGCCAGTAAATAACTTGAGCTACGATAATATACCCAGAAGTGAAAGAAATTGCGAAAAGTGTAACGTACATGATGTGGCAGATGAGTTCCATTATTTGTTTGTCTGTCCATCTTTCGCGGTACATTTGTGCGACCAAATGCGTATAAATTTAATGCTTTGTTTTCCTCGAAAAATAAGAAACTTTTGATTAAACTTAAGCACTTTGTTAATGTTGCAGTTATAAGCAGTTCTTTTCGATGATTTGCATGGACAGAATGTCACATGGTGGGTTTTTTTTGTAATATGGCATAGGTATATTTGTCTAATATATCTACTTGTCGTTTTTCATAGCATAGACATCACTCTGTTTTGATGTTCGATTGTTTAACTATGTGTGTGCTTTGTTTGATATTTCTGTGCCCCGAGTGGGTATGAAATAAAACATTTGCCATTTGCCATGCCAAATAGAGAAGAAAAGGCAAGCAAAGAGACAAGACCATTACCATCAAAGTTATACACGCGAAATGAAAAAGCGTAGATGGCACAATAGAATAGTATCAACACATGTATTTCAGATAATGCATTATGAATTCGTTCGCAACCTTCATATACGCACATATAAGGCTACGAAAAGGGGAAGAGAAAGGCAAAAAACGAGATGGTGCCAGAAAGGAAGGAAAGTGGGAGATTGAGGGCGTGGGTGGGGGGTTAGTGATTGGGAACTATTCACGACATACCAGACCGGAATAAATGATGTCTGCATCATACAGGGACAAGAATGGCACATATGGGATGAAGCCATCTCAGCTTCTTAGAGAAAGAGCGAACGGAAATCTATGAGACTTTAGCGTGAACGGAGGGGGATAACAATGCTGCGTTTTGTGAAGGGTCTGTTCTGTGTCTTGTCTCTCTTAGGAACTCTTTTATGTCTATCTCTTTTGTCTGTGTGTCTTCTGTGTGTCTGCCTGTCTGTCAGTTTCTCTCTCTCTCTCTCTCTCTCTCTCTCTCTCTCTCTCTCTCTCTATATATATATATATATATATATATATATATATATATATATATATATATATATATATAGTTTGCTTTGATAAAGCTTTTCTGTGTCCAATGTCTTTATTTGTGAACCTCAGAAACAAAACCAGTTAATGTTAACTTTGAGTAATGTTCGTGTTCAAAAAAAAAAAATAAAAAATAAAAAAAAAAAAAAGTTATATAAATTGTGCTGATTTACTTTTTCTCCCAATGGGGGAGGGACAGTGCCTTATGCAAAGACAGCTGTTTCGATCTTGAGAAGATCTCATCAGTTTGCATGATTGGCCTGCAAATTGACTGTCCAGTGGATGGCCAACCTGAGCAAAAAAGACATTCTACAAGAGAATGGTGTCCTCTCTGCATCAAATCGAAAATCCACAATAAAAGCAAACCAGCACAAAGTTAAGCCAGAAATAGTAAAAATCTTATGAAAATCTTATGTAAAATAAACAAAATAATAATGTTCTGAAATTTTAATTTCAAAGCCTAATAGACATGACTAGGGAGGGCTAACTACTGAGATGGTATCCAAATTAAGGATAAAAATAGCATGAAAGAAAAATCTCAGTGAATGGCCAGCTCCGTACCCCTACTCTGAAGGACTGAAAAGTTAGTGCATTTGAAATGCAGAATAGTTTGCTTTGATAAAGCTTTTCTGTGTCCAATGTCTTTATTTGTGAACCTCAGAAACAAAACCAGTTAATGTTAACTTTGAGTAATGTTCGTGTTCAAAAAATAAAATAAAAAATTTAAAATAATTAAAAAGTTATATAAATTGTGCTGATTTACTTTTTCTCCCAATGGGGGAGGGACAGTGCCTTATGCAAAGACAGCTGTTTCGATCTTGAGAAGATCTCATCAGTTTGCATGATTGGCCTGCAAATTGACTGTCCAGTCAGCTGGCTATTCACTGAGATTTTTCTTTCATGCTATTTTTATCCTTAATTTGGATACCATCTCAGTAGTTAGCCCTCCCTAGTCATGTCTATTAGGCTTTGAAATTAAAATTTCAGAACATTATTATTTTGTTTATTTTACATAAGATTTTCATAAGATTTTTACTATTTCTGGCTTAACTTTGTGCTGGTTTGCTTTTATTGTGGATTTTCGATTTGATGCAGAGAGGACACCATTCTCTTGTAGAATGTCTTTTTTGCTCAGGTTGGCCATCCACTGGACAGTCAATTTGCAGGCCAATCATGCAAACTGATGAGATCTTCTCAAGATCGAAACAGCTGTCTTTGCATAAGGCACTGTCCCTCCCCCATTGGGAGAAAAAGTAAATCAGCACAATTTATATAACTTTTCTTTTTTTTTAATTTTTTATTTTATTTTTTGAACACGAACATTACTCAAAGTTAACATTAACTGGTTTTGTTTCTGAGGTTCACAAATAAAGACATTGGACACAGAAAAGCTTTATCAAAGCAAACTATTCTGCATTTCAAATGCACTAACTTTTCAGTCCTTCAGAGTAGGGGTACGGAGCTGGCTATTCACTGAGATTTTTCTTTCATGCTATTTTTATCCTTAATTTGGATACCATCTCAGTAGTTAGCCCTCCCTAGTCATGTCTATTAGGTTTTGAAATTAAAATTTCAGAACATTATTATTTTGTTTATTTTACATAAGATTTTCATAAGATTTTTTACTATTTCTGGCTTAACTTTGTGCTGGTTTGCTTTTATTGTGGATTTTCGATTTGATGCAGAGAGGACACCATTCTCTTGTAGAATGTCTTTTTTGCTCAGGTTGGCCATCCACTGGACAGTCAATTTGCAGGCCAATCATGCAAACTGATGAGATCTTCTCAAGATCGAAACAGCTGTCTTTGCATAAGGCACTGTCCCTCCCCCATTGGGAGAAAAAGTAAATCAGCACAATTTATATAACTTTTTAATTTTTTTTTTTTTAATTTTTTTTTTTTTTTTGAACACGAACATTACTCAAAGTTAACATTAACTGGTTTTGTTTCTGAGGTTCACAAATAAAGACATTGGACACAGAAAAGCTTTTATCAAAGCAAACTATTCTGCATTTCAAATGCACTAACTTTTCAGTCCTTCAGAGTAGGGGTACGGAGCTGGCTATTCACTGAGATTTTTCTTTCATGCTATATATATATATATATATAGTTTGCTTTGATAAAGCTTTTCTGTGTCCAATGTCTTTATTTGTGAACCTCAGAAACAAAACCAGTTAACGTTAACTTTGAGTAATGTTCCGTGTTCCCAAAAAAAAAAAAAAAAATATATAAATTGTGCTGATTTACTTTTTCTCCCAATGGGGGAGGGACAGTGCCTTATGCAAAGACAGCTGTTTCGACCTAAGAGAAGGTCTCATCAGTTTGCATGATCGGCCTGC
>CM065680.1:23782675-23790175 GCA_017654935.2 Phymorhynchus buccinoides
ACCGCGTGCCACAAGCTATTGCGATTTCGCGCTTGCTTTATATCTTAAGCTAATCTACCAACTTACAAGATTTGGTGACTGTAACTGAGAAATTGTGACAGGCGTAGCCAAAACAACAAATTCGCATGCCCAAGGTCGACGCTCAAGGTCGAGGTCAACAAAGTGATAGGGGAAGACGGGGTAAAAAGCGCATGGGCGGGTAAGAAGCCCACCCCAATTACCTCATGAAATAAAGAAAATTTCAGTCAAATTTGCCCATGAGACGAATGCTAGACATTAACGCTCGTCTCATGGGCAAAATGAGACTGAAATTTGCTTCATTTCATGAGATAATTGGGGTGGGCTTCTTACCCGCCCATGCGCTTTTTACCCCGTCGTCCCCTAGTTGCTCTGTATCCCACATCATTTTAAGCTAATATGCCAACAATCCAAACTTTGGGGACTGTCATTGCAAAAAGGATTTCTCCACGAAAAGAACTTCATAGTATGAAGGACAAACTTCAAGGCCAAACTTCAAGGCCAAGGTTAACGCGGTTATGATCTGTCCAGTGGACCCTTTCTTTAGCTCGAGGGACTGCACAATCTTACCGCATTTGGTATCTGGTATATTCAAGTCACAGAGATAAGAAATTCGGGCTGCTCTCTGCCGGAGAGCGCGTCGCCGCAAGTGCAGCGCCTACCCAATTGTTTTTTTAAAGTTTTTTGTTGTTGTTGTTGTTTTTGGGGGGCAGGATGGGCAGACTTGGGAAACCGAGCTATCAATGTGGCCATGCCAGGCAGCGGGACTTATCCTTGCTCTTACCGACTCTCAACTGCCGTAGGATTTGTTACGTGCGTAAAGCGCCCGGGTCAGACTAGCTTTAAGTCCCCACCCGAAGGAGTCGACGTTCACTTCGATTTTCCTGTCGAACTAGAAAGAAAGGGCGAGGCCGGGATTCGAACCCGGGTCACTCACGTTGCAGTCACGCATTACAATTGGCAGGCGAACGTCTTAACCACTCTGCCACCTTCCTCCCATTTGAAGCGATTGTGTGAAACGGTTCACGAGGTATGGCGCGCTAGCTCCGACGTACAGAGAGATAGAGAGAATGGCATAGTAAAAGAGGGCAGACAGACCGAGTGTTGTCTGACACCAATCACCTTTCGCCAAATCATCACCTTTCGCCCAATCACGTTTTGCCCAATCACCTTTCGCCCAATTGGAAATTATACCGGTTTACATCCATCACGTTCCGCCCAAAAATCATGCAAGGAAATCAGGGAATTGAATCAATACGCATTTCATGGTTGAATCGCAGTCATACTTCTCTTTTGGTACGATGTTCTGAAAATTGGAAGACGAATGTTTTGTGAAATGTCCTTTTAATTTAGAGGATGACACACGCTGTTCCGCGCTGTTTCTCTTGTTAAAATAACACAAAAATAACGGACTCTATAAGATCGTGAAGGGAGACGGCGGATTGCTCATTCACGAGGTTGACCTCGTAATCCAATAAAATTCCAGGAGAGTGCGCGTGCGTGTCTCGTGGGTCGCGTGCGTGGAGAGAGAGAGAGAGAGAGAGAGAGAGAGAGAGAGAGAGAGAGAGAGAGAGAGAGAGAGAGAGAGAGAGAGAGAGAGAGAGAGAGAGAGAGAGAGAGAGAGAGAGAGAGAGAGAGAGAGAGAGAGAGAGAGAGAGAGGGTGTGTCTGTGAGTAAGTTTTCCATTGCCTTTCTATTTATAATTTTGTTTGAGAAATAAATTTTATTGGACGTGCTTCTGAATCTATATGGGTCAAAAGGCTGATTGAGCAATCCGTTTGAAATTATTTCGACTTCTCATAGAGTTCTCTACTTTTGAGTTAGTTTAACAACGGACAGCGTGTGTCATCCTCAAAAATAGAAGATTATCTTGCAAAATATTTGCCTTCAAATTTTCGTAGCATCGTACCAAAAAGGGAAGTATCCCTATAGTAATTTGTATGATTCGCTCTAGAGTAACTAGGAGGAGGAGGAAGATGCGAAAGAGAAGAGTAGATAGAGGAGATTGAAAGGGAGAGAGGGGGTAGGAAGTGGAGGAGGAGGGGGGGGGAGAAGAAGAAGAAGAAGAAGTCCAACAACAACGACAGCGGCAGCAGCGACAACAAAAACAGTAACAACTGCACCACCACCAACAACAACAAACTACAATAGCAACAGCAACGATAACACCACGCCGACAACTAGACGACGAGGAGGAACATGGAAGCAAAAACAAAACAAAGGTAAGAACGTAAGAAAGAAAGAAGAAAGAAAGAAAGAAAAAGAAAAACAAAGAAAGAAAGAAAGAAAGAAGAAAGAGAAAGAAAAAAGAAAGAAAGAAAGAAAGAAAGAAAGAAAGAAAGAAAGAAAGAAAGGAAGAAGAAAGAAAGAAAGACAGAAAGAAAGAAAGAAAGAAAGAAAGAAAGAAAGAAAGAAAGAAAGAAAGAAAGAAGGAAAGAAAGAAAGACAGAAAGAAAGAAAGAAAGAAAGAAAGAAAGAAAGACAGAAAGACAGACAGACAGAAAGAAAGAAAGAAAGAAAGACAGACAGACAGAAAAAATCAAGAAAGAAAGAAAGAAAGAAAGAAAGAAAGAAAGAAAGAAAAGAAAGAAAGAAAGAAAGAAAGAAAGAAGAAAGAAAGAAAGCAAGAAAAAGAAAAAGAAAGAAAGAAAGAAAGGAAGAAAGAAAGAAAGAAAGAAAGAAAAAGAAAGAAAGAAAGAAAAGAAGAAGGAAAGAAAGAAAGAAAGAAAAGAAAAAGAAAGAAAGAAAAAAGAAAGAAAGAAAGAAAAAGAAGAAAGAAAGAAAGAAAAGAAAGAAAGAATAAAGAAACAAAGAAAGAAAGAAAGAAAGAAAGAAAAAGAAAGAAAGAAGAAAGAAAGAAAGAAAGAAAGAAAGAAAGAAAGAAAGAAAGAAAGAAAGAAAAAAAAAGAAAGAAAGAAAGAAAGAAAGAAAGAAAGAAGAGAAAGAAAGAAAGAGAAAGAAAGAAAGAAGGAAAGAAAGAAAGAAAGAAAAAGCAATCAAGCAATCGTTATTCAGAAAGTTTCTTAATAAAATAGAAAACGTGAGATAACCAATTTTTGGATCCGTGCTTATTGTCTTTATTTTATTTTTTTTTTTTTTTTTACTTTGTGTACAGCCGGCGCCGCGTAAAATCGTATGGGGATGCGATGCGATTGGGTCAGATGAGTCATGATTCGCGTGAAATACTTCCCTCTAAAAATAATAATTCTGCCATTTTCGCTCACTTTACTCAAGTAGAGCTGATACATGAATGTCACGTGAATCATGACTCACATCGTCAGAATCGCATCGCATTCAGATCCGAATCGTATGTGTGTAGCAGGCACTTAACTCTATGCTTAGCGATTGTTATGGTGTGTGGCCTTTTATTCAAATTTACTTTGACTAGTTCTGACAATGATTTGGATTTTCACCCACTTGAAAATAAAGAAGAAGAAAAGGGGATAAGGGGACATTCTGATGCACGCGCGAGGGTTTCTGTATATCATTTGGCATATTTTGCGTGAAAGTGCGAGAAACGATGTGTGTCAAAGTCAAAGTCAAAGTCAAATTTTTTATTTTCAGATGGAACATTGATTAAGCAATAATGGTTTGCTTTTTTACATCAAGCCATCTATAACACAACAGTTAAAGAAGGAAATAAACATGACCCCCCCCCCCACCCCCCCCCACCCCCCCCCCCCCCCCCCCCCCACCCCCCCCCACCCCCACACACACACACACCAGACACAAACCAAACCAAAACAAACAACAACAAAGTGTGTGTGTGTGTGTGTGTGTGTGTGTGTGTGTGTGTGTTGTGTGTGTGTGTGTGTGTGTGTGTGTGTGTGTGTGTGTGTGTGTGTGTGTGTGTGTGTGCGTGTGTGTGTGTGTGTGTGTGCGTGTGCGTGCGTGCGTGCGTGCGTGTGCGTGCGTGCGTGCGTGCGTGCGTGCGTGCGTGCGTGCGTGCGTGCGTGCGTGCGTGCATACGTGTTTGTTCTTCAGTTTAACGTCCTTCCACTAAAAGTGATTCAGACAATATAATATAATAGTGTGATGTTGGTGTGGGGAGTGTGAGTGTGCCTGTGAGTGTGTGCAAGCATTAAAGAAAGTAATAGAATAGTGATGTAGACCTAATCATACCCCCCCCCCCCCCCCCCCCCATTAAAAAAGTTAAATTTACATTTAAAGAACCAAGCCGAACAATGAACAATGCTAAAGATAAATACTAAGTGAACTGCTTAATAAACATTTGCAAACTGATTCAAGATCAAAATAATTGTTTGGGATGCAGGATAGACACAATGGTGTCGATCCATCAGTAAAACCATCAATACCCGAATTCTTGAAAAGTTCTCTTGTTTTTGGACAGTGAATCAGTATAATTATGACCAACACTCAAGGATTCACCACACATAAATTTAACATTAATACAATATTGTGTGCATGCGTGTGTGTGTGTGTGTGTGTGTGTGTGTGTGTGTGTGTGTGTGTGTGTGTGTGTGTGTGTGTGTGTGTGTGTGTGTGTGTGTGTGTGTGTGTGTGTGTGTGTGTGTGTGTGTGTGTGTGTGTGTGTGTACTTTACTTCCTAAAACAATTATGTTTTACCATCGGCGCAATTAGTGATGGAAATGCAACGCATTGAAATGCACATACAAAATGCAGTCTAAGTTCTAACAATCCCGCCACCGCATTTTCTCTTGGGTGATACCCCAATCCACACATTTTACCATGCTGCACAACGGCACACAGTACATAAACTTCAGGTAGTAAATAGCTGCACTGTTCTGGAAGCGATTCTGTGCATGAGTTCACAAGATAATGCCCTGACCGGCTTTTCTCGGTGATACCCCAACTGTCCACAACTTTCGTCACATTACTCAACGGGACAGACAAGCTTCGGTTCATATACCACATGTCAAGCGGCTCAGTGCAGCTGGTTACCAATTTATTTGCGCGGATAGACAAACAAGCAAACACACAAATACACGGACAAGTGAAACAGGCAGGAAAACAAATACAATCAATCAATCAAACAAACAAACGCCCACAAAACGTAGGTGAAGACGGGGTAAAAAGCCCATGGGAGGGTAAGAAGCCCATGCCAATTATCTCATGAAATAAAGCAAATTTCAGTCACATTTTGCCCATGAGACGAGTGTTCATGTTTAGCATTCGTCTCATGGGCAAATTTGACTGACATTTTCTTTATTTCATGAGATAATTGGTATTGGCATGGGCTTCGTTTCCGCCCCATGGGCTTTTTACCCCATGTTACCCCATACTCCTTTGTCGACTGAGGTCGGGCAAAGGAAAAAAAAAGATAAAACCAGTAACCCTCCGAAGTTCCATGTACGAAGGGACGGCTAATACCCTTTGAGTCCCTGGGGGTTCAATGTCCGATACTTAGTGATGTCTGGCAGCTAGAGTGGCTCACCAAAAGCTCGATGCTTGAAAGCAAAGACACCACTGCATGTCACGAGACCCCTGCCCGCCCTTGCCTTGACTCTTCCCCCTGAGCGTGATGATAAGAAGGAAGCTGTAGTCCTCACGCCGCTCTCTCTCTCTCTCGCTCTGTGTAAAGCCTGTCCAAAGCAACCTTTCTAGTCCCACGAAAGATAACGTTGTTATGGAAATGTCTGCAGGGATCTGTATGTTGAAAGGGGAGAAATGTGGATGAGTTAAAACCCTTTCGCCACCAAAGTCGCATTTTTGCACCACAATGATTTAACACTCGTGTCATTAAGACTCTTTAATTAGGGTCTATTTTTTCAATAATGTTTTAGCTGCAAGCTTTCAAGAACAGACTAGATACTGTGTGGGCAGATAAAAGATATGGAATTCGTTATGAGAGACTCAATATTACCCGTGACGCTAAAATAAAATAATAAAATAAGAATAAGACATAGAGAGAAAATGTGAGCAAAAGTTATGGATCAACACGACCAGACCAAAGGCCCATGGCCTGATCATCGATCTGCCATCATATTATATCAATACTATTGTGTTCCTAAATTTGGGCAGTAAGGATTGACATTATTCTAAATGTGTCACAAAGAAATCCCACAATATTGCAGATGCAATCCTTTCTGTAACCAAATAAATTGTATGGAAAGTTTTGGTTCAAAGATGGCTGGCGGTGAAAGGGGTTTAAAGGACAGTCATAGATGGAAACAAACTGAGAGAGAGAGAGAGAGAGAGAGAGAGAGAGAGAGAGAGAGAGAGAGAGAGAGAGAGAGAGAGAGAGAGAGAGAGAGAGAGAGAGAGAGAGAGAGAGAGAGAGAACTTGAAAATTTGAAAACTTGGAGACTTTAACTTGAGAGAGAGAGAGAGAGAAAGAAAGAGAGAGAGAGAGAGAGAGAGAGAGAGAGAGAGAGAGAGAGAGAGAGAGAGAGAGAGAGAGAGAGAGAGAGAGAGAGAGAAACTTGAAAACTTGAAGACTTTAACTTGAGAGAGAGAGAGAGAGAGACTTGAAAACTTGAGAGAGAGAGAGAGAGAGAGAGAGAGAGAGAGAGAGAGAGAGAGAGAGAGAGAGAGAGAGAGAGAGAGAGAGAGAGAGAGAGAGAGAGAGAGAGAGAGAGAGAGAGAGAGAGAGAGAGAGAGAGAGAGAGAGAGAGTGAACGGAGAGGACAGAGAAGGGGCGGGGTGGAAGGGAGGACGAAATGGATTACAGAAATAAAACAGATTTAGAGTCTCTATGACTGTGCGCGAGTTCAATTTTTTTTGTTTGTGGCACAAGCCACAAACCTATAACTCACTTTGTCGGTCTGTCTGTCGGTCGGTCGGTCCAAAATTGTCGCACATATTGTAAAAGAGAAAGAAAAGCGTGCCACAAACGATTGCGAATCCGCGCTTGTTCATGTATGCGTTTATGTGTAGGCCTATGCTTAGGGTATATAATTCCTGCATACACGATTATGAGCTAAAAGGTAGGGATGCAGGAAAAAGTACAAGAGGAAGAAACATAGATAAGAAGGTGATAGATGGAGATAGTCAATTAATAATCGGTCTTTTTCATTGCACAGGATATGATTTCATTTCCGCAGATCCCTACGATTTAGTGACTGATAGGGGAAGACGGGGTAAAAAAGCGCATGGGCGGGTAAGAAGCCCACCTCAATTATCTCATGAAATAAAGAAAATTTCAGTCAAATTTGCCCATGAGACGAATGCTAGACATTAACGCTCGTCTCATGGGCAAAATGAGACTGAAGTTTGCTTCATTTCATGAGATAATTGGGGTGGGCTTCTTACCCGCCCATGCGCTTTTTACCCCGTCTTCCCCTAGAACAATCGACTGAGACCGCGTGTACTACTCAGTCTACTGAAGGAAGGAAAGACACAGCACAAAGTATGAAAGACTATGCAACAAGAGTGAAAAACAAAAGGGAAAAAATACATGGAAGCGATGGGATCAAGAGAAGCGAGAGAAACAGCAATTAATCAGTTTATCAGACACAAATAAAACCTTCGAATTCAATGTGAACAATACAAACATAACAA
>CM065680.1:23795175-23797675 GCA_017654935.2 Phymorhynchus buccinoides
TAAATGGATGAATGATTAGGCTAAAACGGGAGTAGTCGATGTTCTTTCTGCATGATTCCACGTTCAACCTCCACACCACCAATGAACAAAGCTGTTTATTGCTTGTGGCTCAAGTCGGTCTGTCTGTCGGTCGGTCTGTCGGTCCAAAATTGTCGCACATATTGACAGAATTGTCGCACATATTGTAAAAGAGAAAAAAATACTTGGGCATAAAGTAACATTTCAGTTGTCATATCTACAGTCCTTAGGTAATGAAAGAATTGTATACTGAACAGAGCACATGAATCTTCATATTTTAAAGCGTACAAAATAATAAACATACATAATACAGACACTGCAACAGACACGACGAGTATGCGGTGCTTCTTTCGATGAGTATAAGTAGGATAAATAGTTTCAAATGCTTTCCAAAAGATATAAAAAGTTACCAAATGGTGCAGAGATAAATTCTGGTTTACAGATTAAAATTATTGAAAAGCCAGGGGAGGCGACGCAGTGTATGTAATGACTGGAGTGGTAAAAATAGACCGCTGCCACAAACGATTGCGAATCCGTGCTTGTTTCTTTACAACATAAATATATTAAGATAATCATTCATACTGTTTCCATGCTTAGTGTATTTCATGTTTCTGTTCCTGGAAAATGTTATAATTCATTGTCATGTTTGAAGGGGATGTCTGTGTCTTTTTCCTGATCTAATGTGTGTGCACGAGCGCGCGCGCGTGCGTGTGTGTGTGTGTGTGTGTGTGTGTGTGTGTGTGTGTGTGTGTGTGTGTGTGTGTGTGTGTGTGTGTGTGTACGCACAAGTAAATACATACACACACATGCGTGCGCTTACACACACACAAACACGCTCGCGCCCGCGCGCGCATTCACGCACACACGCACGCACGCACGCACGCAAGCACACACACACACACACACACACACACACACACACACACACACACACACACACACACACACACACACACACACACAGAGAGAGAGAGAGAGAGAGAGAGAGAGAGAGAGAGAGAGAGAGAGAGAGAGAGAGAGAGAGAGAGAGAGAGAGAGAGAGAGAGAGAGAGAGAGAGAGAGAGAGAGAGAGAGAGAGAGAGAGAGAGAGAGAGAGAGAGAGAGAAATGACGATATATCTGACCCAAATGTTTGTAAGGGAGATAATTTCTCAAGACAAGCCGGAAGAGTCGTATTTCCCTGACTGAGAACACCACGATCAGCATCACCCCTCTCCTTCTCCTTCTTCTTCTTCTTCTTCATCTTCGTATGGTCGCAAAACACGTTGCAATTGTTTCACTCTTTCCCTGTGTATGTCAGTCATAGTATTGCTAGCGTTCTATGGAGAAAGAGCGAAAACTGGTAACGTGCAAGTTGATCATTAGCTTCTTTCAATGGTCTTTCTCTGTTGGACGCAGGTCAGGGGCAGTATGAAGTAGGACCAAGAGCACATGCCCCAAACTTAATGTTCAGAGCATCATTGATTTACAGTTCGCAATAGTTTGGGTTTTTTCATTGAAAAACATAAAGCAAAGAATAGCGTTACTCTCATCACAGCATTACACCGTGCACAAAATTGAACAATACTAGGAATTTAATCATCATAAATGTTTCCAACATGTTAGTTTTGGTTGCTACTCGGAGCCATAAGGCCTTATGGCTCTCCGAGTAGGAACCAAAACTAACATGAACAATCCGGAGTCGGAAAGTATCTTTGCTCAAGTGTTTCCAACATGTCTATAACAGAAGTGTTTTTCTTCAAAGCCTGGGATTTACTTTGGAAACCACCATCATCAAGGCATCACACCGCATACAAGGTAAGCAGCGCATTTTTTGACAGTTTATAATTGCACAAGCGTTTGATGACTTTATAGCATCTGATTTCAAAACGTATTTGTGTTCATATTTGGAGAAAAAAAAACATAGCCCCAAAACACCAGCTCCTTTTTCATGAATACTAAAGCCAGTACCGTTTTTGACGCTAATTTATGGCTATTGTTAGCAGTTTTGCGGATTTTTCAACAAGTTAATCTATTATTACCACACTATCCATGATTGTCAAGCTTCTTTGGCCATTTATCTTTCATTTTCACAAAATTACGGTTGATCTTTGCAATCGGAATATTAATAATTGGTCTTGAGAAAGAAGATAACCTTCCGTTGTCACCAATATTAACCCTTTCACCGCCAAAGTCGTCATTTTAGCACCACAGTGATTTGACACCTATGTCACTAAAAAGGCATCAAATTGGGGTCTGTTATTTAAAGACCCTATTGTCATAGTTTTGGGAAGTAAGGGTAGACCTTATTTTATCTATTTCACAGAAGAATCCCCAATACTGCAGATGGATTTTGTTCTCTACCCAGGTATATTTAATGGAAATTTTTGGCTGAAATATGGCTGGCGGTGAAAGGGTTAAAGACGCAGTCTTAGTTGTTGGGCAGGGCGTGATTCCAGAGAGTCTCTGTGTGCTGTTTTCCCCCTGTGTAGACCACTCTGTCA
>CM065680.1:23800175-23802675 GCA_017654935.2 Phymorhynchus buccinoides
TGTATGCACATATATCTATAGAACCAATGTTCATACACGCGCATACACTTTCACACACACACAAGCACACATACACACACACCAAATACTCACAGACATGCAAAGACACACACATGCGTGTGCATACGCGCATACACACAAGTCCCTCCCCCCCCCCCCCCCCCCCTCCCATGCATACATACAGAGAAAGAGAGAGGGGTGGAGAGAGAGAGAGGGGGAGAGAGAGAGAGGGGAGAGAGAGAGAGAGAGAGAGAGAGAGAGAGAGAGAGAGAGAGAGAGAGAGAGAGAGAGAGAGAGAGAGAGAGAGAGAGAGAGAGAGAGAGAGAGAGAGAGAGAGAGAGAGAGAGAGAGAGTATACCGAAGGCAGTCTTTTTTGTTTTCCACAAATATTAGTTCGTTTTGTTTTATTTAAAAAAGAAGAAGAAAAAAAGAAGATTAAAGAGTAAAGAAAGTGGGAAAAACAACCCAGAACAAACACTGAGTACCTTTTCGTCCCACGTCCTCCCCTTCCAGTTGTATCTACACACACCCTTTTACCTAACCACTCCCATCGCCAACAGTCTTCCGTCAAGAATTAATAATACTAGCGCAACGCCGAGTCCCAGTAACGCCTAGTAACGGTAACGCCTAGTAACGGTAACGCCAAGTACTGGTAACGCCGAGTACAGCAAATTTGAAGCGATTCGGTTAAGAAACGGCGGAGTCGTATAGCGCGCGCGTTTCTGAACCGATTCGCTTCCGGGTTGGTACACGGATAGTCACCGTCCCCGGTGATCTTTCTGCCAAATTCGAAGGCAATCGGTCCAGAAACACCGGAGATACGGGCGCCGAGAGGCTGGCGGATGCGCGTTTCGAGCATTTGCCGAACCGCGCAAATGACACGGCCGCCTCGGTTGCCGTTGCCATCGCCTCGTCAGGGCTCACAGCAAATTTGAAGCGATTCGGTCGAAAAACGGCGGAATTATAAGGCCCGTTTTGTGTTTCAGACACACACACACACAGACACACGGACGGACAGTTGGCTTTTTACTATATGATGATGGGCGAAAACAGGACATAATGCTCCGAGATTTACCCTCGAATGTCAGGTTATAGGAACCACCCAGTTTCATTATTTCCCCAATGTTGGTTACCTATGAGCGTCCATCTATGGCCCCCTTTTGCCCATAGTTCCATTCATTCACATTTGTCACGTTATACTGCTGTCGTGGAGGTTCCTCGCTTATGGTTGGTTGTCTGTGTGCCGATGTAGTGTGTCTGATTGTCGGGGTGTGTAGTGTTTTGTCTTGTTTGTTTGTTTGTTTTGGGGTCGTTTTTACTTTTTTTTGTATTTTTATATTAGTGTTTTTTAATTGTTCTTTTCTATGTATGTATGTATGTATGTATGTATGTATGTATGTATGTATGTATGTATGTATGTATGTATGTATGTATGTATGTATGTATGCATGCATGCATGCATGCATGTATGTATGTATGTATGTATGTATGTATGTATGTATGTATGTATGTATGTATGTATGTATGTGTGTATGTATGTATGTATGTATGTATGCCTGTGTCTATTATTTACCTGTGAACATCTTTAATCTTCTCAAGAAGACGATGAACCAGTTATGTTTGTATGCTTGTGTTAGGATGTCACCACAAGCTAGGTCATCAAAATAATTCTTAGAGACGTCTGGATTATCTTGAAAAACAAAGAAATGTAACATTATTTTATCTCGCTTTTCCACTTTCTTGCTAGTTGTCAAAAGTGTTAAAACCGTTTTGTATCAGTGCTCTTGAAGAACACGAAGAGAGATGTTATTATATACCTGCTGTACACAAACACTTGTCTTTTTTCTGTTCAAAGTGGCAAAGACGTACTTTAGTCACCCTATTTCCCTACATTTTCACGACCCTCAATCTCAAAGTCTGCTTCTTTCAGTTAATGAAAACAATCGTAGGCTAAGTCTTACCGTTTCCCTTTCCCAATATTTGCGCAATGTTGCTTCTCAGTGAAATTTGTTTGTGGAAACATTGACTGGAGGAGGGGGTGCGTCTAAATATGCACACATAGTAAGTAGCCTTTTATTTTCCTTTCTCGAACTACAATTATATGTTGTCTGTTTTTATCTATCAAACGTTTTTTTCCGAAAACCACTGGACGGATTTAAACCAAAGTTGGAATTGTCCAAAAAACAATGTCATGTAAGGAATTTTGTTTTTAATCATCCAGATTCGGTGTAATGATTCCGATATAGGCACGTTTTACTCGGCAGAATCACTAAAATATTCACGACAGATACGAATTATAGTAACAACGTGCTTCCTACGTAACCGCTACAAATCATTAATAACTAAAACGAAATTGTAAGTTGCTTCCTTTGATTAGCATAGGCGTTGCATACAAAACCTAGTGAAGAAATGCATGAGAGAAAAGCTGACAAAGACACGTCTGCCTTTCTTCGGTGACACGTTCTAATTGAGTTATGAATATTGTGACTTAATTAGAAGG
>CM065680.1:23810175-23830175 GCA_017654935.2 Phymorhynchus buccinoides
ATCAAAATGCAGGTTAAACAGGAACGCCACCTACCACGGTTCCCCACGCTCCTACCAAGGACCGCCGCCACGCAATCCTACGCTACTCCCGATGCAGTACGCTACGTCACTACCGTGCTACGATCAGACACGTTCTGACTGAGTGCGGAGGCGTATACGAAGGCGAATCAAATGCGAATGTTTTATTGGGGTAGGGATGGCTTATTTGATTCAGTACTGTCACGCCATGTACCACCTGTGTTCCACCACAACGGTTAGAGATTCGGGGGGGTTATTGGGGGTTAAATTTGTGTGTGAAGTTTGGACAGAGGAAGGGAAGTATTTTATCACAACAAAAATGCAAACGAAGCGGAAACTCTTTGCAGACAAACGAAAGTTAATTTTTGGCAGCAATCTGATGTAATTTTAGGTAACGCTTTTTGGCTCACGTCGTTTTAAAACAAAGGGAGTCTATAGTTATCGTTACATGTTCGGTGTGGTCGTGTGTATGTGTGGTTGTCGTGGTGTGTGGTGATGTGTGTGTGTGGTGTGTGTGTGATGTGTGTGTGTGTGTGTGTGTGTGTGGGTGTGTGTTTGCGTTCCTGCGCCCGACCTTAACCTTTAAACTAAAACCTTAACGTTGTCATTTTCTCTAAACATAAAGGCGTTAGAGGGTTAAATGTAGCAGGATACTTGATTTTGACGTGAGCCTTCAAGTCATGACGATCAAAGCAGTCAGATACATGATAGAACAAAATAAAGATAATCATTTTTTGCAGAGATTACTGTTGTGCAACCTTTAACCTTGACTCAGTCACACTCTTCAAACTAAAGAAGACTATCGAATTGCACTCGCTCTCCAAACTGGAAACTTTAACGTTGTCTTTTTCTCAAAAAAACATAAGATGTTAGAGGGTTAATGTTAGCAGGATACTTGATTTGACGTGAGCCTTCAAGTCATGACAATCAAAGCAGTCAGATACATCAGTAAGGAACAAAAGAAAGAAAAATTTGTTGCAGAGATTACTGTTGTGTTGTAACCGAGTAGGAGAAGAAGATTTATTACTGGGAAAGAGACTCTTCCCATTAGTTAGAGATATACAAAACGCTCTTTAAAAAAAAAAAAAGAAAAACACAAGACTTCAGGTCGCTCGTGTTGTACAAAATAGGTACATTTTAACGTCGTCAACTTATATTTTCGGTAACAAATGGATGTACCGAGTGTGGCCGTTTGGACGGGCCCGGTGTTTAGATTTTATTTGCGCCTTTTGAGTAAACGGTTGTTAGTGTTCATTTCGCGCCATCATCTCTGCGAATAACTTAGCCTACCGCACTCGCCAACAAGGCCTCGGCCTAGAGTCCAGCCTACCTCATAATCAAGACGACGTACGTAACATTGAGTCCAACATTCTTCCGTACTTATGACTTCCCTTCAAAGACTCTGTCACCCTGTGCCCATTTAATTCAACATCCAAACAGTAGTTTTTTTAAGATAATCGCATACACAGACAGACACACACACAGACTGACCACACATACACAGACACACAGACCACAGACACACACAGACACACAAACAGATCGCAATACTCGGCCTCTGGCCGGGAAAAACGTAACAGATAAGATGAGAATGATAAAAGAGGAGAGTGAGAGAGAGGGGGGCACAGAGAGAGAGGAGAGAAAGATACAGAGAGAGACAGGAGGAGAGAGAGACGAGAGGAGGAGTGGGGGAGGGGGGGGGGGGTGGGGAAAAGGGGGGGGGGGAAGGGGGAGCGAGAGAGATGAGAGAGAGAGAGAGAGATCTGAGAGAGAGAGAGGTGAGATGAGAGAGAGAGAGAGTCGGAGAGAGGAGAGGAGAGAGAGGAGGAGAGAAGACAGAAAGACATACATACATACAGACAGACAGACAGAGAGGCATAAGAAATAAACTCTTGTTTTCTGTTTATTTCCTTGGACGATCTTGGAAATGCTGATTTATTGTGTTTAAATGTATTTCAGTTATCATGACAGTACACTGTGGTGTATTGCCAGCTGCCTTAAATATTAGTTACAGTGGTAAAAGTAGGCAAGTTATCGCCTTCAAGCTTGTGGATGCCACTGGTTTTTCAACCCCCAACCACCCTTATCCATATTGTATAGATATTGTATGTGTTGCTGTGTGAATAAAAAAGCCTATGAAAACCAAGAAATACACACGTAGGGGAAGGACGGGGGTAAAAAGCGCATGGCGGGTAAGAAGCCCACCCCAAATTATCTTCATGAAATAATGAAAAATTCAGTCAAAATTGCCCATGAGGAGAATGCAGACATTACGCTCGTCTCATGGGCAACATGAGACTGAAAATTGCTTCATTTCATGAGAGAATTGGGGTGTGGGCTCTTACCCGCCCATGCGCTTTTACCCCGTCTTCCCCTAACGAGAACCAGAAGTGTGATGATGGTTAAATGATGCAGCACGCAGAGAGGGACGAACACTCGACTACATGGGAGAGGAAAGTGAATGGACGGGGTGACTAAACCATGCAATTTTAAAAGAGGTAACATTAACAGTAACATTTAACAACAAACTACCCACCACACCAACAAGTTTCAACCACCAATCCTCTCAAACTGAGTCACATCACTATAAAAGGAGAACACCGAAGAAGCCATAGATGATAAGGGAAAGGAGGCAAGTCTCAACAGAGACCTAGGGTATGGACTTGACCCCTATTCTACAATCCCTCCTGAACAGTACTCACCCCACAACTGACAAATCAGTGGACAACACCAACAGCTCCTCCACAGCAGGTCAGACAAGCTGACAAAAGACAAGAGTAGCTGTCCCCCCCGAAAATTACCGAAAAAAAAAGATTTTTTTTTTTTTTTTTTTTTTTTTACAATTTAAAGGACTGTGAGCAAGAACACGAGAAATATGCCTGCCCTTCAGTCGGGAAGCATCTTTACTCTCAAAGATGGTAACGTTATTTACAGCTCCATAAAACACAACTTGTGAATAACTAAAGCGTCTATTAATGTGTAGGGTTTACTTTATTTTCAGTTTTTTTGCTTTCTGTAGTGGAAAACGCAGAAAAAAAAAACCCCCCGGGGGAGGGGGTTTTTTTTTTGGTTTTTTTTCGTGTCAACAGTGGTGAAATGCATATTGACATGTGTTGCGCCGCGTGCGCGTGGCGTGCGTGTATGTGTGCGGCGGTGCGCGTGTGCTGCGTAATATGCCTGAAAATGTGTCAGTGCGCGAGTAATTTGCGGCGTGCACGCGCGCGTCCAATGACTAACAAGTAATATGGGAATGTTTACCACGCGCACGGCGTAACTTTTCTTATTTGCAACCAAATGAGATTAAAGACTCTGAGGCTGTGGAGTTTTGTATTTATCTCGTAAGAGATATTTGATGGAATCTAAATCTTTAAAACCTTTATATTAGTGACAAAAACACTCTCTCTGCCTCTCTCTCTGTCTCTCTGGCTCTCTTGCTCTCTCCCAAACTCAACAAAAAGCACTCTCTCTGTCTCTCTCTCTGTCTCTGTCTCTCTCTCTCTCTCTCTCTCTCTCTCTCTCTCCTCTCTCTCTCTCTCTCTCTCTCTCTCTCTCTATCTCTCCTCGCTCTCTCTCTCTCTCTTCCCTCTCTGTCATAATATCTGTGTGTGTTCGTGTGTATATTCCTGCGCGTGCGCGTATGCTTTATGCGTGTGTCTGTGTGTATCGTCTTTCTGTTTTTCTCTTGTTTCTTTCTCTGTAGTGTCTTGAGCTTATCTGTGTCGTATCCACTTCTGTTCTTCTTTATTGCCGATCAATGTTCCAGATTTAATGCGCATGCCATTATTGCGTGCTGTTGTATATAAACCATAATACCCTCGGAAAGCTCTGAAACAATTCTCAACGTAATGGTAACTTAGACGCGGATTTGACACCCGCCAGGTTGGCAATCAACCAGTAGGGGTCTCAGCGCGCGATATTCTTAGTTGGGCGTAGTGAAAGAGAGAGAGAGGGGGGGACCTCATCTTCCCCCCTCTCACTCTCTCACTACGCCCAACTAAGGAACATCGCGCGCTAACCCCATACTGGTTTTGATTTGCCCCTGGCGGTCAAATCCGCGTCCTAAGTTGATCATTGCGTAATAACTATCTTTGGTTTGTAACTCTGATCCACGCTTTCATCTCACTTGTCTGCCAGCCCTATACTTATTCATGTCATTCTTTTCTCTCTTATGATCTCGGTCTGCCTGGTGGATGTGTGTGTGTGTGTGTGTTGTGTGTGTGTGGGTGTGGGTGGTGTTGCGTGTGCCGTCGCTGCGCGCGCGCGGCACACGTATAAATATATATATAGATATATATATATATATATATATATATATATAATATATATATGTGTTGTGTGTGTGTGTGTGTGTGTGAATGAAATGTTACACGTCTTAAGCACACACAAACACACACACGCCTGGCGCACCCAAACACACTCACACAAACACACACAAACACAGAGACACACACACCCTCCGCGCCGCACACACACACACACACAACAAACACACACACACACACACACACACACACACACACACACAACACACACCACACACACACACACACACACACACAGGCACATGTCACTCTTAACTCACTGTGCCAGATTTATAAGCATTATAATTTACCGCTGTCCAGGGCTTTTTTCACCACTAAAGTGCGTTTGTCCTGGGCATATGTTTCCACAATTAAATAGTCAACACGGCATCGCCGAGCGGCAGCAAACGCATGTCAAGTGCATCGCCGAGCCCCGGTAGGAAGGCATTGTGACAATGCAAACCGGCAATAGTTATCCTCTCCCCCCCCCCCCCTAAACACACACTTTCCACCCTACAGAACGCAAAAATACATAGCCCAAATTTGAAGCGATTCTGTCCATAGTCACGAGATTACAGCTGAACTTTTATGGCAAAATGTCCTTGCACCATGGTGACACCACAACAAAATGTGAAGCGATTTTCTGTTACCAGTTCACGAAATAAAGCTGGAGGGAAATACATAGCCCAAAGAAGGAAATTTCGGTTTTCATGGTCAAACTCAAGGTCAAGGTCAGCACGGGTTAATTAACGAAAGGAAGCTTTCTTTCAAGCTCTGTCTTACCCTCTGCAATTTTAAGCAAAAGTCCAAACAGTAGGTTTTTAAGATTAATCGATACACAGTCACACACAGACACACACACAGGACACACAACAGACACAACACACACACACACACACAACACACACACACACCAATCGCAAACCCCGGCCTCTGGCTCTGGGCCGGGTAATAACGTGTACCAGTCGCCCGATTCGTCTCTCTCTCTCTCTCTCTCTTCTCTCTCTCTCTCGCTCTCTCTCTCTCTCTCTCTCTCTCTCTCTCTCTCTCTCTCTCTCTACATAAGATGTATTTGGTCCGTAAGTTTAATTTGTTTGTTTTTCTCATGTCAAAACTATTTTGTTTAATATGGCATTAATTCATTAGAACAGGATAATACGTCCTGTTAAGCAAAGTGAAACAGAATTAAGCAGACACTTCATTCATGTTCGAGTTTATTATGTTACAAATATACTTTACGTATATAAGTCATGACCTTCATGGTGTTTGTTTGTTTTGCCCTCACGTGGACGTCTGCACGTTTTCCCTAAACTGGAAAGCCACTAGCCCAGTCATTTAACATCCCCAAAATAGTCAAAACGACGGCTACAACTGTGTGTTTGTGTTTGTCTTTTCGTCGAGAAATATGTCAGGGCTCCCAATCGTTCCAGCCACAAAAAAGGTTTTGTTCCCTCGGAGCCCCGATAATTATGTTCTTAGTTGTAGTACGTGATACTGATAGGGCCTGACAAATGTACGTGCACCCCCCCCAAAAAACCTTATAAAACGACTAACATTATTTTGTTGTTCACTATTTCTTGTACACATTTTTGTTCTGTACTACTCATTAGATAGTATTTGTATTTTTGCTTTCGTTTCTACAGGGGTTTTTCTGTCTTGTTATCTTTGTTCTTCATGACGAGAGATGGAGGAGAGATTTTTGGGGGGAGGGGGGTGGGGATGAGAAGACGGAGAGAGCGAGAGAGAGAGAGCCTTGAGAAGAGAGGTTTTTGACCGTCGCGTACGCGTTAGAAATGAGAGTACCGAGAGACGCATTAGTGGAGAGAGAGAGAGAGATTCGAGATGAGTGAGACTGAGAGAGATTGAGAGGAGATGAGAGAGAGAGACGTAAATTGAGGGAGACTTGACTGCGAGAGAGAGAGACCTTGAACTTGAACTTGAACTTGAAATGTTTAATGAAGATGAACTGAATAAGCATTACAAACACTTCTTTCTAATCAGGTCCTCAAACAAAGAAAAATAATAAAAAAGCAAAATAGATAAAAAAGAATAGACAAACCAAACAGCAACATTAACATATCATAAAACACGACAGTAAAGAAAACACGAAATGTAGTAAAACACATTAGTGAGTGTGAGAGAGAGAGAGAGAGAGAGAGATCGAGAGGAGAGAGCCCCTCGACCCACCCCCTGAGCGACCACGCAACCCCCGACCGGACCTCGACGCCCACCCCCCGAGACCTGGAGACCCGAGAGAGTTTCCCCCCCCACCAGAGAGTGAGAGGAGGAGAGAAGACGCTCCCCCGCGACGAGAGAGGAGGGATGACAACCCGAAACCCCACCCCGACGAGCGGGGAAGAGTCGAGGACTGAGAGGAGAGAGATGAGGAGGAGAGACGGAGTAAGACAGATCTGTGGTAAACGAGAGAGAGAGACAGACAGACACAGACAGAAAAGCAGACAGATTGAGTGAGAGGAAGGAAGTTGACAGGGAGAGAGACAGGAGACGAGAGCTCCAGCCAGAGACAGAGATTTAAAAAAATCCATGTTATCTACTTGTGCCTATTGTTTGTGTATAAATTGTTTTATTCAAGTTCAATGTATGTTGTGTAACTGACACCAATTAAATGAAATGTTTTTATTATTTATTCTGCATATTTATGCGCAAGCTGGGCAACAACAAATACATTGTTTGATTCTGAGTTTGAGAGACCGATACATACGATTGATTTGAGATAGAGAGGGAAAAGAGCGGCGTGAGAGAGAATAGACACGGGAGGGAGAGACAGGGGGGTCTCGAGAGGAGGAGGCAGGAGGTGCTGGGTTGGATCGAGATACAAATTACGAGGGAGGAAGAGAGAGAGAGAGATAGAGAAAGAAACAGAGAGAGAGAGAGAGGGGAGAGAAGAGAGAGGTGAGTGAGGAGGAGAGACTGAGAGAGAGAGAGGACGAGAGATGAGGAGAGAGAGAGAGAGAGAGACGAGAGAGGAGAGAGAGAGAGCTCAACAAAAAGAGTTATAAAAGATTATGTAGCACAATTTTATTTTGTAGGCCAACACACTTTCATGATTTGTTTTTGTCAATATAGAAAATGGCGTTTGTACTTCGCAAAAACCTAACAACAATCGCAGTTCGCCTTTCTTTTCCCTTCTCTTCAAAACATTTTAATAACGGACTAAACAAAATTCAAAGGTGGGAAGATCCTGTAATCCGATTATCCAGAGTCTTCGTCTGAGCCTCCGTCAGATGAAAGTATTTGCTAATCTCCAGCCTAGCGTGTTGTTCAGTTATTAGTGGAGTAGGAAAAATGGATTGGTTCATGAGAATAATCCCCTGTTTCATGTATCTCGATAATACACGTGCCAGTATTCTTCTTTTTAGTTGTGACATATTGAATTATTGCTGCTGTGCCAGTCTTCAGTCGTGAATATTGCGATACTTCTTGACACAACAAGTGATCATTATACTACTATATCATGAGATACTGAATGAGCAAACGAACACTCTGTGGGTAGATAGCTACGAAATAAAATGAAATTCAGCACAGATCTACATTCACTTTGTCTGTGCGCCCGCCGCACACACTAGGGGCACACACACCATGCGCATACACACACACACTAACAGTCTTTATTAACATTACAAAAATCCATCTTTCCGTACAAACAAAATTATTAGTATCAACTAATTAGTCCAATGTGCCGAGTGAATTGTCGTTCTTCCATGACCATCACCTAAAAACAATCATCATAGTTCATAATAATGATAATAATAATAATAATAGATAATAATAATAATAATAATAATATAATAATAACAAAAATGACCAGTATCTGACTATTCCAATGTTTCTTCTTTTAGACTCTCTACGGGGACAAGAGCTATGGAATTGTATAACTATCCAGATCAAATCAAGTTAGATAAAAGAACTATTATGTAGGAATTGTTCTAAATTTGATTATGCTTTTATTGACTGACCATGAAGTCACGTAAGTAGTGCGCTAGACTTCCACGTCCCCCCCCCCCCACAAGTTTATTGTTAATAACGTCTATATGTTGTAGACTGGTGACAACAAAGTATATTGTTATAGGCATGATTGTTCCTTTGTTATGAGTTCGGGTTTCGAGCTTATTTCTGTAGGAATACATTTCCGTATCGCCCTATCTTACTAGGGCGGAAACAGCACAACACAGCTACAATGTCCAGGTTCTTCTTCACGTGCATTCTACTCCACAAACGAAACAAAAAAGGTTCAAACATTATTTAGAATCTCTATAACCCCCCCCCCCCCTGAAAAAGAATGCACAGCTGATTTCCGAAATACCCAAATCTAATTCAAGAATGCAAGAATAAGAGAAGTGATACCAGGCCGGCCGGGCAGTTCGTGGCTGGTCTTTAGCGTCGCTGAATACTGGCTGGGAGGTTTCAGGATGTCACCCTCACCGGTTCGAAATACCATCAGAGAGGCCGTGGTTGTTTTTTTTTTTTTCGGATTGTGTAAAACAATGTTTTCTTGTCTGGACCGACGAACTCTGCTGCCCAGAAGTGAGTGGCTATGGGTCAAGGGAAACAAAAGGACGAAGAATAGAAGACTGAAACCACACAGTCGAGCTTCATCCGCTTAACGGATGACGATTTTGAGAGTGTTGCTCTAATTTCAAGACCAACATTGCAGGTGTCTGTAGTTCAGACTCGATTGGCTCTGGTTAATCATGACTTACTATCGGGATATCTTTTTTATTATGAACGGAAGAGTAGAATTACAGACAATTCTCGGCTGTGCCATGCAAAGTCTCAGGACCGATATAGGAACTCAAGGCCATCATCAGCTCATCATCATAGTCATCCCGCGTTTCATTTTCCATCAATCAAGCATTTCAAAAAAGTTAAAATATGTCCTCACAATCTGGTGGTGTTTGCAAAAGATCTAGCTTTCTCATTGGTGACCTCAGTGTCGATTTCCAATCCAGTCTATAGAAAAATGCCTTGATTGGTGCGTTAGGGTTCAAACCAGTCAAAAGCAAAGGGGCATCAGTGTGGTTCTGTGGGAGCAAAACTGGTCGGTAGAAGTGACCAAGGTCGGGAGGTGCTGCCCTCCTCAGAGGGAGGACAAAACTCTTGCATGCTCCGACGCCAGGGCGACTCTAATTGTCCGCGACTTCAGAGGAATAGAATGTCGTCAGTAGGGGGCGTAGTCTTCGTGTCAGTAGGTTTTGCCTTTACATCCGGTGTTAGTTTTGTGTTAAATAGTAGGCGTAGTGAGGTCTCACTATATTCAGCCTTTTGGGCCGTGTTCAGAACTGATTTCAGTGCTGTCCCTAAGTCAGTCCGGGCCTATGTAGTGGCCCTTAGTGAGTACCGTCGGTTTTCAGACGATTGGACTTCAGACAGTTCTGATGCCCATCTGACAGTCTATGTATTTACCTCGCGTAGTAGGGTTTTATAGCCGCCGTACTGACCGTTGAGGTGGTTAACCCTGTTCGCCGCCACGTTCGGCATCACTTTGCACACAAATGACCTTTGCTCACAGCATTTCTGACATTTTTTTTTTCAGTGTCCCCCCCCCGGTTTTTTTTTTTTCCTCCCCCCCCCGCCCCCTTTTTTCCCGTCGCTCTTGGACCCCTGGTCCGGATTCCCCGACGTAGAACAAGCCATGGTGTAGGCTGCGAATTCCAGGATTCGGAATTTAGCGGCATGTGAGCAACGCCACTGTACGGTCCAGGAAATGGGACAGCATTCCAAACAACTAAAAATAAAAAAATAATATTAAGACGCATTGATAATAACTCTATTGAGGAGAGAGAGAGTCGAAATGGGATGGGGGATGAGACTTATGATTTGAGTAGAGCTGGGCATTTGTAGCGATGAGAACCCATGAATTGGGGGTTGGGGGATGACTATAGGAATAAAGAACCAATGAGAGGTCAAGCGAAGACATGTTCGGAGAGGTTTTAGTTATACAAACAGCAGTATTAAAAGACTCCCTACGTCACGCAATGTGATCAGACATTTCCCTCTTCATGCTTGCGAAGATTCTTAATGATTTTTCTTACCAGCTACTATAAGAAGCGGAAAACAATGTTGAAAATACATGATTTAGACACGTGGACGTCGCTGGGGTGGGTCTTTTAATTAAAAATATGATGCATGAGTGTGTCAGATGTTAGAATTTATTGTCAAATTTTGTCAAGAAAAAAATGATCTTTATTGAGGATTAAGAGGAACGAGGACGAGAGAGTAAGCTTGACAGCTTTTTTTCATTCTGTCCTCAGAATGAAATGACTAAGTAAGTATGAATAGCATACTCTGAGGAAAAACTAAGTGCTCTCAACATGCAAAACAAAACAATTCCAAACTACTAAAGCATTAGCCCTAATAATATAACTCATTGAAACTAACATATTGGAGAGCAGAGAGAGGAGACGACGAGAGAGAGATAGAGATGAGACGGACGAACGATGTGATGAGACGAGATGAGACTGAGGATTGGGGCGTGATGAGAGAGGCATGGCGGCGAGAGAAGTGTGGAGAGAGAGAGAGAGATCTGAGAGAAGATGAGATGAGAGGAGAGGATTTCGGAGAGGCGAGAAGATGAGAAAATGAATGGGATATTGAAGTGAATGTGGCTACTGTGTCCCTTCCCCATTTCATTTCCTCCCCATCTGCACCCCTATAGTAACAAATAGACCTACGGGAAACGACATTAGTCAATGGAACAACAGCTATAACGAACAAGTCAAAAGTGTAGTAACCTAACACAGTTGTAAAGTATCAATTAAAAGGAGGACATAATTTTTATTCCGACGGAATAGGTGCTAAGTTTCTAAAGTTAGAGACTAATTCATAGGGTTTCTAACATATTAAATTTAAGTGCTTTCATAAATGTCTGTCCTTGATGTACAAGATTTTAAATTAAACGATAAATTGTTCCACGCCGTACAGCCGAGAGTACAATAAAGAGGAGATTTATAAAGATTATTACGGGGTCTGGGAAAAGAAGGTTTGTGTGAAGGTCTGCTTTCGTTGCTAACACAATGTTTGGGTGAATTCCTTAGGGGCTATTTCATTCACAACGCTGTACATGCATACACAATTGCTTATATAACAGTCTATCCTTAAATGGCAGGATCGGTTTAAAGATTTGTAATCACATTTAGGTGAGTGAACTCGACTTGATACTTTCAGATTAATTTGTATTGACTCGTTTGGTGTGGGATGGTGCTAGTAGAGATTGGTTGAAAGCGTGAGAGAGATCTTGGTGTGTAGGGTCCCGCGGATAGAGTATAATTACGATTTTTAATGATAGTCCACGTTTGATGATTGGTTGTCGCTGATTAGGTGTTTTCGAGTCCCAATGAAGAGACTTATGTAGTTTAAGAGATAGGTAGCGAGTGTGATGAATCGATGGTGGATGTATATGAGCATAAGGGCAGTCAGGGGAGCAAGCGAACGAGAGTTGTGCAGGATATGTTTTGAAATTGGAATAAAGAATTGAAAAAAGCTTTTTTTTTTTTTGACTTGAGTCGACGTGTGCATGTTTGGCGGTCAACGAAGAGAAGTTCAAAAATCTTTTTATTCTTGCTAATTAATCTCGAGAGAATATAATTCTTTTGAGAAATGCCAGCCTTGGCAGACAGAGCTTAGATATATGACTTGGATACATTATATTAGGTTTTGTGTTTACGTTGCTGCGTTGATCTAACAACCTCTAAGACTTTATGTGAGAGAAGTATAGATTACGTCTTCTAGTCTTCTTGATTAGTTGAATGAAAGGAGATGATGGGAACGAGGAGTTCGATTTGGAGAAGTTCATTTTACTGTCTTTGTTTTGTCGGCGTTGGTAACATACATGCATTTTGTTTTCGGGTCAGCATTTAGAAGAGATATATGATTTTCTTCAGTCCTCGAGTTCGCTAATTTTGAAGAACATTTATCTGGAGGTCATTTACCAATTCATTAGGGTTACTATTACAAAGGAGCGGATATAAATGATGTGTCATCAGCACAACATTTCAGAGGAACATTGTAAACATAGCGATAAGTCATTTACATAAAGAGAAAATAAAACGGGTCCTAATACTGAGCCCTGAGGAACACCAAACTTAATTTGGAATAATGCTGAACTTTTTGAGCTGATTCTCAACGAGCTGTTGACGGTACGCAAAGAAAAGAGGAAATAAATGTTTAATGGAGACGTGATAGGATGCCTGGGACAAATCGTGTAGTTAGGACTTAAGGTTTTCTTGTCAAAAGGGCACGGGCATGATTAATAACATCTAACGCCATTGTAGCAAAGTCTACTAAAAAGGAATTACAGTAATACTCGTTATTATTAACTATTTGAAACGACATCTGTCAGTAGGATGTTGTCAGAGATGTGTGAACGATGAGTGGTTTTCACGAAAAACCTGATTTGATTTTGCATGAAGTAGATCGTAAATGGTTCAGAGCCTTACATAAATTCAATTGAGGTAGATATAGTTTTTCCAGTGGCTTTGAATTCAGGAGCGAAAGTACTAATATGAGGTGAGCGATAATTCGAGGGATTGGTGAATGATCACCTGAGATTTATAAAAGGGTTAGTAATTTTGCTTGCTTAAAATTGGGTAGGAAGTCATAATCCTTAATCAGTGCAAAGAGTGTACAAGACATAAGGAAGCGTGTCTGCAAATGGCAGGTGCAGAGACTCAGGTTTTTAGAGAATCTTACTGATCTAATCCGATATCTAAGTCCCTGGATCCTGACTGTTTCAAAATGTAATAAGGAGATTCAACGTTTCAGTCACAGACATGGGCAGTATAGAAGTCACGGAGAAAGGGTGCTTATAGAATGATATCACATGAGTATAATTGTAACGTACATGTAATCACCCAGTTGTTGTAAAACATTTTCATGTGTTTTGTTATTGGTGATTAACTTATCAGCAACATTAGAGAAATGAGAGTTTAAATCATCAGGTGGATAATTCTGATATTGGACAATGCGCTTTAGAGGTCAGAATTTCTGTTAGTCAAAAGGTTAATAGGACTTTCCAAATTGATTTCTGATTCTGGTAGGAAGTTACCAAATCTTGAAAGTATATTTTCATTGCCCTTCTCTTCATTGAGTTCACTCTATTACTCTGTTTATTGAACGCCTTTCATGTCTTTTGAAGTTAGTAAGCTATCTCTATTGATAATCCCTCTTTGTCTATATCTATAGTTAACATGTAAGGGGTGTGTGATGTCTGACGTGTGTGTGTGTGGTGTGTCGTTGCGTGTTTGTGTGTGTGAAGTGTTTGTGTGTGTGTGTGTGTGTGTGTGTCTGTGTTGTGTGTGTGTTGTGTGTTTCTGTGTGTTGGTGTGTTTGTGAAGAGGGAGAGATAGTGTGTCGGTGTTCTGTGAGACCCGTGTGTGTGAGAGACAGACACAGTGAGTGAGAGAGAATACGAAATACGAAATACGAGATCGTTTTATTGAGGGTAAAAAGGATAAGCTACAATAGCTTCGTTTGCAGCCTGGCCCTCTCACTCATACACTCACACCATGCATCAGGCAAAGAATGACAAATTGACATAAAGACAATCAAGTCAAGAAAATGAAACAAAGGGCGTGCGCACGATGAAATAATTGACAGAGAACTCAAATTGGGATATTATACAGATATACAGAGAGACATAAAAGATTTGACAAAGAATCTTGGCATATAGGATTGATATTTGTAGTAAAACTCATTAACAGAACTGATGGACAAGATTGCTCCATTAATCTAGTGATGAGCTTGTACAAAGGAAGAGACAAGAGGAAGATAGCGCTAGTTTTAGATTTTTGAAATATCAGGGATGTCGTTCCACAGTTTACCACCTGAGTATGTAAGGGATGCTTTATATAGATCTGTTCTGGGGCGGGGCATTATTAATTTGATTTTTGCTTCGAATTGCATGGACTTTCAATTTGAGAGAGAGAGAGAGAGAGAGGAGAGAAAGAGAGATCGAGAGAGAGAGAGATCTTGAGGAGATAGCAGAGAAGAGAGAGAGAGAGAAGAGAGAGAGAGATGAGAGAGGAGGAGAGAGAGAGAGGAGACCGGTGGAGAGAGAAACAGAGAGAAACGAGAAATTCCTTTGTAGCGTGCCGGGTAACGAATACGATATACAAGCTTTTATTTTTAGAGGGTAATGAGAGTAAGTAGATAGAAGGGTACTTTTTTACACCCAGCCCTTTTTTGACACCCAGGGTCGAGAGATCGAGTCTGACGAGAGAGAGGAGAGCGTGAGAGAGAAGGAGAGATTGCCGGTAGAAGAGGGGAGGAAGCGAAGAGAGAGAGAAGTAGAGAGAGAGAGAGAGAGAGAGACTCGAGAGAGAACCCTGACCGACTGACACGAGATAGACAGCGACGAAAGGTTGAGACGAGAGTGAGATGAGATTCTAGAGAGAGAGAGAGAGAGAGAGAGAGACAGACTGTGAAGAGAGCAGAGTATGAGAGAGAGAGAGAGACGGAGAGAGAGAGAGGGATGAGAGAGAGATTGAATGAGAGGAGAGAGAAGAGCTATGCAGTCAACATACAGACAAACAACATACGACAAATAAGTACTGACAGAACGAAAGTCTGAAGGGACTACATGTATCCAGTGTTGATCTGGATGTTCCAGCCAGTGACTTTAATTGGTGAACACGACGAACCTAGGGAAATACACACTCCACGATCTGGAAAGACCAGTACATAGTAACCTTGAAAAGGAGCATTGTACCAAATATCACCAGTGTATAAAAAAAGACTTCTTTTATACGTATGCCATGTTATCCTTACGACTGTAATTTCACCCTACGTGATTCTTCTTCTTCTTCTTCTTCTTCTTCTTCTTCTTCTTCTTCTTCTGTGTTCCCAGGTCATATGGCCATAATGGGTAAGGTACGTATGTGTCTGGTTTTCAGTTTTCACTGGTCTCCCCGCTGCGCACAGCCAAAACATTCCGATTTCGGAGGAGCTCAAATGAGAAAATTGGGAAGAATATTTTGAAAAAAGGCGGGAGAATGGGCCAATATGATAAGCCGAAAGTCAGAAAAATAGTAGATGACAGAAAGCAAAGGGAAAGGGCAGAGTCAAAAGTGTGAAGTGACATTGTGACCATAGTGGAAGCTGCAAGCACAGAACTTCCAGAAGGTGGGGGAACTATTTGTACGAAAGACCCCCCGATATCCCCACGGGGAATGCCTTACGTGATAATAAAGTATTTTTGACTTTGATTTTGACTTTGACTGTGATTCTTTCCGAGGGAGAGAGCAGAGACGAGAGAGAAACAATGAACAATAGTTTTGATAGTTTGTATATAGGCCACCTAAGAAGGGACAAAGTCATAATAAGCATATCAAATATTTGATCATGTTTCAGAACAAAATTTCTTTAAGATTGGTAAGTAGGTCAACATACTGGCGGTTGTCAGAAGACACACTAAGCAACGATGTCAATAGCAATGGACATAATACATTACTAATTATTAATCCTGCTCATAGTTATCTTGTCTTTTTCGGAGGGCATAAAATACGTACATGAACATTGCCTGAGAGAGAGAGAGAGAGAGAGAGAGAGAGACTGAGACGAAGAGAGGACCGGACCGGGAGGAGAGGAGGAGAGAGAGAAGATGACGGAAGACGAGAGAGAGAGAGAGAGAGAGAGAGAGAGACGATGAGATGAGAGAGACGGACGGGGGCGGACGGAGGAGAGAGAGAGAGAGAGAGAGAGAGAGAGAGAGAGAGAGAGAGAGAGAGAGAGATAAGTCACTGAGAGAATTAGAGAGAATGAAGAGAGAGAGAAGTTGGAGTATAAGTCAGGGTGAGTTGCTTGAGAGAGAGAAGAGAGAAAGTAAGGAAGCAGTGCGGATGAAGCATGCCGGGAAAAAAACAGGGACCGAGAAACAAAGAGAGAGAGAGAGGGACAATGGAAATTGAATAAGAAATGTGCAGTCTGCAACCATCTTAATCATAGTATCCTGGAACTGATGTAAACACTTTTTTTTCAGGTTTGTATTTTGTTGAGATTTCTGAATAAACAGAAATGAAAGAGCAAAAAAAACACATTCGTGTCGTGTCGTTATTTTGTACACTCTCTAGTTTTCTACAGACTTCTTTAAAGGGTGTGAGTGGCTAACGTGAAATCTTTGGAAGGCTAACATGAAATCTAAACCCAGATTCAAACCATAGTACGAGTAGTATTCAGAAGGCAAGCAGAGTAATGAATAGTCATTATTTCGAGCAACATTTCATTTAGTTAGTTTGCACTCTCCACGCAGAAAGACAGAGAACACGGTGACAGGGGATGGATTTTGTAGACGAAGTAATCGCCACAGTTGCGGACAGTGACTGGCGCTTGCCAATTGCAGCAGCGGTTGTCCCAGTGAGAGCAGGCACGTGCATCAATCTCCTGGCCTACATTGGGCACAGACTGGCCTTGCAGGTCCACCCAGGTGGAGGCAGCCGTGTGGCAGTGAGACATCTGTGGACGCAAAGCAAAATAATGTCCATGTAGTATCTCCCTATTGTCTTTACGTGGGTAATTTGACGGTTGGTATAGTCACATCATTTACTGTAAATAATAACATTCATTGTCCTGTGTGTGTATGCTTGTTCGCCCCGTAACTCATGAACCAGAGGGAAGAATCGCTTCAAATTTGGTGTGGTGGTCGATCATGGTACACAAATTGTCTCATACAAACCGTTTGACCGTGCTGACCCTGTACTGACCTTGCAGTTTGACTTTAAAAGCCGACATTGTCTTCTTTAAGCTACATGTTTCATGTCTAAGCTGTATTTCATGAACCAAAGGCCGGAAAGGTTTCAAATGCCGTGTGGTGGTGTATCACAATGCAGGAGTGGCCCTGTGAAAAATTATAATCGTGCTCACCATGACCTTGAAGTTTGACTTGAAAACATTTCTTCTTAGGGCCATAATCTTTCACATCGTTGGACTTACACTGTTCAAACTTGGCATAGGGTTGCATTGGCTAATGGTGGTTCCGAAAATAGGGTACCTATGAAGGGCAAGGTTAAGGTCAGGGACGTAACCCTTGGATGTGTCAAATTGGTGTTTGGGCCATATATTTCACATTTTTGCAGTTACAGGCTTCAAGGTTGGCAGGTTGGTAGACTGGCTTAAGTTCATGTGTAGTGCAAAGTATTGATTATCTTAATGACTTTGACTTTTGAATTTCCTTTTTTAGCAGTGGCTATAGTTCGGAAACCATTGGTTTTACAACTACATAGCCATATATATTCTTGACCCTCGTGGTCTAAGGAATACAATGGGAGACATTTGAAGTTACTTGACATTGACATCTTATCTTGAGGTTTCAACATTGGGCTTAATCCCACATAAGCACATGTATTGTTGATCAGCATGACCACAGGAATGCAGTGGGATGCATTTGAAGTCACTTGACCTTGACGTTTGACCTTGAGGCTGTTGTATGAAAATGGGCCGTATATTAAGAACCACTGGAAGGAATTTTAAAGTGAGGATAAGAGTCAATGGCTGTACATTGAAAACCGTTGACTGGACACCTCTATAGTCATGTATAATTATTAGTCATCAACGTCAACGATACGTATGTGCTGACGTGGCACCCGACATGCCTAATGGCCACCTTGCATAGGACTGCTCAGCAGATAACCGAAGTGGCTGCCTTTAAAGTGAAAGCCTCTGTGAAATGCAGTAGGATACATTTTGAAGAAGCCAAATAGTGAGGTGAGAGTGAGAGCTGAGCAGCTCCCTGAAACCAGTGGTCATAGTTTGAAACCCTTATTTCTTCATCCGCATGACCCAAGGAAGTTCACCCACTCTCTCGTATCTTTCTCTCCGTCGTCAAAGCCTCACCGGCACACATGTAGTGGGAATAACAGCACTGCTGTCATGCAGGAGGAAGCGGTACCAGCCTTGCTGGATGTCGCCATCACACAGACTGTTAGTGGTATTGGTGACGGACACAGCGCGGCGGGGGTCGTCAATAATGGTGTGATTGTGAGGGTGGCAAGGTCCTGTTCACATTGAACCAAACACGAAAAACGGTAACCATTTCACCACTTTCTTCTTCTGTGCTTCCAGGCCATATTTCCTTTTTTATGGCCATAAGGAGTAAGGAACATAACACATGTCCCAGGTTTTCAATGTCCAGGTTTTCTCGCTTTCCTCGGACAACATGTTGCGATTACTTTTACCACCAGTCAATCTAGGGACATACTCCTGTAGGTTTTCTTACTCAGAGTTTTAAAACAAAATATGCAGGATGTCATTTGCGAAATTGACGACTTTCCAATGATTGTTTTTAAATCTCCAAACATTAGAGCCTTAGATAAGTGAAAATCAGACTTTGTGGCGGGTTCTTTTTTCAGACATTGGTGTTAAGCTAGAGCTAAGCTAGAGCAGATATGACACGTTAATGGTGGAAGTTTTAAAAGACAGATCCACTTTTCGCAAACTTAATACACTTTCAGTTTCAACATAATTTTATATGTGACGAAGTTGTTTTCGATTCATTTCGAATCCAAGATAAAGATCTTTCATTATTAAAAGACATATTTGGTTACAGTGTAATGCTATTTTAATCCAAAATAAGTTTAAGATATTAACTGGTTTCGTCGGTGTACATTTGTGTGTATTTGTTATAATAAAAAAAATATCTGATTACCCTTACAACTGCAGAGTAACTTTCTTCTTCCGATTGGGGATGTTTATCCTGCCCCACGCCCAAAGTCTTCGTTTAGACTGCTATTGGCGCACAGGGTGCATGCTTTGCGAGTTCGTGTCATCCATTCCACCGGCACACACGGCCTACTCGTACCGAATAGTGGAATGGGCTTTAACGTGCGCACAAGATCTTGTGCGTGCGTTCACACACGTGACCTCGGTTTTAGTTCTCATCCGAAGGACCAGGAAATAGGAGAAAAGTATCTTTTCCAAGGATACAAACCGTGATCAGCTGGGTTCGAACCAGCGCACTCGCAAACCCGTTGGATTACGAGCGACGTAACCCCAACAGGGGCAGTGGGTGGGTGCCTCATGCCTCCATACAGGGAGCTGGATGACCTCACCCCTCCATGAGTCTCTCCCCGTAGGAATACCGGGGGGGGGGGGGGGGGTATCTTTCTCTAACTTTATCAAGCTTCATTCTTTCTTGTCGGAGTTTTAACCCAGCTACGAGTTCATTACGGACAAGAGCTGATATAAACCCATTTAGTATGTGTTTCACAGTCTAAGCAATCATTGTCCATTGCATAGAAGGTAGAGACGATAGTAATTTGAATTTAGATTGTATTCAAATGAATATGCACATGAAACGTATGCATCATCAATATACGTACACACAATGATACGCACATAAACACACCTACAAGTGTACACACAGAGAGAACCACATACACGTGCGCACACTCACGAATGCGCACACGCGCGCGCGCACGCGCACACACACACACACGCACACACACACGCACACGCACACGCACACGCACACGCACACGCACACACACACACACACACACACACACGACTGTGCTTGTCTGAATCATTTTTAGTAAAAGGACGCTAAACTGAAGAAGAATAACGCGCGCGCGCACACACGCACACGCACACGCACACACACACACACACACACACACACACATACATACATACATACATACATACATACATACATACATACATACATACATA
>CM065680.1:23832675-23850175 GCA_017654935.2 Phymorhynchus buccinoides
CTACGCACACTTAATCACCTTTGAGCTCATCCTTTAGAGTTACGTTCCAGCTTTTCTGAAGCAAGTCGTTCTCATGGACCAGCTGCTGGATGGTCTGGGCCTGTCGATGGAAGTGTTCTTCCAGAGTCTCCATACGACCATCGGTTTCGTTCAACTTCTGCTCCAGGCGTTGTTTCTCCGCCAACAGCCGCTGGTTCTCCATAGTGGACATCCTTTCCAGGAGGGTCAAGCGAGCGTTCATGGCGTTAACCAAAATGGAGGCTTCTGCGATTATCGAGCCATGTCCGCTGCCACAGGTGTGCTGACTTGGCACCCGGCATGTATAGTGACCGCCCTCAACAGGGCTGCTCAGCAGATAACTGAAGTGGCTGCCGTTGAAATGGGAGCTGCCGTGCACGTGGCCGCCTGGAGACTGTGAGAAAAACGAAAAACGACAAGATGAAAACACCCTCACCCCCACCTCATTTCTCTAAAAACAAATGTTTGCAAGTCGCTCACTCACATTCTGGTTCATCTCTTTAACGCCATGGTTGCTATGGTTTGTCCCTCTCTGGTCGAGGTAAACAACCCTAATTTTTACGAAGTTTCTCTCCCATACCCCCCCCCCCCCCCCCCCCCCCCCCCCGAAAAAAATCGTCTACTGTTAGACCCTATCCACTTTCAAGGTCTACCGATGTCCTTGACCTTGACCTTGATCGGTACCCCATCATCAGACTTGCCACAAGCAATGCACCTACATGCCAAGTTTGAAGACTCCAAGTTCAATGGTGTAGAAGTTATGGCCTCTTAAATATTTTAGTTCTTCAAGACCATACGTCAGGGCCAAGGTCACGAAAGCAATACTTTATGCACGGATGACTTCCTCTCATGGTGACACACCACCACACAAAATTTGAAGTGATTCTGTGAAAGGGGGATATCCTTGGGACAGACAGAAAAACAAAACACCAAACAAACAAACAAAACGCGACAAACTCAGACTCCTTTGGCCGATTTAAACTCGGGGCAAAGAACAATTAAAAAATAACAGAAAAATAATCAGCAGAATACATCAGAGTGTAATATAATCAAAACCTTTTCTGTTTTACCAGAATACCTTACGTTTTTCGGCAATACCTTACCACTTTCGGCAATAGTACAAAATATGTGCGATACTGTGAATGAGATGAACGCATCTCCCTTTTTGTTATAAACATATAATTAATGAAAAACTGCTGTACGCAGCATCCTCATACGACAGTCACAATTGATAAGAAAAGCAGATAAACGTGTGTTAACTTCTCTATGTATCTACCATGCTTTGTGCTGTCGTTTCCCAGACAAGCAAACAGTGTTGTGTTTTTCTTGATCATTGTACTTCTGTTATATGAAAAGCTATATGGCGATTCTTTTTTTTTATATCAGAAATGTGGGATTGATCTGGCCCAAAATAATATAAGGGAAATGTCAAAAATAGTAACATCGCATAAAACATTTTTTTAACAATACCCAACATATTTGTTTTATGGAAAATATTTAAATTCGATTTGTCTGCCTATCGAAATTTATGAATAATAAAAAAAACACCTAAGCATTGATACAAAATTTTAATCAAAATTTTACTCGGAGTTCGATGTCGTACATCTCTGCTTAAACTTGAGTTTTGCCAAGTGGTGTTCTATCTCCAAAACTCACAATCCACTGGACGTCATAGGGAGGCTTTCCCTGGAAGGTGAACACGCCGCATTGTAGCTGGATAGCCCATTGGTCTGTAAGGTCGTCCTTGACAGGCTCTGCAGCCTCTGATACTTCCAACTGTCCGTGCTGGCTCAACACCTGGTCTGGGGGGGGGAAGCAGAAACTATTTCGCTTCTTATTTTACATCTGTGAATAGATGTGTGCGTACTGACATAAATGCCTGGGTTTGAAATAAAAGCCATTTCACTAGATATTCAATAGGGTAGAAAAATAATGTTAAAAAACAAATGAAAGATTCGACGATTAAAGAAGAGTAACTGCACAACTGGAAACACGGTAAAATGTTATTATGTCCCTACGTTATGCAATTTCATTATTAGTAATGGCTATTATGAGTAATCGCTGTATTAAAATCCATATCACAGAGCAGAATAGAAGGAACATAAAGACAAAAGGAGCTGAGAAAAACAGAATATTTGCATCATTCAATAATTATCTTCACCTGATATCTGGACATTGGTCGACTGTTTTAATTCGAAGTAGTGCCCTGTAGTGTTGTGGCCTTTCACCACCACGGTGTAATTTCCAGTGTCGGCTGGAAGCAACTGAGCAAGGATGATGCCGGCATTGTGTGTCGGAGACACCCGGTTGGAGAATACAGGGTAGGCCAAGAACTGCCCGTGCGCAAATATACCAATGGCTTCTTCTGACGACACTCCTTCGTAGTACCACTGGATGTCAGCGATTTCTTCGCCCTGTTCCAGTTGGTATTGCCATGGCAGCACAACGTCAGACTTTTCACAGGAGTAGATGACGTCCCCACCTTGAAGGGGACCTGTCCAATGGATTCCTTGCGATTCTGGAGAAAGTAGGTGTTAACAGTCAAGCCCAAAACTAATACACATGGAAGCAGACTCACACTGACATAATGGTATATTATGTATAAATCATTGTATAAGGTATGCACTTACACACGTGCCCATCAGCGAAACGTTCTTTTACGACTCAGCAGATGAGATCCACATTTACATATTGACCCCACTAATCATGATTAAAGAATAATTAATGTATGTCCATGGATCGATAAAGAGGGACGATGGCCTCGAAATATCTCGCTAAGGTTAATGTGTTTTTCTGCTTTTGAGTTCTATATATTTATGATAAAAGCTCGGAATAGTCTGGTAGTCAATACATTAAGTGTCCCCACTCTTGACCCACATTTGATATTTCCACAAGATGTTGCATAGTTTTCTAGTTTAGGCAACCACACTCGTTACATAAACATTATTCAACCACCATTCCACAATATTAAACCCGCTTGTCGAATCTGCTTCATCGCTAATAAAGAAACGGTTTAACCCTTTCACCGCCAAAGTCGCACTAGAGTGATTTAACTCCTATGTTACTAAAAGGCATCAAATTGGGGTCTATTATCCAAAGACCCTATTGTCTCAGTTTTGGGAAGTAAGGATAGACCTTATTTTCGAGGGGTGCCTGCCAGAACGGTCTATCTCAAAAGGAATAAAGAGCACAGATAGGCAGTTCTGGCATTCACCCCTCGAATTTTTATATATGACACATGCAAATCCCCAATACTGCAGACAGATTTCGCGCTCTACCCAGGTATATTTAATGGAAATGTTTGGCTGAAATATGGCTGGCGGTGAAAAGGTTAAATGTATATTTGTGACAACTACCTACCTCTTGATAGAAGAAGAATCACGAACAGAACTGGGAAACCAACTTTGTCCAATAAGGCCATAGTACTGACGTGTCACACAAAGAATGTGGAAGCAATTAGTTTGGCGTACACCTGCAAATATACAAATATTGTATGTTTTTGTCTCTCTTATAAACATATAAATCAAAATGTGGACAGATTTCGTCGTGGTCTTCTTCTTCTTCTTCTTCTTCTTCTTCTTCTTCTTCTTCTTCTTCTTCTTCTTCTTTCTTCTTCTTCTTCGATCACTCAGACAGTCTCCTGTCTTATGAGCGCAGATGCGTCAGGCTGCCGTTATGCGTCTAAGAAATAGTTAGGCCCAACATGTCCGTTCTCGGGCAAAAAAATAATTGTGTAAGAATTTCTAGGCTGGAGAAAGGACCAATAGGACAAAAAGATAGCAGATGACAGTAAGCAAAGGGAAAAGGCAGAGACAAAGAGAGTGACAGATTAGAGGAAGTTACAAGCACAGAACTTCCAGAAGGTAGGGGAACTATTTGTACGAAAGACCCCTAGTATGCTCACGGGGGATGGACAGATTTGAATGCGTAAACTTTGCTGACGGGCATTGGGAAGAGGTAAAGAAGATACCGTTATATTTCCAATAAATCTGAGCTACCAGATAAACGAATTTGTTCAATCTATACAGGATACCTTTCAAACAAATTGAAAATGGATATTCTCTCATGCAAAGGCCTGGGATGGAAGTTCAGTTTAACGTCGCGTATCGGCTTTCGCCATGTACGACGGGCTGAACAAACCAACCAGGTATAAACAAAAATTTATGTTCCTGAATCACTGTCTTAGCCAAAAGGCTGAGAAGCGATCAGTTGTCTGAACATTTATGAAATGCAAAGGCCTGAATTGTGCTTTCCTTTTATACGTTAGTTTCGTGTTCTTATTTTCTTATAGGAGTCGATTATATTTAAGGAAACTCTGACAACAAATGTATTTCCATAAATAGTTGTGCGTGTGTGTGTGCTTGTTTGTGTGCGTGTATGTGTGTATGTGCGTGCGTATGTGTGTGCGTGCGTGTGCGCGCGCGAGCGCGTGTGTGTGTATGCGCGCGCGTGCGTTGAGTATGAAAGTAGTATTTGATAGTATTGTATTCTTGCCATTTGAGTCTGGAAAGCTCACAGTTAAAGCTAAAAACATTATGTAACAGATTACATACTTTCGTTAAGATCGACGAATTAGGCAGGTTAATTGCTTTTGTGATGCAGAGCTTAGCATAGATTGGGTAAGTCTTAGGAACTTATTCATTCCTTGGAACACGAATATACAGTCAAACCTCTATTTTAAGACTTGCAAAAAATCAGAAAAAAATGGGTATTAAATTGGAAGGGTCTTATAACAGAAGTCAGTTTGATACATAAAATATAGTAAGCTACATTAAGCCGTTCCAAACAAATCAGTCTTAAATGAGAGGAAGTCTTTTAATCGAAGGTCTTATAATAGGGGTTTGACTGTATTTCAAAAGACAGCTAAGTCCATTCCTTGCATACATAGTCTTGGTTATAAAAAACAAAAAACACCCAACAGTATGGTAAATCGACCCTCAAATGAGTCAATGTTTACGAGTCATTTGTGGGTTAACATTAACTCATTGGCTATATCGTGATCACTGCTCTCTCTCTCTCTCTCTCTCTATCCATGACAAGGCATTGATCACATTTCAAACAATTGAGTTGCTGAAGAAGATTACGCAAGAAATGTAATTGCTTTTTAAAATAACACATGCAAGAGATTACCTCCTCCAGATTAGTACCAAGTAATGCTGACGATTCAGAAACACGCGTTTTGAGCCTCTTATATAATGCCTTTTCCGGATCTCTGTTTAATCTTGCTTACGTGGATTGACCAAGCCAATGACATTTAAAACGTGACGGAAATCCCGTAAACATGAAGATAAGAAATACTTTTTCTGAGAAAGTTTAAACGGTTAATTCTAATTTAAGTATTTTTTATGGATAAACTATTTTTCTCTACCACATTATACCAATCCTCTTTGATTATACTAAATGGTCAAACATGATCACACGACACGGCATTTGCTTTGCACTAACAAAACATGTGCTATATGTGTGTGCGCGTGTCTGTGTTTACTTTCCAACTCTCTCTCTTTGTCTCTCTCTCTCTCTCTCTCTCTCTCTCTCTCTCTCTCTCTCTCTCTCTCTCTCTCTCTCTCTCTCTCTCTCTCTCTCTCTCTCTCTCTCTCTCTGTCTATGTCTCTCTTATTCTCTCCGTCACTTTATGTCTCCCTCTGTCTCTGTCTCTTTCTCTGTCTCTCTCTGTGTCTCTTTGTCCAAATGGTATCTTCCTATTTTATGTACAAAGTAGTGATATGTTTGTCGTCATTTTCCCCCACACATGTTTATGTTTTCTTCTGTGCTTTGTTTTGCCTGAGGGCATGGTGTAAAAAAGCTGTCTCAGCTTATCCAATTTCCCTCAATAAAAAAGTTCATATCGTATTCGTATTCTATTCTCTCTCTCTCTCTCTCTCTCTCTCTCTCATCGCTCATTCTCTCTCTCTCTCTCTCTCTCTCTCTCTCTCTCTCTCTCCTCTCTCTCTCTTTCTCTCTCTCACCTCTCTCTCTATCTCTTTCTCTAACTCCCTCTCTCTCTCTCTTTCTCTCTTTCACGCACACGCCACGCACACGCACGCACGCACACACACACACACACACACACACACACACACACACACACCACACACACACACACACACACACACACACACACACACACACACATGCACACACGCACGCACGCACACGTCACACACGCAGCGCGCGCGCGCGCGCGCGCGCGCGCGCGCGTGTGTGTGTGTGTGTGTGTGTGTGTGTGTGGTGTGTGTGTGTGTGTGTGTGTGTGTGTGTGTGTGTGTGTGTGTGTGTCCCTCCGACCAGATGTTAAAGTTCACTCGTAAAACCAATACTGGTTTTTAAAAAGCAAAAGCAAACAAATTAAGTGCTCTGGATAAATAAAACAAATAATTATCTTTAAAACGTGAAAACAAAAACAAACAACAAACTTTGACCAACTGCACCACGTGTTCTCATTTCCTTCATGTAGGCTACGTTGTCAAACATGATGATGTTCGACTGTCGCACAGCCATGACCTCCCCGACTTTACCACTCCCTGGGGTACCCCACCCCATACACCCCACGTTATCAAACACCCCCAATAAACACACCACTTTCCACCCTTACAGAACGCATAAAATACATAGCCCAAAATTTGAAGCGATTCTGTTCAGTAGTTCACGAGATATAGCTGAACTTTTATACAAACTTCCTTGCACCATGGTACACCACCACACAAAATTTGAAGCGATTCTGTTCACTAGTTCACGAAATAAAGGGGGGGGGGGGGGGGGGGGGGGGGGGGGGGGGGGGGGGGGGGGGGGGGGGGGGGGGGGGGGGGGTGGGGGGGGGGGCTGGGGGGGGGGGGGGGGGGGGGGGGGGGAATTACATAGCCCAAAGAAGGAAATTTCGCGTTCTGTTTTCAAGGTCAAACTTCAAGGTCAAGGTCAGCACGGTGTTGATTAACGAAAGGAAGCTTCCTTTTCAAGCTGTCTACCCCTCTGCTAATTTTAATCAAAGTCCAAATAGTCCATCAGCCAGCAGGTTAATCGGTACCACTCATAGTGGCAAGTGCTATCATATATTTTTGGAATCGTCTATGTCCCTAGATGTCAGAAAACCATGATAATGTTGTGAACGTGGCAGCTTTCTGCCTATTATCACGTGATTTCTAACCCCACCCTAACGCGTCGAGAACGCGCACCGTGATCAAGCTCTGTTCTCCCAGAGCCTAAACTATTGAAGATAGAAAGACAATTATTGAACACCAAAGATGTATAATAGCATGCTAAACAACGTTTCTTCTTATAAGTATATCAAATTATTATTCGTTCATGAAACGTAGTGGCGCTCTGAGGATTTCGCGACACATTCACACAAAATTCGTCACGTGGTCTTTTGTCAAAGCTAACTCGCTAGATATAGGAAGACACTTCATGAAGCAAAACAAAGCACACGGGGCTTGTGAACAACTTTTATTCTCATGAAACTATCAAAATATTGATCATTTCGAAAAAGTAATCACTTTTGTGAGTGTCATCAAAGATTACGCAACACGACAAAATCCTCAGTTCGTGTTCTGCTTCGTCTAAATGATGATCGGTGACCCCCTTGATTTGAGGGGCTGGCTGAAGGACTAAAACAGTAGTTTTTTTAAGATAATCGATACACAGACACACAGACACACATACAGACACACACACACACAAACACAAAACCACGGCCTCTGGCCGGGTAATTATACATATCTCTCTCTCTCTCTCATCAAATACTCATGCACGAATACTCTAGCTCATAATATCCAGGAATGTCTACTTTGTATCCTTTTCCCAATCTCTAATTTGTTATAATACATGCTATGCGTTACGTCTTCTTATATGTACATTGTATTTACTATGCATTATTTTTCCTGCATGTATTACTTCATTTCTTCCATTTTATTCTGTTCTTTTATTTTGACCTCCCTCTCTCTGTCAGTCTCTGTCTGTCTGTCTGTCTGTCTGTCTGTCCTTGTCTCAGGCTCTCTCTTTAATTGATGTTTTGTATCTTATTTATATGCCTTGCACGGTGCGTCCGTTTACGACCTTGATTTAAGGTTGTTGTTTTTTCTTATATTTTGCGATGTCTTTTTTTTTTCTATTTGTATTTTTTTTCTTTTTGTTCGGAATTTATTTTCTATTCTTTTTGTTCGGAGGGCCGGATGAAAAAAAGCCGGTTATTGTGCTTATTCCGCTTTCCCTCAATAAAAAAAAAACATTTCGTTCGTTCGTTCTCTCTCTCTCTCTCCATCTCTCTCTCTCTCTCTCTCTCTCTCTCTCTCTCTGTCTCTCTCTCTCTCTCTCTCTCTCTCTCTCTCTTCTCTCTCTCCTCTCTCTTCTCTCTCTCCTCCTCTTCTCTCCTCTCTCTCTCTCTCTCTCTCTCTCCTCGCTCTCTCTCTCTCTCTCTAATCTCTCTCTCTCTCTCTCTCTCTCTCACACCAGGACAGAGTCAGACAGCATTACGTCCCTGACCGACCATAACCTGGTATCTCAATGTTTGCATTCTTGTGAAAAACATTCTCAAAATCTAAATTACATTTGTGAATACACCTTTTTTCAGAGATGGTAGGCTACTATGTTCTAGTAATGAAACTCTAAGTCATGTTGAACGAAAGCAGATCAAAATGAATGAGATGTTTGCTAAATCTGTTTGTTACGTGCTTTCAGTTCTTAAGATTTGATCAAAATCAATCGCTTACGAGATTTTATACTGATGTTTACGTTAAGTTTTGAGAATAATGTTAAAATGTATGATAACTGGTCGTTTGTAAATAACAATAAATCTTCTGACGATGCAAGAACTATATACTCGTTAGTTCCCATCACAACACACACACACACACACACACACCACACACACACACACACACACACACACACACACACACGCACATACACAAGCACACACACACACAAATCGATCAAACAGTTTAATTATTTTTACCTTTTGAAAATAATATCAACATCTTTGGTGCGATAATTCTAGCATCAGTACCACATTTTACAAAACCAAAAAGCGAAATCTTAAAACTGGCAGTAACTATTTACCCGCCAGTGGGAAAATATAAATCAGGCTATTTTCCCTCATACTCTCTCTCTCTCTCTCTCTCTCATGCTCTCTCTCTCTCTCTCTCTCTCTCTCGTCCTCTCTCTCTCTCTCTCTCTCTCTCTCTCTCTCTTTCTCTCTGTGTGTCTCTCTCCCTCTCTCTCTCTCTCTCTCTCTCTCTCTCTCTCTCTCTCTCTCTCTCTCTCTCTCCTCTCTCTCTCTCTCTCTCATCTCTCTCTCTCTCTCTCTTATTCTGTTTTTCTTTCTTTCTATCTTTGTGTCTGTCTCTCTCTCTGTACCTCTTTCTCTATGTGCCTCTGTCTCTCTTTGTGTCTCTCTCTTTCTCTCTGTCTCTCTGTCTCTCTGTCTGGGGGCGGAGGAGGAGGAGGAGGAGGAGGAGAAGAAGGAGGAGGAGACTGAAGAGAAGAGGAAGAGGAGGAGGAAGGGAGCAGAGAAGGAAGAAGAAGATGAAAAGAAGAAGAAAGATCATAATTTTGAAAAAGAAGAGAAAGAAGAAGAAGAAGAAGAAAAAAAAGAAAAGAAGAAGAAGAAGGAGAAGAAGAAGAAGAATAAGAAGAAGAAGGAAAGAAGAAGAAGAAGAAGAAAGAAGAAGAAGCAAGAGGAGGAGAAGAAGAAGAAGGAGGAAGGAGAAGGAGGAGGAGGAAAAGAAGAAGAAGAAGAAGAAGAAGAAGAAGAAGAAGAAGAAGAAGAAGAAGAAGAAGAAGAAGAATGAATGAATGAATGAATTTTATTTATAGGTAATAGAGTAAGCAATAGCATGCTTTTTTACAAGAAGAAGAAGAACTCAATACATGTCAAATGGAAACGTTATGCGTGATTATGGTCATGTTCCCTTTCGAAACCACTTTGTATCTGGCCTTATCATTCTTTTCGGGCCTTATCAATCCCCTGATCACTTACTCTGGTCGTTTTTAACTTTAAAACAAGGTCATCTTGCTACGTGTGACTAGCAGCACCTGCAGAGAGAGAAATGCAGACTAACATGCAAAGAGAGCAGGATGGGGGTGACAGATTGTCAGAGGAGAGGAGTGGAGAGAAGAGACAGAAGAGAGAGAGAGAGAACAACATCAAACCATCTCCTACGCTTCTCAAAAATCAAAACCATACATGCATAGCAACACACACAAGCGCGCTCGCGCGTGCTCGCGCGTGCTCGCGCGTGCTCGCGCGTGCTCGCGCGCGCGCACACACACACACACACATGCGCAAAGACACACACTTATGCACGCATGCACGTACGCGCAGATGCACGCACACATACGCGCGCATTCACGCACGCACGCACGAACACACACACACACACACACACACACACACACACACACACACACACACACACACACACACACACACACACACAAATACACACACGCGCGCGCCAGTGCGCGCAATTGTTTTTATTGTGCCAATATAGGCCTTATCGTGTCGTCGTGTTTGATTCCTTGACACACACACACAAACACACACACACATACACACAAACACACATACACACACACACACACACCACACACACGCACACGCGCGCGTGCATGCGTTTTTATTGACCCAACATAACCTTTATCTCTTATCGTGTCGTCCTGTTTGATTCCGTGACCTAATGCAGAAGCCCTTTAATACTTTGTTCCCCTTTGCATTCAATAAAAAATATTAAAAAAATTATGTTTGCCCATTTCATACAACAAAAAGAAGCATTTTATAATCGATGTTTGTCGGGTTTTGTTTGTTTGTTTTTCTGGTTATCCTTTGTCTGATCTTTATTCAACGAAGTCGTTTGGGGGGGATATATTTTGTTTGTTTAATTGTTTTGTTTTTTATGCGTCTGTCTCAAATAGGGGAAGACGGGGTAAAAAGCGCATGGGCGGGTAAGAAGCCCACCCCAATTATCTCATGAAATGAAGCAAATTTCAGTCTCATTTTGCCCATGAGACGAGCGTTAATGTCTAGCATTCGTCTCATGGGCAAATTTGACTGACATTTTCTTTCTTTATTCATGAGATAATTGGGGTGGGCTTCTTACCCGCCCATGCGCTTTTTACCCCGTCTTCCCCTATATCATGCGAACCACTGGGCAGAATGGCTTCAAATGTTGTGTGAGGGTGTAACACCAAAAGTGAAAGTCACTGGTTCTTAGATTATGCCCTGCTGGTCGCCGAGCGGCAGATACATTTCCGTTTATCTTCACACTTTTATTCTCGTGAACCACTTGGATTCGCTTCAGATTTTGTGTGTGGGTGTATTGCCCAAAGGACGATAAGAGCACTGGGGTTAAGATGCGGGGGGAGTAGAGGTGGGGTGAGGGGAGGTAAGGAGGCGTAAACGGGCAAAGGACAGGCCTGCCGCTCGGAGACACACTCGTTTCTTATCCTGTTCCTTTCTGACGGAATTTCCGTCACGTTCTCCGTTTTATTTTGTCACGCCCTATCAATGTGAACAAGGTAACAGATGTACGTTGTTGTGGTAAATATCTATATAAGAATTTATTCTTATATAAATAGTCCCCCTCTGGAGGAAAATGTGTTCGAGAAAGTGTATAATAATTTATGAAAAGCACGATTTGTGAATCATTAGCGATTCGCCAAAGTACGGCATCGTAGCTGGTAGGCCTTACACTCTTTCATTCAATAAACCGTTTGCCTTTGTCGTCCTTGAGCTACTCAGTTTCCAGTCCACTTACCAACTCCCTTCCTGCAAAACCAGCTGCAGGAAGAACTCCTTTTTTCCACGGACGATCAGCGAGTGGAACGCCCTTCCATCTGAGGTTGTATCATTACCCTCAGTGGAATGATTCAAATCCCGAATATAGAACCCCCCCCCCCCCCCCTCTCTCCTCCCATCCCTTGTTCTCTGTCTCCCCCAAAATCCCCATGATCCAGCCCACCCACCGAAACCCCTCGCCCACACCCCCTCTCTTCAAGTTCTGCCTCCCCCCCCCTCCCCCCACCCTCCTCCCGTACCGTGACGTAAGCTGCCAGACTGGAAAGTCCCCCAGTTTCATACACATCAGAACCTTCAGCAAGCTGAAGGAAGATGTTTAAAGAAAGAAGAAGAAGGAGTTTCACAAGGTGTACTAATCAATCGCTGTAATTTGCCGTGTTTTGTGTGTGTGTGTTTGTTTTGTTCTGTTTCGGGTTGTTTTTTTATGCATTAGAAGAGATCAACATAATATGGTAAGTTGGAGCAAAACGCCTCTCCCCATCCCCCTCCCTAAGCAAGAAAACAAATTCTGTTCTATTTGACCCTACAGATATTGTGTATTAAAAGTGAACGATAGAGGCCTAGCCACAATACAGCATTTCCTAACCGTTTAAAATTTGAAAGAATCGAGAGGCATAAATGCAAAACAAATGTGGCCATTGCCCAACGTTACCATACTTTTATCTCCATATAGTATATTAACCCAAGAGCGACTGATAAAATGTTATTCCTGTGATGTCCGATGTAAGTAGGTCGATTTTCTTTAAAGAAAGCTCAGATTAGGCACATATGCAAGGAATGAAGTAACTGTCCTTTTTAAGAGGTCTGTTTATCCAGAAATACTCTCGTATAACAAGGAAAAACACGGACTATATTCACAATAGGAATAGTCCGGAAATAATTAAGGGGAGTAATGTCATGGTGTGTGGGAGTGATCTTGCCTAATTCAATAGGTCAAACAGGGACAGTTACTCTCCCATCAGGTAGATCGCCTCGTGTGTTTGAGTAGACATACATCACTTAGAACACCGTGCGTCATTCTAAAATGTATGTCATTTATATTTTTACGTCACAGTTTGCAAGTTCTATTTAGTTTACTGGCCACACATCATTTTTCTTTAAAAAAACCTGTTTGCAAGTCGCTGACTCGCATCCTGCGGTTTCAAGCTTCGACGCCATGGTTGCTATGGTTTTGACCGAGTAGTCAAGGTAGTCAACTCTAATTTTCACGAAGTGCTTCTCCCCTAGTTTTTTTCTCCGAAAATCGTCTATTACGCCCATCGAACTCTTCTGTGCTAAAGTCGGAAAACGGAAACAGAAATCGTGAACTGAGCAAACCGAAAATGGTGAGCCCCCTGTACCAATTAAACTTCTCTCGAAAACACGTACTAAGGCTTTGACTTCCTCGCAAGAAAAATATAATATATTTATTTGTTTTGCAGGTGTATATCCAGAGGTAAACTGTTTGTCGCAGCGTTATTGTTTGCCAAGTGGTTGCTAGGCCAGAGACATGGACTGCTTGGTAGTCGTCGTCTTTCAACTTCTGTTCATGCTTCTTCTGTTCAGAGGTAGGTGATTGATTGTCACAGTATAACTGTTGAACATTGATTGTCACAGTATAACTGTTGAGCATTGATTGTCACATTATAACTGTTGAGCATTGATTGTCACATTTTAACTGGGGAGCATTGATTGTCACATTTCAACTGGGGAGCATTGATTGTCACATTTCAACTGTTGAGCATTGATTGTCACATTTCAACTGTTGAGCATTGATTGTCACATTTCAACTGTTGAGCATTGATTGTCACATTATAACTGTTGAGCATTGATTGTCACATTTTAACTGTTGAGCATTGATTGTCACATTTTAACTGTTGAACATTGATTGTCACATTATAACTGTTGAGCATTGATTGTCACATTTTAACTGTTGAGCATTGATTGTCACATTATAACTGTTGAGCATTGATTGTCACATTATAACTGTTGAGCATTGATTGTCACATTATAACTGTTGAGCATTGATTGTCACATTATAACTGTTGAGCATTGATTGTCACATTATAACTGTTGAGCATTGATTGTCACATTATAACTGTTGAGCATTGATTGTCACATTTTAACTGTTGAGCATTGATTGTCACATTATAACTGTTGAGCATTGATTGTCACATTTTAACTGTTGAGCATTGATTGTCACATTATAACTGTTGAGCATTGATTGTCACATTTTAACTGTTGAGCATTGATTGTCACATTATAACTGTTGAGCATTGATTGTCACATTTTAACTGTTGAGCATTGATTGTCACATTATAACTGTTGAGCATTGATTGTCACATTTTAACTGTTGAGCATTGATTGTCACATTTTAACTGTTGAGCATTGATTGTCACATTTTAACTGTTGAGCATTGATTGTCACATTATAACTGTTGAGCATTGATTGTCACATTTTAACTGTTGAGCATTGATTGTCACATTATAACTGTTGAGCATTGATTGTCACATTATAACTGTTGAGCATTGATTGTCACATTATAACTGTTGAGCATTGATTGTCACATTTTAACTGTTGAACATTGATTGTCACATTTTAACTGTTGAGCATTGATTGTCACATTATAACTGTTGAGCATTGATTGTCACATTATAACTGTTGAGCATTGATTGTCACATTATAACTGTTGAGCATTGATTGTCACATTATAACTGTTGAGCATTGATTGTCACATTATAACTGTTCAACATTGATTGTCACATTTTAACTGTTGAGCATTGATTGTCACATTATAACTGTTGAGCATTGATTGTCACAGTATAACTGTTCAACATTGATTGTCACATTTTAACTGTTGAGCATTGATTGTCACATTATAACTGTTGAGCATTGATTGTCACATTATAACTGTTCAACATTGATTGTCACATTTTAACTGTTGAGCATTGATTGTCACATTATAACTGTTGAGCATTGATTGTCACATTTTAACTGTTGAGCATTGATTGTCACATTATAACTGTTGAGCATTGATTGTCACATTTTAACTGTTGAGCATTGATTGTCACATTATAACTGTTGAGCATTGATTGTCACATTATAACTGTTGAGCATTGATTGTCACATTATAACTGTTGAGCATTGATTGTCACATTTTAACATTGATTGTATTCTTTTATGCTGACACATCATCTGGGCCATACAGTAATGTTGCTCCCACGCCGCTCATTCCGATTGCCAACTCGCAGCCACACCCCGGCTTGTTCAAATCGTAGAATCCAAAACCAGCAGTCCAATGGGAGCGAATCTATATTAGGCCGTTAGGAGGCAGCCAACCGAGGAGACACTGCATTGCTGCTGAGTCACTTCGGTGGAGTTCAGTGGAGCCTGTACACGGGACACCACCTACTAAGCCCCCTATTTACGACAATAATGTCTTAGTCGCGGATCCAGCGTGAGTGAGGTCCTCCTCTGAGGGCGCCACCACGTCCGTCCATCGACAGCTCCCCAGAACACACTGATCCCCATGACTTTGACCCGAACGCACCAAGGGTGTAAACTGGATTGGCAATCAAAACTAAGGTCATCACGTGAGCAGGGCATGCAAGGCGACAGAATTTGAGACAGTTTTTCTTTTTGATGGTTGCCAAAAAAGTGTCATGGAAATATCTTACAACCTGTTAAGAAGCAACATTTGGTTTTCTCTGGTAAGATATCGGGTTAGTATTAGATTTGGTTTATTTTCACGAAACGAAAAAAAAGATATCTTGAGACTGAACGCTGAGAACATGAGGGGGTGCTGAACTACACATTTACCCACAATTTTCCCCGACAGAGAAGATAATTCATTTATTAGGTGAAAGATACCTCAAATGGCCTTTCTTGTGTGAACGAAGATCAACAAAATAGCATTAACAGTTGATATGTTGGCCTGTTTATCACAACCTTGTCTCTATAAGGGAAAGTGGAATGGGGTTGACATAATGGCCATGGTGAATGAAGGGGCGGAGCAACTACAAAGCTTTGTGGAATGGAGGTATGCGCAGTCGAATAAAGGGCTGAAAGTTTGCGTTTGCCCGTGTATCTTTATGTTTTATTGCTCTTAACTTTATAATCATTTGCAAGTCTTCAATGATTCTTAGTCACATCGTCTCAATAGACATTATAATGACTTGGTCAATGAATCACCAAACACCCCTTAGAGAGCACGATTTTTTTACTTAAAAAGTCTTCAACCAGGTGCTTAGGAATTGTAAACTAGACCTTATAATGACTTACAATTTCCATCTGTTTTCTCCAGAATCGCATGGAATCCATTGGACAGGCCCCCTTCAAGGTGAAGACGTCATCTACTCCTGTACAGAGTCTGACGTTGTGCTGCCATGGCAATACCAACTGGAACAGGGCGAAGAAATCGCTGACATCCAGTGGTACTACGAAGGAGTGTCGTCAGAAGAAGCCATTGGTATATTTGCGCACGGGCAGTTCTTGGCCTACCCTGTATTCTCCAACCGGGTGTCTCCGACACAAAATGCAGGCATCATCCTTGCTCAGTTGCTTCCTGCCGACACTGGAAATTACACCGTGGTGGTGAAAGGCCACAACTCTACAGGGCACTACTTCGAATTAAAACAGTCGATTCGTGTGCAAATATCGGGTGAGAAACACAATAAAATGATATAAATGTTCTCTTCTCTTCTGTTCTGATTTGTAATACAGGTGTTAATATTGAGCAAATAATAATCATTATAGCTACATGTTTTTCTCAACAACATAAATGACGTTTTATTGTCTTTGTAGTTTGACCCGCACTCTTCTTCCTCTAGTTGTATATTCATTTGTGTCTATCTGTCTTTTGAATTTCGTTCATTGGCTTCAGCCCTGATATTTAATATCTAATGAAATGGTAAGCTTTTTTCAAATTCAAGCACTCTGGTTTAGGTGTGCGTGTTTTATGTTATTTACAGATCTGAAAAGCAACAGTTAATAGAATGTGTTTTTGTTTCAGACCAAGTGATGAGCCTGCACGGTCCTTTGCATGTGTTCAAGGCTGCAGAGCCTGTCAAAGACGACCTCACTGGACAATGGGCCATCCAGCTACAATGCGGCGTGTTCACCTTCCAGGGAAAGCCTACCTATGACGTCCAGTGGATTGTGAGGGGGTTTTTTATAGATAAAAAGCAGCTTGGCAAAACTTACATTTTAGCAGAGATATAAGACTCAACACCAGGGTCTAGTTTCTCTAGACGACGGTCACCGCGCGCATAACTGTTACGCCAAAAGGGGTCCAAGAAACACTTTAGAAAACGTTTGCGGAAAAAAAAATATTACAAGCTCTTGTCTGATTGGTAAAAAAAAAAGTACATTTTAACCAAACTTTAATGAACCAATCAACAACAAGAAATGTATTTCACCCCCTTTACTAGTTCCGGATAGTTCGCCGCTTGCTCGGTGTTTCGCAAGAACAAAACGTCACGCGAACTATCAGCAAACAAGTGTTTCTTAGACCGTTTTTGCCGATTTGAGCGAGCGCAACATAACGTTAGCCCTTGTGAAACGGACCCCATGATAGGGGCAGGTTGAGCCAGTGTTGTCTCTGGGTCCCATCAGCACCTTCGGGTGTTCTTTTTCTTTCATTACTCATTACAGAGGATCTAGGACCGCAGGATTTTAACCCTGATTTTCTCTTTCTTCTATCTTTAGCCTTTTACA
>CM065680.1:23855175-23859917 GCA_017654935.2 Phymorhynchus buccinoides
TGACAATGGTGAGACCAAATGCAGGTAGCCTGAAATGTCCACGGAACCAGAAAAAGAAAAGGGATACACCTTTCACAAACTGAAACTAAGAGTAAGACATGTGTTGAGCTCTCAAAACGTGGATCCTACACAAGTTTAAACCCTTCCGCCGCCAGCCATTTTTCAGCCAAACAAATGGGCCATTAAACTTAACTGGGTAGAGAGAAAAAAATAATCATCTGCAATATTGGGGATTCCTCTGTGACATGCATAAAGTAGGGCCTATTCTTACCTCCCAAAATTAAGAAAATAATAGGGTCTTTGGATAACAGGCCCTGGTTTGATGCTTTTTAGTGACATGGGTGTTAAACTATTGTGGTGCACAAAAATGCGACATTGGCGGAGAAAGGGTTAAAACGTTCACAATCAATGTTGCACATTGTCAGCTGCTTAAAAGAACATCTATGTTTGAAAACAAAAGGATCGAGTTGAAGTCTGTTATGCATAGCACTGAGGAGATTTCCTGTATTTCCTGATTTTTGATGGGTGTCATCTCATTGTGGACTCTTTTGGAATGAAGTTGCTGATAGAGCTGCCAAAAGAGGGGCTTTTAATAACTCTAACTTGGTTTCTAATGAGAAACTGGCATTATCAACGCATGAAATTTACTGTTTATTGGAAAAATCTACTTACATCAACTCATCTGACTTTAGATCTAACATTTTTTTATGCACAGTAGATCGATAGTTAGTGTAGTGTACAAGGATACGACTCACGATTCAGGGATTCAAACGGGAAACTAAATATTTGTGAAACTAACTGTCACTTTGTAGTGATACATTATCAATTAATCACTTACTATTAGAATGCCCAGTATAGCTCTCTAAATATCGAATGATCAATATGGACTTTTTTCGTAAGTATGATAATAACCAAGGATATTTTAAATGACGCAGAAACTGACATTACTGTAATTGCAAAAGCAATGCTGTCCTCAAACTATTGGAAGACTACTGTAGAGGTTTTCTTTACTTTTTTAAAAATGTCGTTCTTATTAATGAAATGCATGTAATTTACGCGTGTATTTTTCTTCTTTTTCTTTTCTTTTTTTTTTTTTTTTTTTTTTTTTTTTTTTTTTTTTTTATTTACTTTTTTTGTTTTTTTCTATTTTTTTTTTTTTTTTTTTTTTTTTTCCTTTTCCCCTTCCCCGCCAAAGAACTGGTTTGCGCTACAGCCGCGCATGCTGTCTAACAAAAATCACGATCTATTACTGAAAAGACATTAAATTAAAAGATTCATTCATTCAGATATATCAGCAAGGGCGTCACAGAAGAGTCACGGATATTTAAAACAATCTACCCAGGCAACGTAGAACTGTAATCCTATATCTAAAGGTATTTGTATTGGAATTGATTGCTGGTGAAAGGTTTATGGTTGTTGTTGTTTGTTGTTTGTTGTTGTTTTAATGATTTTTATTTCAATTTTTGTGAGCAGGACCCTGCCAATGCCGACAACCACGCCGTAATAGACGACTCACGCCGCGCTGTCAATGACACCGTCAAACCCAATGACTCCGCGCTGTGTGATAGCAACAGCATGCGGCCAGGCTGGTACCGCTTCCTGCTGTATCACCACAATGCTGTCATTCCCACTGCCTGTGTGCCGGTGAGTCTTTGGCGACACACAGATAGGATGGAGAGGCTGGTACCGCTTCCTATTCCTGCTGTGTCACCACAATGCTGTCATTCCCACTGCCTGTGTGCCGGTGAGTCTCTGCAGACACACAGATAGGATGGAGAGGCTGGTACCGCTTCCTATTCCTGCTGTGTCACCACAATGCTGTCATTCCCACTGCCTGTGTGCCGGTGAGTCTCTGAAGACACACAGATAGGATGGAGAGGCTGGTACCGCTTCCTATTCCTGCTGTGTCACCACAATGCTGTCATTCCCACTGCCTGTGTGCCGGTGAGTCTTTGGCGACACACAGATAGGATGAAGAGGCTGGTACCGCTTCCTATTCCTGCTGTGTCACCACAATGCTGTCATTCCTACCGCCTGTGTGCCGGTGAGTCTTTGACGACACACAGATAGGATGAAGAGGCTGGTACCGCTTCCTATTCCTGCTGTGTCACCACAATGCTGTCATTCCTACCGCCTGTGTGCCGGTGAGTCTTGAACGACACACAGATAGGATGGAGAGGCTGATACCGCTTCCTATTCCTGCTGTGTCACCACAATGCTGTCATTCATATTGCCTGTGTGCCGGTGAGTCTTTGACGACGCACAGATAGGAGGGAGAGGTTGAGCGATAGACCGAGAGAGAGAGAGAGAGAGAGAGAGAGCGAGGCGAGGAGAGAGAGAGAGAGAAATAGAGATAGGGAGATAAAGTACACAGAGAGATGGATGAGATGGATGTGGAGACAGGGAGAATAAAGGGGAGACAGACTGAGAGAGATTGAGACAGAACAAAAGAGTAAGAGAGCGAGACACTGACGGACACACTGGAAAACACGGCGAGATTTGGGACAAAAAGAACAAAAAAAACAAAGCCAGTCATGGAGAGAGAGAAATACGAAATACGAAATACGAATGTTTTTATTGAGGGTACAAAGGATAAGCTACAATAGCTTTCTTTGGACCTTTCCCTATCATTCACACACTCACTACCATGCATCCAGCAATGAAAATTTGACATAAAACAAATCAAGTCAAGAAAATGGAACAAAAATTGGCACAATGAACTAATTGACAGAGAGAGAGAGAGAGAGAGAGAGAGAGAGAGGATAAGAGGAGAGAGAGAGAAGGAGAGAAGAGAGAGATAATTCACTACACAAATTGACAAAGTTTATGGATCCAGGCCTTCTGCCCAATGTCAGAGGTGAGGGGGTTACAAAAGGAAAAAACAATGACAACAAATCATCAGCACAAAGAACTCCATTATAATCCCCCGCGGAACAAACAAAGAGAGATAAAAGAGAGAGAGAGGGAGAGAGAGAGAGAGAGAGAGAGAGAGAGAGAGAGAGAGAGAGAGGAGAGAGAGATTCACAATTCACAAGTTTGACTTACTGATCCAGGTCTTCTGCCCATATTAGAGGGGATGGGATTACAACAGGAAAAATAACAGTGACAACAAATCAATCAGCACAAAGAACTCCATTTATGTGCGAACATACAAGAGAGCGAGAGGAGAGAGATGAGAGAGAGAGAGAGAGAGTTTAGAGGGAAGAGAGAGAGAGAGAGAGAGAGAGAAGAATGTAACACTACATTTCACATATTCCATTTCAAAAAGTGTCTTCTGATCCAGGCCTTCTGCCCATGTTCATGTCAGAGGGGAGGGGGTTGCAAAAGGAAAAACAACAATGACAACAAATTAATCATCAACACAAAGAACTCCATTATAAGCGAACATACAAGAGAGAGACAGAGAGAGTGAGAGAGAAAGACGAGAGAAGAGGGAGATACGAGAAGTCCCGCCGACGGCAGAGAGAGAGACGAATGGAAAAGAGGACAGAGAGACAGAGGAATGAGAGAGAGAGAGAGAGACAGAGAGACAGACATATACACAGACAGACAGACAGACAAAAACACAGACAGACAGACAGAGATACGAGCATCTTTGGAGAAGACAAGAACACAGAGAGACAAGACAGCCAGACGAAGAGAGAGAGAGAACAGAGACTGAGAGAGAGAGAGAGAGAACGTAATAAAAACTTCAGTTTGCATCTGACTGACAAATCCAGATTCACTCCAATTGTTGTGATGATGAAGGGGTAGTAATCTGAAGGGCCCGCTACACTACACGCGATGCGATGCGATGCGATGGTGACGATGTCTGTGAGTCATGATTCACGTGAAATACTTCAGTCTAAAAAATAATTCTACTATTTTCGCTCACAATGCTCAAGTAGACCCCCAAAATATGAATAACAAATAGAATGCCTCCTGATGCCAAAACAATAAAAAAGATATTTTCAATTCAGATTCGTGTACGGGGGACTACAAATATAGTATCGAACAGAACTAGTAGGGTTTCATCAATTTCATTCAGACAGCTGAATTTCACGAGAATCATGCCTAACAAAATGTCAAATCGCATCGCATTGAGATCTAATCCTATGTAGAGTGGCCCCGCCAGTCCCTTTGCTCTCCACCGAATTAGATTGAAACCTGTTCACTTTTGTTTAGACATTCTGCGAACAAGTCAAACAGACAGACAAACAGACAAAAACCAAAACCAAAACCGTGCTCTCCCTGGCGGATGCAAGGGAAAGGTAGCCATTAAAGATCCACCAGGCACGTCACGTGTCAAAATCATGGGTTTTACGCGTGTTTTCCCTCTTACAACTGGTAAGAAATCTTGTTTTGACCAAGTCTGACTCCACATATAAATGGCCCCAAATTCGAAACCGAAACATCAGTTTTAAAAAGCAGCCTCAATTTCAAGTTGGGGAAATTTGGATAGTAGGGTTGGGTCACAGTATACCCAGAAGAAAAAAAAAAACAAATCGGACTTAATCGTGGTAGCGTCACTTGGTCTTTAAGCTAAACGATCACGTGCCACTACTGTTCCACAGTTTCGACGCTCGTCACACGGATTTTCTCAACCTGAGGTGGATCTGAAGGGCCGGATCTTTAGCCAGGTGTTCGGCCAGGAGATTGATGCACGTGCCTAGCTCTACTGGTCCCGGTTCCAAGAGAACAACTGCTGCGACGAGGAAACTCCCATCACGGTCCGCAACTGTGGCGATTACTTCGTCTACAAA
>CM065680.1:23860417-23875417 GCA_017654935.2 Phymorhynchus buccinoides
AAGAAGATGTTATTATTCCTGCTGTCAACAAAAACTTGTATTTTTTTCATTTCATAGTGGACAAGCGTAATATTATTCACCATATTTCACACCTACATTGTACGACACTACAATATCAAAGTATGATTCTTTCAGTTATGAAAAAAATCGTATGGCTAAGTTCCGTTTCCCTTTCCCCAATTTTGCGCAATGTTGCTTCGCAGTGAAATTTTGTTTGTGGACATTGACTGGAGGAGGGGGTGCGTCTAATATGCACACTAGGAAGTAGACTTTTATTTTCCTTTCTCGGACTAACAATTATATGTTGTCTGTTTTATCTATCGAAACGTTTTTTTCCGAAAACCACTGGAGGATTTAAACCAAAGTTGGAATTGTCCAAAAACAATGTCATGTAGTGAATTTTGTTTTTAATCATCGATTTCGGTGTAATGATTCCGATATAGGCACGTTTGACTCGCAGAATCACTAAAATATTCACGACAGATAACGAATTATAGTGAACACGGGCTTCCTACGTAACCGCTACAAATCATTATAACTAAACGAATTGTAGTTGCCTTCCTTTGTTTCATAGGCGTTTAGCATACAAAACCTAGTGAAGAATGCAATGAGTATGAAAGCTTACAAGACTACTCTGCCTTTCTTCGGTCCGTTCTAATTTGAGTTCTGATATGTGACCTTAATTAGAAGGTGTAATTTTGCCCCTGCTCTCATGGTGACCTCAGTTTCGGTTGTCCGATCAGTCCTATGCCTTGGTTCTTCGGGTCAAAGTCATGGGGATCAGTGTGTTACTGGGAGCTGTCTTTGACGGTGCGTGGTGGCGCCCTCGGGACGGACCTCACTTACTCACACTGGCTCCGCGACCTAGATAATAGTGTCGTCCAGTAGGTGGCTTATAGGTGGTATCCTGATAGGCTCCACTGAACTCCACCGAAGTGACGCAGCAGCACATGCAGTGTCTCCCCGTTGGTTGCCTCCTGACGGCCTAACATAGATTCGCTCTCCTTGACCTTGCTGGTCTCGATTCTGCACCGTGAAACAATCGGGGTGTTGTGGTGGCTGCGAATTTGGGAAGTCAGATGAGCTGCGTGGAAGCAACGCACTGTACTCCCAGAATATGAGAGCGAAAACAAAAGTTTTGCATATTGTGATTTATTATCGTTTCGTATAGTTTGAACGACTCATGTTCGTCTGTCCCTGTGGCAATTTCTTTTCCAATCTCCTTGGTTACGTTCATTTCATGTCGGCTAACAAACTAGTTTTGGAATCTTTTCTTCTGTTGCGTTAGGATGCCCCCCCCCCCCCCTCACACACACACACAATCAGGTGACTCCAGCACTACGAAAGGGACATTAGTTCGCTGGCTAGTTTCCATCACAACAGGCTGCAAAGTCCAAATCTTATTACTTTTTTTTTTTTATCAATTTTGAGTTATGGGTATTTTCGTGCTCTCTTAATCGTCTCATCTTTCATATGTATAAAGGAAAATGCTTGTTATGGTCTCTAAGATCCTCCACAAAGTGCTTTTACATGAGTAGGTTTATTGCCTTGTCTTCAGCTAGGCGTAACTTTAGTCGGTGATTCCAAAATGGCCGACTTCACCCTACCAACTTTAAATGCTTATCATCTAAAACAAAAAATTTACAAGAATGGTTCTTATAGCCATGTCAAAGGTATGGTCATACGTGTTAGATATATTTTCTCTCAGAATGGTCATTTTCACACTTAATGGTCCCTTTCGGGTGCTAGGATCATTAAAACAAAATGTATTTCATTTTACTTGGTTTGGTTTTTTCGTCTCCATTCTGTTCGTGTTTCGTATTGCATTTTGATTGTAATTGGTTTGCTTGGTTTTGTTTCTTTTGAAGGCATCGCTGGGATTTGTCATTAAAGACCCCCCAACACGTCACGTGTCACGATTTCCTTCTTACGCTAGGGAGATTCCTTAGATTTCTTGCTATCTATAAGAGAAAGCACTTGTAAAACCGTGATTGGTGACACGTGACGTGGTGGGGTCTTTAAACAAGGGTGGGAATGAGACAGGCGACGCGAGACAGATAGACAGACAGACGAGGAATCAAGAGAGGGCATGTAAACAAAAAAGAAGACAAAATAGACAGGGATAAGTGGGTAAAACAGGCAGAAAGGCACAGAGATATAGAGGAGTCGAAGAAGAGAGAGCAGAGAGACGATGATAGAGACGATAGATAGAGAGAGAGCAATACAGAGAGATGTACAGAGAGAGACCAGGAGTATAGACAGAGACAGAGAGACAGAGACAGAGATAGACAGAGACACTTGACACTTGATAATGGTTTTTAATGATTAGCCATAGACCCTGTCAAAAAAGTGAACACAATTCAGAGACGAATACACATAAGCAATATTGTTTAACTATGTCTAATTACAAAAGCGTTGTAACATAAGTAGCAAGTTTTTTATTTGTACAAGTTTGTTAGTGTTACAAAGAGAAGTGAAGCTTGAAACTTGATGCAGAGAGACAGAGAAAAAGAATAGAGAGAGAGGAGAGAGAGAGAGGAGGCGAGAGAGAGAGAGAGAGAGAGAGAGAGAGAGAGAGAGAGAGAGAGCGAGAAGAGAGAGCGAGAGGGAGGGAGATAGAGAGAGAGGGGGTGAGAGAGAGATAGGGGGTGGGGAGAGCGAGAAGAGAGAGATAGAGAGAGTGTAGATGAGCTGAGGTTGGTAGATATAGTCTAGTGTTGCAATATATATCGATTTTTGTGAGAGAGCGAGGCTGTTGTAGGCGGTAGCGAGAGATAGATATATATAGATGTCTTCTCTCTCTCAGGTGGTTTTCTTCATCTGCGCAGCTTTATTCTGTTAGTCGCTACCACTTTATCTCTAGCAAGACGAGCAAGAGATTGAAAGCTTAAACTTTATGTCATCGATACAGAGGACCAGAGATAGAGAGAGAGGATAGAGAGATATAGAGATAGACGCAGAGAGAGAGATAGGCGAGACTTGAGCTATCTTTGTTTTTTTTTCTCTCTCTCCTATCTCTTACATAGCTCTCTCTCTCTTTCTATCTCGCTCTTTTTTTTACTCTCTCTCTTTTTTTTTCTCTCTCTCACTCTCTTTGATCATCTATCTTCTGCCTCTCTCTTTTTTTAGTGACCCTTTCGCTCTTACGATAGAATAGACTTTCAAACTTCCACCCTGAGACCCCCACTTTAACCTTGCTTGCAACTCTGACTACCGGGAGACCTATAAGTACATTTCCCCTTTCTAAGTATCGAGTCTATTGAATGCGATAGTATAGAGAGAGAGAGAGGAGAGGCGAATACGCAGATTAGAAGCGAAGAATAGAGAGATGAGGATCTAGCATATATATTTTTTCTTATACTACCTGTCCCTATCCGTCACATGTCCATACTCCCCACGCTCTCTTTTGCTTTGTTGGGTTTGTGTGGTGAAAGACATGACCTTACACATAGTAATAAGAAAGACAGACCGAAAGCACTATAACTTGTAACACGTAAATGATAAATAAACGGACAAACTTACAGAGAAAAACAGAGATGGGTGTGCAGAGTTAATTCCTCGATCATAAATATCTGGCAATCTTTCGTCGGGCGTTTTTTTTTTAATATTGGGTTGTAACATTTTATCCTGCTGTCTTGTCTTTTATTATTGTTGATGTTTTCTGTTTGCGTTTCATGAAACATCATCCAGGTGTGGTTTTTTTATATATGAACAATTTTGCCCATTAAGTTAATCCTCCTTCTGTTTTTTTATGTCTTCCTTTTATTGATTGTTTTCTTTTTTAATTTAGATATGCATACATAATATATAATACGCAGCACGTGTACGCGCACGTACTTGCCTCATGTGCACGCACACCGCACACATACACATATACACAACACACACACAACACGCACACGCCCACAAACGCTCAAACGCGCACACTCACCACACCACCCAACACACCACACACATAACAGAGATACAACACAGAGACCCAAACACGCACGCACGCGCGCTCACACAAGACACATCACATCACATTACATTGATCTGCGTCACACTGGCTTAAGGGTCTGCTACACACATACTATTCGGGTCTGAATGCGTCTGGCGATTTTTGCCGTTGTGATTCACGTGGTTGATTCACGTGAAACACTCATGTATTGGGTCTACTTGAGCACAGTGAGCGAACATTTCTTATTTATTGTTAGACGGAAGGTACTTTACACTTGAATCATGACTCACGTAACCCAATCACATCGAATCCCCATTAAAAAAAGAACGACGGAAACTGAATAGACGAATTTACGCGCGTGTAGGCGCCGGAGCGCCGGCTTTACATACGCAACCCCATGTAACAGAAATTCTGCACCTTCCCTCACATTAAAAAAAACCCGTACCCAATACAAAACGGATTTTCCAACAAAAGGGGGAAAAAAACTCTTTTTCGTCTAATATAGACAACTACCCTCTAATTAACTACCCCTCAAACACCAACCTCCATAAAATATTAACTACCTTACTACTAACTCACTAACACTAATTAAAAAACTTAACTTACACCACTCAATTAACTAACTCACTAATTAAATAATTAAACACAAAAAAAAACTCTTTCTATTAACTCTCTTCTAATTAAACTACCCAACTCTACCTAACTCACTCCCCGTTCTCCACCAAAGTTGATTTACGATACCTCAATCAGCCTAAGCAATGCATTGCTTGCGCAGATAGGCAATGCGTGGTTGGGTTGTTTTTTGGGTCAAAGAGAGGGACAGCCAAAAAAGTGAGACAAACAAAGCTTCATTACTATGCCAATACAAACAACTCTTGTTTCCCGTCTCCGTTTCTTCCACTGATTTAATTTCATCTTGGTGATAGCAGACAAGCTCACAATACAACACTATGTTAAAATGACACCCCCTCAAATTTAACACGAACATTATTTTTTTTTAAACCATAGCAAACCGCATAACAATCTTATCGTTGAATGTATAAAGAAAATAAGCCCATGATTATTGGGTTGTGGGTGTGGGGGGGAGAAGGAGGGGAAGCACGACAGAAACTTGAGGAAGATAATTGCAACGGCCTACTGTTACCGGGGGTGGCGGGGGGAAGGAAAAACACAAACCAGCGCGGGGAGGAGAACAACGGGTTTTAATACAACACTAAACTGTAGTGATGGGGACTTACCGCAAGTCTGTCCTTTGCGGTAAGTGAAACTGCAATAAGGATCAGGGGAGAGAGGTCACGTTGCGTGTGGGGGGTGTGATGATGAACAACTTGATAGCTTAATGTTTCTAAAGTCTAACCCCAACCCCGAACCCCCTAAACCCCCTCAAAACAGCCGAGCCGGCCCACGGCAAAAGCACGCTTGGCGCTCTCCTTGATGGAGCAGCTCCGAATTTGTTTCACTGAGTTTCCCTCTGTATAGAAAAACATGCAAATACAAGATATAAAATACAAATTGCAAATAAGTGGACTTAACAAACAATCTAACGAACAATAGTAATGTTCCTGAAAGATTTCGTAACAATTCCGTAAGTTTCTTTTCATTTAATATATAATATATATATATCTATATATATAATATATATATATATATATATAATATATATATATATATATAATACTCTATTCATACTATATCTCATAATCTGTGTGTGGTGTGTGTTGTGGTGTGTGTGGGTGTGTGTGTTTGTTTGTGTGTCGGTGTGTGTGTGTGTGTGTGTGATTTTGTGTGTGTTTGTGTCTGTCTCTGTGTATTTTTGTGTATATGTGTGTTTGTATGTTTGTGCGTGCGTGTGTGTATATTCTATATGTTATGGATGTGTGTGTGTGTGTGTGTTTGTATGCGGGTGTAGTGGGTGTGTGGCGTGTGGGGGTGTTTTGCACAGATAGTCAGAAAGGCAGGCAGAAAAGACGCACCGACAGACACAGGAACGAAATGACCTTGTCCGATTCTAAAGCACTCTTGTTATTATAGCATGCAGGGTTCTGGCAAGGGAAAACATTTCTCGCTTCTCAGTTTGGCTCATAAAATAAAATACAAAGCAAATATTTGTCTTCCAGTTTGGAGTTTGGTGAGAGGAATGTCAATGTCAGTGAAGTCTCAGCAACCCTACCCCCCCCCCCTCCCCTTTTCCATCTCCATGCCCTTAACATTCCAGTTTACTCTGTATCCGTGACATCATCCTTTATTTCTAAAAATATTATGCAACTTCTATCTCGTTCTCTTTTCTGGCTGGGCTTGTCTACTAGCTGTTTGTCTGCTTTCCGTCCCTCTTGTCCTCTCCGTTTGTTTGTGTTGTTAGTCTGTCTGTCCTTGTCTCTGTGTCCTGTCTGTCTGTCTCTCTCCTCTCTCTCTATCTTTCTCTCTCTCTCTCTTTCTTTTTCTCCCTCTCTCTCTCTCTCCCCCTCATCTCTCTCTCTCTCTTTCTCTCTCTCTTCTCTCTCTCTCTCTCTTCTTCTCTCCTCTTTTCTCTCTCTCCTTCTTTCTCTCCTCTCTCTCTCTCTCTCTGTCCCTCTCTGTCTTTCTCTGTCTCTCTTGCTCTCTCTCTCCCTCCTCTCTCTCTCTCTCTCTACTCTTTCTCCTCTCTCTTCTCTCCCTCTCTCTCTCTCTTCTCTCCCTCTCTCTCTCTACTCTCGCTTCTCCTTTTTCTCTCTCTCTCTCTCTCTTTCTCTCCTCTCTCTCTCATCTCTCTCTCTCTCTCTCTTCTCCTACTCTCTCTCCTCCCTCTCTATCTCTCTCTCTCCCTTCCTCTCTCTCTCTCTCTCTCTCTCTCTCCCTCTCTCTCTCTCTCTCTCTCTCCCTCTCGCCTAAAATCTTTATCCTTGTCAAATAAAGTTTTCCATTGTCCAGTGTCCAGTGTCTCGTTCTCTCTCTCTCTAGCTCTCTCTTTCGCATTCCCTCTCTCTCTCTGCTCTCTTTGGATCCCTCATCTACTCTCTCTCTCTCTCATCTTTCTCTCGTAGTGGGCATCTCCTCTCTCGTCCGCTCTCTCTCTCTGCTCTCATCTCTCTCATCTTCACATTTGGGTCTCTCTAGGTGGCCTCGCTCTCTCTCTCTCTCTCTCTCGTCTTCTTTCATCTCTCTCTCTCTCTCTCTATCCCTACACTCCCCCCCCTCTCTCTCTCTCCCTCTCTCTCTTTCTCCTCCCCTCTCTCTCTCTCTCTCTCTCATCTCTCCTCTCTCTCACTCATCTATCTCTCTCTCTGTCTCTCTCTCTCTCTCTCTCATCTCTCTCTCTCTTTCTCGTCTCTCTCCCTCTCTCTATCTCTCTCTCTCTTTCCCTATTTTCCTCTCTCTCCTCTCTCTCTCGAACTAATCTCTCTCTCGTCTCTCTCTCATCTCTCTCTCTCTCTCTCTCTCCTCTCTCTCTCTCTCTCCTTCTCTCTCTCGTCTCTCCTCTCTCTCTATCTCTCTCCTCTTTCTCTCTCTCTCCTTTCTCTCCTCCTTCCCCTCTCCTCTCTTTCTCTGCCTCCCCTTCCCTCTCTCTCTCTCAGTCACAACAGACTCTCCCCTCATCTCTCTCCTCTCTCTCGTGTCTTTCTCTCTCTCTCTCTCTCACTCTCTCTCTCTCTCTTTCTCTCTCTCTCTGTACTCTCTTTCTCTCTCTCTCTCTCCTCTCTCTCTTCCTCTCTCATCTCTCTCGTCTCTCTCTCTCTCTCCCTCTCTCCTCCCTCTCTCTCTCTCTCTCCTCTCTCCTCTCCTCCTCTCTCTCATCTCCTCTCTCTCTCTCCTCTCTCTCTCTCTCTCCAGTACGTTACAATCCTTCTTCATCATATTAATATATATTCTTCAAGTATTATTGTCACACTTTTAGTTTCACCCCATCGTCTCCTTCACCCACACACACACACACAGACAGCTACAGACACACAGGACAGCTACACACACACACACACACACACACACACACACACACACACACACAACACAAACGCGCGCGCGGCGGCGCGCGCGCAGACACACACGCACACGCACACACAAACACATCACACTCACACACACAAACAACACACACACACCACACACACACACACACACACACACACACACAGACCCACTCACACAGGTCCACGTCACATGGCCATGCACGCCACGCACCAACACCACCACCACCCCCACACACACCATACACATTAGTGACACACACACACTCGCGCGCGCGCGACCCCGCCCCCCCCCCACACACACACACTCACACACAGACCATCAATGTTATTAATATTTTTGTGTGCCAGTGCACTACAGTTGAACAGAGGTCTAGGCATGTCATTTCAAAGTCAGTCCCATTCATTCGCCCGACCCTGTCTAGCTCTCCTCTCAACAGAATTGATTACTTGGCCCAAGTTTGTAGAATGCATATATATATACCACCTACATGGAACACTGCACTTTTTCCCTTTCGAACTGATTTGCAAAGAGAAATCACCAATTTACCAGTGCAAAATGTCTTACCGCTATGGCTCGTCATGGGTTATTGAGGTCATGTAATTCACATTTCCCCCTTTAAAGACCCACTGACCCAGCAGATGTAAGTCCCTATGGTGATTTTTTTTGGCTGGGTAGGTGTGACCCACATACAAATCCCCCAAGTTCAAAATAAGGATGCTCTTAAAACTCTGGGTCTCGTTTTCAATTTGGGGGCATTTGTATGGGAGTCAAACCTGGTCACAATAAGATTTCTTACCAGCGAGAGAGAGAGAAACACGTGAAGCCCGTCATTTTCACTCATGGGTGAGGCGGGTCTTTAAGGCTGCTGTGGTTCCTTGTGATTCTTCGCTTCCTGACATTCAGATGTGAGATTCCCCCCGTGGGGATACCGGGGGTCCTTTGCATAAATAGTTACCCACCTTCTGGAAGTTCTGTGCTCGTAGCTTCCTCTAATCTGTCACTCTCTTTGACTCTCCTTTGCTTACTGTCATCTACTATCTTTCTGCCTCACCGGTCCATTCTCCTGCCTTTTTTCAAGAGACACTTTCAAAAAGATTTCCTCCAGCCGAAGTCGGACTCGCTGGGCCTAACCACTTCTTAGTAGTTAGGCGCATAACGGCAGCATGAATGACGCATCTGCGCTCATAATTGACAGGAAACTGTCTGAGCGATCGAAGAAGAAGATGTGAGATTTCACGACGATCTAGCCACGTTTCCTTTTCCTCCACCACGTCCTGGCTAACGTTGCGTTTTGAGCATGTTCAAATCAAAATGCAGGTAACAGGAACGCCACCTACCACGCTCCCCACGCTCCTACCAAGACCCCGCCACGCACATCCTACGCTCCTCCCTACTGCAGTACGCTACGGTCACTACCGTGCTACGATCAGACAACGTTTCTGACTGAGTGCGGAGGACGTATACGAATGCCGAATCCAAATGCGAATGTTTTTATTGGGGGTAGGGGAGGTTTATTGATACAGTACCTGTCAAGCAATTTGTGCCACCTGTTTTCCTACCAAACGGTAGAAGATTGGGGGTTATTGGGGGTTAATATTTGTGTGTGGAGTTTGGACAGGGGAAGGGAATTATTTTATCACAACAAAAATGCAACGACGCGTAACACTCTTTGCAAGACAAACGAAAGTTAATTTTGGCAGCATCTGATGTAATTTTAGGTAACGCTTTTTGGCTCACGTCGTTTTTTTAAAAACAAAGTGAGTCTATAGTATCGTACATGTCCGGTTGTGCGTCTGTGTGTATGTATTGTGTGTTGTGGTGGGGGTGTGTGTGGGTGTGGTGTGTGTGTGTGTGTGTGTGGGTGTGTGTGTAGTGTGTGTGTGTGTTGTGTGTTGCGGGTCCGTGGCCCCCGACCTTTAACCTTAACTCAAACCTTAACGTTGTCATTTTCTCTAAACAGATAAGGCGTTAGAGGGTTAAAGTTAGCAGGAAACTTGATTTTGACGTGAGCCTTCACGTCACGATGATCAAAGTAGTCAAATAAATTCATAAAGTACATAATAAAGACTAATGATTTGTTGCAGATATTACTGTTGTGCAACCTTTAACCTTGACTCAGTCACACTCTTCAAACTAAAGAAGACTCTCACTCTCCACTGAAACTTTAACGTTGTCGTTTTCTCAAAAAAACCATAAGATGTTAGAGGGTTAAAGTTAGCAGGATACTTGATTTTGACGTGAGCCTTCAAGTCCATGGCGATCAAAGCAGTCAGATACATCGGTAAGGAACAAAAGAAAGAAAATCATTTGTTGCAGAGATTACTGTAACTGTTGTGTTGTACCGAGTAGGAGATACATACTGGAAAGAAGACTCTCCATTAGATATACAAAAACGCTCTTTAAAAAGAAACACAAGACTTCAGGTGTGTACAAATAGGTACATTTTAACGTCGTCAACTTATATTTTCTGTAACAAATGGATGTACCGAGTGTGTGCGTTGACGGCCCGGTTGTTTAGCTTTTATTTGCGCCTTTGATTAACGGTTGTTCGTGTTCATTTGCCCCTCATCTCTGCGCACAACTTAGCCTACTTCACTTCCGGCAAACAAGGCCTAGGCCTGGAGTCCATGACTTACCTCATAATCAAGACGACGTAACGTAACATTTAGCCCACATTCATTTCAGTCTTATGACTTCCTTTTCAAGCTGTCGACCCCTGTGCCCATTTTAATTCAAAATCCAAACAGTAGTTTTTTTTAAAGATAATCGATATACACACACACACAGCACACAGACTGAAACACACACAGCACACACACACACAGACACCACACAGACACACACAATACAGATCGCAATACCGCTGCCTCTGGACGGGTTAAAAAGTTAACAAGATAATATGATAATAAAAGAGGAGAGTGAGAGAGAGGGGGGCACAGAGAGAGAGAGAGAAAGATACAGAGGGAGAGACAGAGGAGGAGAGTACAGGAGAGAGTAGAGAGAGAGAGAGAGAAGAGAGAGAGAGAGTAGAGAGAGATCTGAGAGTGAGAGAGAGAGAGATAGAGAGAGAGAGCAGAGAGAGAGAGAGGAGACCGAGAGAGGAGAGAGAGAGGAAGAGAGAGACAGAGAGAGACAGACAGACAGACATACAGAGAGACAGACAGACAGACAGAGAGGCATAAGAAATACACTCTTGTTTTCTTGTTTATTTTCCTTGACGATCTTGGAAACTGATTTATTTTGTTTAAATGTATTCATGTTAAGCAATGACAATACATATGCGTTGTATTTGCCAGGTGCCATAATTATGTAACATTACAATGGTAAAAGTAGACACGTTATAAGCTTCAAGCTTGTTGATGCCATTATCCATATTTGCATAGATTATTGTATGTGTTGCTGGTGAATAAAAGTCCCCCCGCCCCCCCCCTATTGAAAACCATAAATACACACGCAGGGGGGAAGACGGGGTAAAAAGCGCAGCGGCGGGTAAGAAGCCCACCCCAAATTATCTCATTAAATAAATAAAATTTCAGTCAATTTTGCTCATGAGGCGAATGCTAAACATTAACACTCTTCTCTTGGGCAAAATGTGACTGAAATTTGCTTCATTTTATGAGATGATTGGGGTGGGCTTCTTACCCGCCCATGCGCTTTTTACCCCGTCTCCCCCTAACGAGGAAGTGTCCTACGTGTGATGGTGTAATGATGCAGACACGCAGAGAGGACGAACATCGACTACATGGGAGAGGAAAGTGAATATGAACGTGGTGTGACTAAACCAGGGAATAAAAGATGTCACAATTAACAGTAACATTTAACAACAACTACCCACTACACCAACAAGTTTCAAACCACCATCCTCTCAACTGAGTCACATTTCACTATAAAAGAGAAACCGAAGAAGCCATAGAGATAAGGGAAAGGAGGCCAAGTCTCAACAGAGACCTAGGGTATGACTTGCCCCCTATCTACAGTCCCCTCCTGAACAGTACTCACCCCACAAATGACAACTCAGTGGACAACACCAACAGCTCCCTCCACAGCCAGTCAGACAAGGCTGAAAAAGACCAGCAGTAGCTTGTCGAAAATTACCGAAAGTATTTTATTTTTTTTTTATTTTTTTATTAAATTTATTTATTTAAATGACTGTGAGCAAGAACAACGAGAAAATATGCCTGCCCTTCAGTCGGGAAGCATCTTTACTCTCAAAGAGGTAACGTTATTTACGGCTCCATAAAACACACTTGTGGAATAACTAAAGCGTCTATTATGTGGCAGGTTTGACTTTAATTTTCAGTTTTTTTGCTTTCTGTAGTGGAAAACGCAACGAGTGTTTCGTGTCAACAGTGGTGAAATGCATATTGATCATGTGTGCGCGCGTGCGCGCGCGTGCGTGTGAGTGCGCGTGCGCGTGAGTGCGCGTGTGCGTGCGTACATATGCATGAATGTGTGTGCGCGCGTATTTGCGCGTGCACGCGCGCGTTCACAATGACTACAAGTAATATGGGAATGTTTTACCACGCGCACGAGTAACTTTTTTTTATTTGCAACAAAATGAGCTTAAAGACTCTGAGGCTGTGAGTTTTGTATTTATCTCGTAAGAGATATTTGATGGCATCTAAATCTTTAAAACCTTTTATATTAGTGACAAAAAGCACTCTCTCTGTCTCTCTCTCTGTCTCTCTCTGTCTCTCTCTGTCTCTCTCTCCAAACTCAACAAAAAGCACTCTCTCTCCGTCTCTCTCTCTGTCTCTCTCTTCCACGGCTACTAGAGTCACCTACACTTCAGCAACACTTCTTGACCACATTTACTCAAACAACACGTCCTTAGTCACTGATGTCAATGTTTTAGACTCCAAATGTATTAGTGACCACTCCCCTGTAAAATGCACGTGGATTACTAGACCCCCTAAACTTCAAACTAAAGGCCACACTACTATTCACTATAGATCCTTTAAACACTTTGATAAATTCGCATTTTTTCAAGATCATAACATGGCGCATTTTAACAATGTTTTCAATTTTTCATTTCCCATCCAAGCACTAGATGTATTTTGTGCAACCTTTCTAGCAGTAATTGAGAAACACGCGCCTCTTAGAACAAAAAGAGTTAAAAGTTCCACCCTTCCCGGATGGCTCACTCCAGAAATAGCTGAAACTATGAAACAACAGGCGCGTTCTAAACATGAATATATATTACTGAAGAAAGAAAAGACTGATTCGCTACCAACTGACATTAAAGCACAAAAGCAACTGGAACTTGAAAACAAAGAATTAGAATATAAAAAGCTAAGAAATAAAGTCAATGATCTCATTCGGGACTCTAGAAAACAGCACTTCAATAAAATGATATCAACAAATCGTGACACATCTACATTATGGCGAGCCATCAACAACATCACAAATAAGCACAAAAGCACAATTCACTAAATAGCTTCAATTGGTCGCCAGACTCATTCAATAATCACTTTATACACATAGCAGATTCTATAGGGGTACCTGACCCAACACACCCCGAAAACGAATACTGTCCTTCGTCCTCTCTTCAAACATTTTGTAATAGTAACATAAAACCTGGTAATGCATTTAAAGTACCTTCACTTGCTGTTCACGAAGTTGGCTCCCTTATCGCAAGATTGAAAAATAAAAAATCTATGGGACCAGACAAAATCAGTAGCTCTCTCTTAAAACTTGCACTTCCCTACGTAGTAGAACCTCTTACCTTCATATATAACACATGCCTGGAACAAAACATAGTACCACCTGGTTTAAAATCAGCAAAAGTTATACCACTGCCTAAATCCAAAGATATTTCTGACCTAAACAACTTTAGACCCATTTCTATTCTTACAGTTCTATCTAAACCTCTTGAAAAACATGTTCATAAACATCTAATGCAGTATCTTGAGGACAACAATCTTTTCCATCCTTTACAATCTGGCTTTCGGCATCATCATTCTTGTCAAACTGCCGTAGTTCGTCTCTGTGATACATGGCTTTCAGTAATTAACCGAAACAAAATGACAGGTGCTGTATTTCTTGACTTTAAGAAGGCATTTGATCTTGTGAATCATAAAATAGTATTACAAAAGCTAGCACTATACCTGCAGGACGAAAATACGTTTTTTTTTTTTTTTTACATCCTATCTTACTAACAGAACACAGTTTGTCCTAAGTAATGGTGCAGTTTCATATAATAAGATAATTAAGACTGGTGTGCCGCAAGGATCTGTTTTAGGACCCCTCCTGTTCTGTTTATTTATTAATGACCTACCCCTTTCAATATCAGATGAAAGTGTCTCATGCGATCTGTTTGCCGACGACTCCTCCCTCCACTCTAGTGCAGCTTGTTTATCCTCCATTCAAACCTCATTACAAACAGCTTTAAATGATGTTTCTGCCTGGTGTGACCAAAACCTGAAGGTCATCCACCCTACAAAAACCAAAAGCATGGTAATTACTTCAAGACAAAAACATCAAAACGAACCTCTAAATCTCAAAGTTTATTTAAAGGATAACATAATTAACCAAGTAAAAGAGCACCGCGTCCTTCTTTCATGCCCACTGTCTCTCTCATGTCAACTATGCATCTGTAGTTTGGGATTCTACCGCCAAATGTCACCTATTAAAACTCAATTATATCTACAAAAGAGCAGCTAAAATTATTCTTCCTGACGCAAACCTCACCACATCAGAAAAAACAAGCAAAATTAAACATCCTTCCGTTAGATTCACAATTAAAGTACAACAAAGCAATCGTCATGTACAAAGTGCATAATGACTTGTTCCCACAATACCTAAAATTATTAGTTACGCCGGCATCACATCGTTATGGTTCCAGCAACTACATTTTGCCAAACACTAGAATTGACAAATACAAATCAAGTTTTGCCTTCTCAGGTTCCTCAATTTGGAATTCCCTTCCCTCTGCCATTCAGTTATGCCCTTCCATCTCACGATACAAAAAGATGGTGCGGGCAAACATAATTTACAGCCCTGCTTAAATCCTGTGTCATTTTGAACGCACAGTGTATAACTGTATTGCCTTGTGTACACCTACATGTGATATGCATGGTATATGTCAATTGAATGTTTACATCTCAGTTTTATGC
>CM065680.1:23885417-23912917 GCA_017654935.2 Phymorhynchus buccinoides
GAACAGTTTTATACAGTGGAACCTCCCTTATAAGACCTTCACAAATCATCCAAAATGAGGTCTTATAAGGGAGGGGTCTTATAAGGAAGGTAATTGTAATACTTACAAAGAAGGACAATGTCTCAAAGAAGTAGGTCTTATATGGGAGGGAGTCTTATAATGGGAAGTCTTATAAGGGAGGTTCCACTGTACTGTATCCTTTGCTTATAGGTCTTGTAAGGGAGGTAATTTTAATACTTACAAAGAAGGGCAATGTCTCAAAGAAGTAGGTCTTATATGGGAGGGAGTCTTATAATGGGAAGTCTTATAAGGGAGGTTCCACTGTACTGTATCCTTTGCTTATAGGTCTTGTAAGGGAGGTAATTGTAATACTTACAAAGAAGGACAATGTCTCAAAGAAGTAGGTCTTATATGGGAGGGAGTCTTATAATGGGAGGTTCCACTGCACTGTGTCAATTTCTATGATAGATAAATGAATGATTTATATCTGAATGTTTTGTTTTATTTCTCAGAGCCTTCCTAAAATGTGTGTGTTTGTTTTGTTTGTAAATGTATGCGCACGTGAGTGTGTTCTTGTGAGTTTATTTTGTATGATGTATCAATGTGTGTGCGCATGAGTGTATTTGCATGTGTTATTGTGCAAACATATGCGCCTGTGATTCTTGTTTTATCTTCAAAACTGAAACAATATACGAGTGATTACATTTGTCTTAACCCTTTCACCGCCAATGTCACATTTATGCACCACAATGGTTTAGCATCCATGTCACTAAAAGGAATCAAATCAGGGCCTGCTATCCAAAGACCGAATTTTCTGTATTTTGGGAGGTAAGGATAGGCCTTATATTAAATATGTCACAGAGGAATTCCCAGTATTTATATTTCTCTTCTCGGTTAAGTTTAATAGTATTTTTGGGCTGAAAAATGGCTGGCGGTGAAAGGGTTAAACGTGTGTCTCTGTCCAACTGTATTTGGTTTTATTGCCCTCTGAATTTATACATTTATTCTGGGGGTAAATACTTTTCTTAAAAATAATTATGTATTTCTGTTTCTACAGTATTTGCGTGTGTTTATGTGAATATGTATGTGTTGTTTTGTAATTAAGCATGGTTGAACTTATATTGTCGTATGTGATGTTTTTAATTGTTGAAATCGCGGACGTTGCCACATGTGATTTCAATGGTCTCCCCGCTGCTTACAGCCGACACATTCCGATTTCGGAGCAGCTCAGAGGAGAACAATTTTGGGGGTATATTTTTTGTTAAAGGCTGAATGGGCCAATATGTCAGAAAGACAGTAGAATATAGAAAGCAAAGGGAAAAGGCAGAGTCAAAGAGAGTGGAAAATTGGAAGAAGTTACAAGCACAGAACTTCAAGAAGGTGGAGGAACTATTTTTTACGAAAGACCCACCGCTATCCCCACGGGGGGAGACTCGTAATGGGGGCGGGGTGAAATCGGTTATAATTAATCAATTTTTGTAAATACCCCCAATGAGATAGGCCTATGGCATATTTAATTGGTCATTGCCCTCCCTCTCTTTCTCTCTGTCACTCTCTGTCACTCTCTCTCTCTTCTCTCTCTCTCTCTCTCTCTCTCTCTCTCTCTCTCTCTCTCTCTCTCTCTCTCTCTCTCTCTCTCTCTCTCTCTGTCTCCCTCGCTCACGTATTTAGTTTTATTGCCAAGAGCAAAATATGATGTCTTTCTCTCTTTGTTTCCCTCTCTCCCTCTTCCCCCCCCCCCCCTCTCTCTCTCTCTCTCTCTCTCTCTCTCTCTCTCTCTCTCTCTCTCTCTCTCTCTCTCGGCCTTTATCAATTGATTTATTTTGTCTATGTGCCTATCTTCTTCTCCCTATCCTTCTGTCTCGCTCTCTCTATATATCTCTCTCTCTGTCTCTATGTCTCTCTCTTTCTCTCTCTGTCTCTCTGTCTCTCTCTCTCTCCCCCCCCCTCTCTCTCTCCCTCTCTGACATCACCAGTCTTGTCAAACTGTCCTAGTCCACCTCTGTGATACATGGCTTTTAGCAATCAACCAAGAAAAAATGTATTCCTAGACTTCAAGAAAGCGTTTGATCTTGTCAATAATGAAATACTACTAAATAAAACTGGCGCTATATCTACGAGACGAAAACACGATCTCTTTCTGTGCATCCTATCTTACTAATAGAACACAGTTTATCTTCAGTAATGGCACACACTCGAGCACTGATATCATAAAGACTGGTGTTCCCCAAGGATCTGTCTTAGGGCCTCTTCTATTCTGCTTATTCATTAATGATCTACCTTTATCAATATCGGCTGACTCTGTCTCGTGTGATCACTTTGCTGATGACACCTCTCTCCATGCTAATGCAACTAACCTACCCTCCATTCAAACCTCTCTCCAGTCATGATGTTTCTGTTTGGTGTAACCAACACCTTATGGTCCTCCATCCTAAGAAAAACCAAAAGCATGGTAATCACCTCAAGCCAAAAGCATAAAAAAGAACCTATAATTTTAAATGTTCATATTAATGACAATGTCATAGACCAAGTACGCGAGCATCGAGTCCTGGGAGTGATAATAGACGACGAGCTAAAATGGCAACTCCATATTGAAAAAAATGACACATAAACTTGCACGCAGCCTATTCCTACTAAAAATAACTTACACCCTTCATAGATATAGACGCACGCACAATGTTTTTTGCCATGCCCACTGTCTCTCTCCCACATTAAATTAGTCTGTAGTCTGGGTCTCTGCTGCAAATTGTCACCTTTTAAAACTCAATTCTATGTACAAAAGGGCAGCTATAATACTTCTTCCTGAATTCTTCCAGTACATCAGAAAAAGAAGCCGAGATAAACATATTTCCACTGCAATCACAGCTTAGCTATAATAAAGCCATTCTTATTTTCAAAGTACACTGTGACTTAGCTCCATAATACCTGAAAAATCTAGTTGCACAAGCCTCACATCGCTATGGGTCAATTAACTATATCTTACCACATACAATAATAGATAAATTCAAGTGAAGTTTTACTTTTTCGGGTTCCTCCATGTGGAATTCCCTTCCGGCTAACATTACATTATGCTCCTCTATCTAAACTTCAAAACGATTCTTCGAGTGACACTAGCATTGGACCCTCCATAATTTTTTCTTTTTTTCTTGGTCATATCTCCTGATGCGCAATATTGCTTATGACGATGTCAGTATGTATTCACTTTATTTTATTTGTTTACTATTCTCCGACAATGTGCCTGATATATGCTAAAATTAATGTTTAAATTTGTCCTCATTTTATTGCAAATTGTTACCGGTTTCATATCCTACGCTGCATGTGTTTGCCCTGCTCTATAATGTATAATGTATATTTATTTTATACGTGCTTCAGCATATCTCTGTGCGTATGTGCATGTATGATTGCATGCGTGCTTGCGCGCGCACGTTCATGTGTGTGCGTGTGTGTGAGTGTGTGTCTGTGCGCGTAAGCGTGCGTGCGGGTGTGCGCGTGTATGGTTGCACGCATGTATGCACGTGCTAGTATTAAAAATTATGCTTGTGCGTATGCAAGTTTTATAAATCCATATTTCAACCAATGTTTGCATAATCATATCACCTGCTTTACTGCCTTTATGTTCGCATCTGTATGTGTAATGGCATGCTTTGCCACGTTTGTGTTCTAATTTCGTATATGTATCAGGGACAGATTGGAAGACTAGGCGTAGCCTAAAATCTTTATCCTTGGAAAATAAAGTTTAAGTTTTCAAGTTTTCAAGTTTTCTCTAGTGACGGCTACGTGGCCTGACACGAACCAACAGGACGCATTTCAGTTCAGCTACGGCAAAAATTCGGTTTATTCTAACCATGGAAGCTGCTAGACCAGTAACTTTGCAAACCACTCTTTCTGACCTGCTATCCACCAACGAAGTGAGTAGTTGGAAGATTTGTGGCGATAATCCGAACAGCACGGTCGTAGTTATTTGCATGAAGCCTACAACCTGTTCAACAAATACGGCCGCCCCCACCCTGAATCACCGATCGCAAATTCAATACAGGAAGAAGGGCCGAGTCAAATTAAACGTGATAAAGAGAGAGCAAAAAAGCACAGACAGCAAGATCAGGTTTGTGTGTGTGACGAGAATGTGAGAAATGACATGCTCGTGCCTGCTGATCAAGGCTGTGTAAGAAAAGAGGAAATTGAACCACTAGGCCTACACATTGACAGTGACAGTATGTGTGACGAAGGAGGAGAGACTGATGTGTTTGAGTGTGACGCACAGCACACACTTCAGTCCCTTGAGTGCAATGCCCCAATGGATCTGCAGTCTGACACTGACTGCCATCATGCCATCAACAACACTGTCGCTGGTTTCAATGCCGGAATAGTCAAAGACTACGTAGCTACACTGACAAACCGATCAGTGCAAAGGAGGCTTATGCTCCTTGATCCACTGGCTCAAAACGGGCGTGGTCGGTACCAAACGAGTGGCCATTTTTAATGTGGATTTTTTTTAATGGCACACGTTCCTAGATTTCAAACAGTCATGACAGCAAATTGGGTCGAGTAGCTTATTGTGCGTTGTTGACCGTTATTTAAATAGTGGTGCAAAACAGTAAATTAATCAAGTTTATGAGATAAATTAGTTGTTCTAATGTACCTAGCTGATCGATTTGCTTCAAATAAGTATCTCCCTTTTTCAAATAAAAAACAAAAGCAGCGGTTGTTTACACTGAACCAGCCAAATTTAAATTCAAACGGCTTATTCAAATAATCTTTATGATGTCCTTAAGTGAAATGATTAATCAGATGCTTTTGTGCTGCTCATTTTATTTTATAATTATTAATTATTGTATGTGACATTGGCACTATAGATTATGCTATACATTTAGATGGCTATAAACTGCAGATCATCTAACCTATCAACATACAAAATGGCAGAATAATATCCTACGTATCAACGATTATGTCGATTATGTAATTTGGCCTGAAATTGAACAATAACGGTTTTAACAGTCAAAAACGGAACATCCTTGAGGTGTAATATATCGGATATAATTATGTTCCTTCCTGGCTGAGCTAAGGGGTTGAATGGTCTTAACCCAGTGCAAGCTTGATGTCTTTTTCTTTCTATATTTTCTGTAGGTACATGCGCCCTCCTAGTTCCGTCGCAACTATTGCCAATATTAGCACCTGCGATGTATTGATCCTGATCCTGATCCTGATCAGAAACGACTTGATCGATTTTTAACCTGTTTGAATGAATATATGCTGAATCTCAGCCTATTTGAATGTTACAGCGCCACTTGCAAACAATATGTATAAATAACGGATTTTAACGAACCACAAAATACAATGCGATGGAATGTCTGTATTGTTGAGTATCTAAAATATGCATTGGGTCAATTTTACATTTGTTGTCATCAAAAGATGCCAAATAGGATTCACCATAAATTAAACATATTTAGCTACGGAAATGGTTTAAATGACGGTTGATAACGACCAGATAACGGTAAAATATTCCTATTTTATTGTTCATTGATCATAGTTTAAAGGAATCTGTGGTATCAAACGAGTGGCAATTTATAATGTGGAGTTCTTAATTGGTACATGTCCCTAGCTCTTAGAAAAGTCATTACAACAGTTTGGATCGAGTAGCTTATTGTACCGTTTTGACCGTTATTTACATGCTAGTGCAAAATAGCTGGTTTTGGTAGTATGCCACACAAACAAATACACAATTGCAAAACAGCTACAACTCGGGGTAGACGATCTGATAATCAAGACAAGGCTGATCATGACAAGACAGAGCAGGACATGACAGGACAGAACTTGTCAGGACAAGACAGGGGACAAGATTTGTTTCAGGAATCTGAGGAAAGCCCCACAGACCAGCTCTACTGCTCACAGTGTACGGTCTAGGCAGGTCTAGGTCTGGGTCACGCAGTGGAAGCCAGACTGTCAACAAAACAGTCGAAAGATCTAGCAGTTGAAGCATTATTGAGGAAGCATTTAGAAAATCAGAATCAGGTAAGAAGGTGATTTGCTCCTCAAGATCCAATCATTCAGAAATCCTAAACCCCAACTTCAAGGTAATTCTGGACCCCAAACAAAAGATAATGCAAAATCCCAACCCCATCCAGTTCTAAGGCTAAAGGTGATAAAGCTTTGGGGAATAGCAGATAGGTTCTTAGCCGGGCCACTTTTCAGGAAAACAAAGGTCAAGAGCCTGTCAGGTTCACATCTAGAATGGCAAAGAATTCACATGTAAATAGCAAGAATATTCAAAAAAAAAATTAAAAATGATAATGTAAATGGACTTGTACATAAATTAGGCAACGCTGATTCTGTAAATTTTCTTAACACTTTTGATTTTCTGTGTATTACAGAAACAGTTATTTCAATTGCTTTTCATTCAACTTTGTTTACTGATTTAATTGCGTTTACGTCCAAAGCAAAGAAATTGTCAAAACAAGGAAGATTCTCTGGTGGGGTAATTGCTATGGTGAGGACGACTTTTGTTGATTTCATAGAATATGTTTATGTTCATCAAGAAAATATTGTAGTTTAAAAAAATTAACAAAGAGTTGTTTTGTACTGATAAAGATATGTTAATTTGTGGCTATATACCCCCTTGTGATTCTTCTTTCTGAAATACTCAAGTTAATGGCTATAGTATGAAACTACTTGATCATTGTTTGACTGGTTTATATGAGTCACATGGGGATTTCTATATAATGTTAAACGGTGGTTTAAATGCAATAACCAGTTCCCAAAACTATAATGTTTGTGTGATGATAGTGATTTTGATCTAATGTACAATCAGTTCCCGTGGTTATCTCAAGACAGCATCTTAAACAATTTGGCGAACAATTGATTGAATTTTGTAATGCGTGTGATTCTATTTTGTTGAATGGTCTTTGTGAACATGGTTTTGATGACTCGTGTACATTTATTGAACCTGGTCAAAGTACTGTAGATTACTTTATCATGTCCATTGCATTATTTGATTCTATCAGGATTATGTCTCTCACTGTCGAAACTTCTATAGATTCGGATCACCTTCCAGTAACTATGGTGGTAGAAATCAAGACAGATTCTATTGAAGGAAATGTTAAAATTGAAAATCAAAAGAAGGTGATTAAACAATTTGTATGGAACAAAGAATTAGAAGATTAATTCCTTAGGTCTTTGGAGAGCATCAATTTTCAAAATAGACTGACTTCAGCAACACATAAGTTAGACGAAGACGTAGACGGTGCACTAGAAGACTTTGTGCATTGTTTGAAAGACTCTAGCCAATGCATGTTCAAACGAATTGTCATTACTGATAAAAGAAAGGATTCTGAATCATTTGATCAGGAATGTGGAAAAGTCCAAAAAGAAACTAGATGGTTTTTAAATTACTTTAGAACATCATGGGACAATGAGGACATATTAATTTATAATGCAGCTGCGAAGAAGTATAGAGCCTTATTACGATCCAAGGAACGAGCTTATAAAAAAGAAAAAGCTGAAGATCTGGCAAAGAACATTACCAATGGAAATAAAGTTTGGAATGAACTTAGAAAATTAGGTTGTGGTGAAAAAGACAAAATCAATATTTCGTGTAATATCACTGTGAAGTGAACACACGTTAAATTACAGATTCATTAATAGAAAATCAATAACAATAATATTACTTCAGAACAGTGGTTCACTCATTTCAAATACATTTTTCAAAGTAATGATGAAGAAAACACTAATATTAATATTGAAGCCAATATACTTGATGAACAAGAGCATGTTTTAAATGGGGAGATAACAGAAACAGAAGTCATTCAGGCTATTGGTAAACTGAATGTTGGTCAAGCCTCAGGTGTAGATGGTATTTCTTCAGAGATGCTAAAAATTGGTGGCAAACATGTACACACTTTCCTTACAAAATTATTCAACAATATTTTCACATGTGGAATTTTCCCTCAGGAGTGGGCAAAAGCTATAATTATTCCAATTTACAAAAAAGGTAACTCTAATACTGTGTATAATTATCGGGGAGTATCACTTCTTAGCATAATATGATATTGTTATATTACAATTCTTAATACAAGACTTTATAACTGGTTAGAGAGTAACGAATTAATTTATGAATGTCAAGCAGGTTTTCGTAAAAACACATTCTACTGTTGACCCGATACTTAGTTTACAGGCAGTGATTCCAAAACGTTTAAATAGAAAAGGGGGAAAAGTCGTATTTTATAGCTCTTGTAGATTTTAGAAAAGCTTTCAACAGTGTTCGACATGACAGACTGCTTAAATGGGGAGTCTTAAATGCCAAGATGTTGAAGGAAAATTAATTTTCTTGTCACAGCCAAATCCATGTACTCTTCATTACTTGCATGTGTACGGGCAAACTATGAACTGACGGAAATATTTGAAACTCCTGTTGAAGTTCCTCAAGGCTGCGTTTATTTTATTTTCAGCTTTCATTAATCAATTAGCAAATAATATCAATGAAAATGGTAGGCATGGTGTTCAAGTGTTTCTGGATATCATGGAATTATTTATTTTACTTTTTGCAGATGACATAGCCTTGTTATCGACCACTCCAAGTGGTCTTCAAAATCAGTTAAATGTTTTAAGTACTCGTTGCGATCATATGAAACTTAGTATAAACATAGACAAAACTAAAATTATGGTATTCTGCAAAGGGGGGTACTTAGGAAAACAAGAAAAAATGGTGTTACAAGGGGAACATTTTATAAGTGGTTAATAGTTATTGTTACTTAGGATACAGTTTACAAAATATGAACAGTGCTAAAAGGGGTACTATTCATTTAGCAACTAAAGGAGAAAAGGTAGTGCTACAGCTTAATAGAGTCTTTAATAAATGTAAAAAAAATGACTTCTAATACTTTTTGTTAAATGTTAGATACTATAGCAAGATCCAACCAATAATTTTATATTCAGCAGAAATTTGGGGTATGAATCATATAGATCACTTGGAAAGAGTACACATTTTGGAATATAAAAGATTTGTTTACTGTGCCTGGAAGGACCCCAAACAAAATGATTTACGATGAGTTAGCAAGATATCCGTTGTATATCAATTCTTATTGTGCATGTGTGAGATACTGGTTCAGGGGTCTTCAAATGGATGCTAATAAGATGCCTGGCAAGGCTTACCAAATGCTTGTAAATGTAGAGGTATCTGGTGGGCAGTGTTGGGTGTCCAAAATAAGAGAAAGTTTGTGTTTAACTGGCTTTAACATTGTATGGCCGCAGCAAAGTGTATGAGACGCAAAAATGTTTTAAAGTGTTCTCAAACAAAGACTCATTGACATGCTTATCCATGAATAGTCAGGAACTATCAGAGACCGTATTCGCTATGATAATTATAGAACATTTAAGACAATTTTCCAAAGAGAAAGATTTTTTTTAAAATAAATAATTAATGTTTTATGTAGGTATTCTAAATTTGAGTTGTGTGAGTGCGATAATGTTGCTTTTTTCATGTAAAGTGATTTTTTCTAAATAATTTTAAGTACATGTACTTTGAATACATTTTGTGTGCGTGAGGTAAGCTTACTTTTTTTTCCACTTTTTCGTGTAAAGCGCGGTGAGTCCTGCTGTGTCAGGAGAATAGTGTTATAGAAGATTTATTTATTATTATTATTATTATTATTTTTATTATTTCAAACATGGATTCATATTTCTTTCAAGCTGCAGTTGCACAGGTAAGATTAAATGTCCTTCCACTTAATAATAATATTCATCAATATTGTGCTTCTGATCATGCTAAATATTGCCCATTTTGTGAACACCAAACTGAAAATGAACACAATTTCTTATTCGAACGTTCTGCCTTTAATGATTTATGAACTAAATGTCTCAAAGAATCAGCTGATGTTTCCATCTGTACATTACGCAAAGCAACAAAATCAGCACATAGACATAATTTGCTCAGATTTGTATTTCATGCGATAAATAGAAGGAAAACAATAATTTTAAGTTAGTCATTGTTATTATTATGAGTTGTTTTAGCAACTGAATGTAACTGACAGAAGGGGGTAATTGTGCTGTATAACTGTTGCATTAACTGTTAAAATATAATGGTAATTATATGTAACTATAATAATAACGGTAAGAACGAATGTGCATGCTGTTGTGCCGATATGTTGCAGAATATTTATTGCTGATGATAATTTTGAATGATTAATGTTTCATCCCGTGTCTCCCCTCCCAACTATTGTATTGTGGCCCAAGGCCAATGTACAATTACACTTTCCGTGTTTCTCTCTCTTTCTTGAGCAGGCGCGCTCGCGTTTATGTGTGTCTGTGTCTGTGTGTGTGTGCGTACGTCTGTGTGTGTGTGTGTGTGTGTGTGTGTGTGTGTGTGTACGTGTGTGTGTGCGTGCGTGTATGTGTGTGCGTGTGCGTGTGCGTGCGTGCGTGCGTGTGTGTGTGTGTGTGCTTTTAGGTACAGTCTGTATAGCACTGGCATCTATGAATATGGGCAGTTCACGAAAGTGGTATTAAATATGTGATTATCATCGTCACTTTTATTTTAAGGGGGGGGGGGGGGGGGGGGGGGTGGGGGGGGGGGGTACGAGGGTTCGAGGGTTCCAGGACTCCTCCCCAACCCAATGTCCCCTCCTTTTTAAAAAAAAAAGAAGAAGAAGTCTTGAAATAAAAAGGGGAAGAAATGTAATCTCATGCTATGGTTTTGGTTAGCTGATTCTCTCAGAAGAGGTCTTCGTTGCATCTTTTATATTTACCAGACCCCAACAGAGCACTTGTATCCCACCCCACCCCCCTTCATGACTAACTGATCCTCTCATGATTTTCACTGTCCGTCTTTTTTCTTCATTCTGCCCTTTCTCTCTATTCATTCTTTCTCTCCGTTCGTTCGTTCTTTCTCTCTCTTTCATTTCGCCTCGTGCTCAATGTACACCTTCTCCCTTACCTTTCTCTCCGTCATCAAAGACTCACCGGCACACATGTGGTGGGAATAACAGCACTCTGGTGATATAAGAGGTAGCGGTACCAGCCTGGCTGAATGTTGTGATCACAGAGTGCGTCATTGATGTCGGTGTCATTGACAGCGCGGCGAAGGTCGTCTATAACGGTGTGATTGTCGGGATGGCAAGCTCCTGTTCACATTGAACCAAAAAAGGCAACCCTTTCAGCACCCTCTGATTCTTCTTTGTTCCCAAGCCACGTGACCATTATAACAACAGGTCAAAGGGGCACCCTGACGGATGAGTTTTTGCAAGAAACACGTCGAGATCACCAGAAAGACAGCACTTTGCTCTGGTTTCCTAGAAAACAAACCGTCAAAACGGCGATTTTTCCTTGGCCGAGTTGCCTGAGAGAGATGCCATTTTGGAGGGGTGGGTGGAGAAGAGAGGTTAAAGCTTTTTCTTCTTGTAGTTCAGTAAAAAATAAGGAGCTATTTCATTTGTTGTGAGCGAAACTCCTTTTGGTAAACTTTTTTTTTAAAGTTTGTATTGTGTAGATTTCGTGATTTGATCTAAGCGACTCAGGTGGCCATTAGAAAAGAGTAGGTACATGCCTTCTCCTTCACTGAAAGAATCTGATTTGCAGCACCTCCGCCAAATTGACGGTTTGATTTCTAGGAAACCAGAGCAAAGTATCTGTAAAGGGTGTTTTCCTGGTGATCTCGACGTGTTTCTTGCAAAAGCTCATCCGTCAGGGTGCCCTTTTAACACAATACATGTGCCCAGTCTTAAGTTTCATGGACTACTCGCTTTCTACAGCCAACCTTGTTGCGATTACTTTTACCACCTATTTGTCAATTCAAGAACACATTTTCTTTGAGAGGTTTCTAAACTACTTGAAGGTATCAAGGAGTTGCCAATGACTTTTTTACCTCCAAAAATTAGAGCCTTGCATAAGTGAAAACCAGACATTGACTGGTGTTTTTTGTTGTTGTTGGGTTTTTTTTTTATGGCATGGATGTTTGCCTAAGCTTGAGAAAAAACGTTGCATGGAACTTTATGTAAGCTTAGTGCAGTTTCAGATTTCATGTACTGAAGTTTTATTCGATTTCTTTTTTTGATATTTATTTCAGTTGTACAATCCATTTTCGATTCCTGTTTGTACGCTAGTTGTTGTTTTCAATATGAAAGTTAACTTTAACATCCCAATGCAGCTTCACTTTTCAGTTACAAAAATCTAATCCAGGAAGTATATGTTTCATTGTTAGTTGGCTATAGTAATTTCCTGCAAATGTAACCTAAGACCAAATTTGCTTTAATTATAGTAAGTTAACGTAAGGTGTGGTTGGAGATAAAGTTGCGCAAATTTGACTTGGTTGAATACGCTTTCAACCAACATATATGCGTAACTTGTATCTAGTGTAATACTGGTCGACACTATAATGCTGTTACGTGTTCACTATGCACATGACCTGTCCTGGCCTAAGAATCCATCTTCCGTTTAATGAAAGATAGAAAAAGTGGTAACTTAGAACTTTGTTATAATCACGTAAATGTAGGCTTACACATGAAGCGCAGACATCAACACGAAATCTAAAGATGCATAATTATTCATAAATTATACACATAGTAACACACTATCGCATTTCCTTCTCGCTATGATATATTTTGTTAATCGATAATGTTGTCAAGTTTTCGTCGTTTAATGTTCATATTATTTTGTAAAATGTATTTCCTTACTTCCTCTGTCCCATAATATGGACCAAAGTGGCCTGAGAGGATTGATGAAATAAATTGTTATTGTTATTGTTATTCTTGTTATTGTTATTGTTATTGTTATTGTTATTGTTACACTATCGCATGCACATAAAACACGTACAAGTGTACGCGCCAGAGAGAGAGAGAGAGAGAGAGAGAGAGAGAGAGAGAGAGAGAGAGAGAGAGAGAGAGAGAGAGAGAGAGAGAGAGAGACGAATACCTGTCCTGTCAAACAGACTATTGTTCGTAAGCCCACACAAGTCGTTCCCAATGGATTGCCTGATGCACTGTACCAGTGTCTTCTGTTCCTCGACGGCACTCCTCAGCCCTGTAGAGTACGTAGATAATAATAATAATAATAATAATAATAATAATAATAATACATTTATATAGAGCTTTACCTCAAATGAGCCCAAAGCGCTTTACAACCAAGTGTTCAACAATAAGCAGACAACAAAAATAGTATTCAAGAATGACACAGCCAGCAACAACACATGCACATAAGCAGCACACACAGACAGACACAGACACACAGAGACACCACTCCCCCCCTCCCTCCCCCCCCCCCCCCCCCCCAGATACGATGACTGTTGAAAAGTTTTAAGTCATGTTGTTTGTAGCCCAGTCGACAACTAAGGACTTGTCAGGGGTGTCGCCATCTTGATAAAAACTACCCAAGGTAAACTTTTGCAAACAAACCTAACAATAATTGTACTTGTTAAGAAATATCAATTAATTTATTCCGACACGTTAATCAAACAAAAGTTAGTGCATTTGAATTTTTTTTTTTAACACGGAACATTACTCAAAGTTAACGTTAACTGGTTTTGTTTCTGAGGTTCACAAATACAGACATTGGACACAGAAACGTTTTATCAAAGCAAAATATTCTGCATTTAAAATGCACTAACTTTTCAGTCCTTTAGAGTAGGGGTACGGAGCTCAGCTATTCACTGAGATTTTTCTTTCATACTATTTTTATCCTTAATTTGGATATCATCTCAGTAGTTGGCCCTCTCTAGTCATGTCTATTAGGTTTTTGAAATTAAAATTTCAGAACATTATTATTTTGCTCATTTTATATAAGTTTTTCATAAGATTTGTTCTATTCCTGGTTTAACTTTGTGCTGGTTTGCTTTTATTGTGGATTTTCGATTTGGTGCAAAGAAGACACCATTCTCTTGTAGAATGTCTTCTTGCTCAAGTTGACATCCACTGGACAGTCAAATTGCAGGCCGATCATGCAAACTGATGAGACCTTCACTTAGGTCGAAACAGCTGTCTTTGCATAAGGCACTGTCCCTCCCCCATTGGGAGAAAAAGTAAATCAGCACAATTTATATAATGTTTTTATTTTTTTTTTTTTTTTTGAACACGGAACATTACTCAAAGTTAACGTTAACTGGTTTTGTTTCTGAGGTTCACAAATACAGACATTGGACACAGAAAAGTTTATCAAAGCAAAATATTCTGCATTTCAAATGCACTAACTTTTAGTCCTTCAGAGTAAGGGTACGGAGCTCAGCTATTCAATGAGATTTTTCTTTTATAATATATATATATATATATATATATATATATATATATATATATATATATATATATATATATATATATATCGTAAAGTTAAAGTTAAAGTAATTGAGTTTGTTTCTTAGGTTCACAAAACATACATTGGATACCAAAACAGTTTTATCAAAGCAAATTATATATATATATATATATATATATATATATAAGAGGAAAGCTTAATGGTGTGTTTGTTTTTTCTTCTTCAATTCTTGATCGTTTATATATATATAAACGATCTATATATATATATATATGTGCGACGGATATGTCTTTGTGTTTCTTGCATCCACACAAAATCTTTGTTGCTGCAAATCCAGACCACACCAGAATTGAGAGAAAATGGGCAACTTTATTAAGTGCCAAAAATGCATGTTTTCACGCAACAACAGCTTTAAAAATCACTTTAAGCAAACAAGTCCACAACAATGTAGATATACCCATTATGGGAACACTGTTTTACAAGAAAATAATGTTACTTAGACAAAACATAAGATTATGAGGCTAAACATAAGCATATGAACATCCATCTAGCTGATTAATTAGCTATATCAGTATAATAATGAGCTAATTAGCTTAGTAATGTTATCAAGAAACAAGAGGCAAAGCCTTCAAGGCTCACGTCTGATTTTTATTACTATAGCAGGCATGGGAATTCCCATGACAATTCCCATGCCTGTATAGAGAGAATACTGTTATGTAGACACTTGTGCATCTGAAAACAGAATTAATTTTTATTTTACTGTGTAAATTAAATTATTTCTGTGCATTAAATTACCCCTACCCCTTTCTTTAAAATTTAATTATATGTATGTTTATATATGCGCATGTAACATAGTGGAGCCCTATTTTTATTTTTGGCAAACAAGTAAAATTGAAAAGCATATTGACCAAGCTTTCAGAAAAAAACATAGTGACCAAACCCCCCTCCCACCCCCCACCCCCCACCCCCGCCGGGGTAAGGGGGGTCTACGGACACCTGTAGTAGGCCTACAGTCTTTGCCTGTAGGTCTAAGCCTCTTACTCTTAGAAAATTAATAATTGAAGTTGCGTAATTCGTAAGGCCATACTCCTGATCTGTTACAGTTTTAAACTGATTGTGGGAGTGGGTGTCTCTGTGTGTCTGTGTCTGTCTGTGTGTGCTGTTATGTGCATGTGTTGTTTCTTGTTCCACATCATCTACATTTCTGTAAGATATTTTATATTAGTCCTAATATTTTATTTTCGTTTCGTTAATTCCCCCCCCCCCCCTCTGCCACAAAGCAAAGGTCAAGGTCACAGCCAGCAAGCTCATCCATGTTTATCTTCCCCTGTACAGTCTTTGCACATGGTGATCAATCGTCTAGGCCTAACAAAGGATTCGTACGTCGAAGGCAGTGAAATCGACGAACACTGGATTTTCCGTATATTTTTTTTCAAGACTGAAATGAATGTGGTCTAAGTGTTAGGCACGTCGTCTTGATTATGAGGTAAGGCGTGATCTCTTATTCTCTAGGCCTAGGCCTTGTTGCCGGAAGTGCGACAGGCTAAGTATTGCATGCGCAGAGATGATGTGCGAATGAACACGAACAACCGTTGACAACGGCGTTGTCAAACTCAAAGGCGCAAATAAAACGAAACAACCGGGCCGTCAACGCACACACTTGGTACATCCATTTGTTACAGAAAATATAAGTTAACGACGTTAAAATGTACCTATTTGTACATACCTGAAGTCTTGTGTTACTTTTTAAAGAGCGTTTTTGTATATCTAATGGAGAGTCTTCTTTCCAGTATCTACTCGGTACAACACAACAGTAATCTCTGCAACAAATGATTTTCTTTCTTTTGTTCCTTATCGATGTATCTGACTGCTTTGATCGTCATGACTTGAAGGCTCACGTCAAAATCAAGTATCCTGCTAACTTTAACCCTCTAACAACTTATGGTTTTTTTTAGAAAACGACAACGTTAAAGTTTCAGTGGAGAGTGAGAGTCTTCTTTAGTTTGAAGAGTGTGACTGAGTCAAGGTTAAAGGCTGCACAACAGTAATCTCTGCAACAAATGATTGTCTTTATTTTGTTCTTTATCAATGTATCTGACTGCTTTGATCGTCGTGACTTGAAGGCTCACGTCAAAATCAACTATCCTGCTAACTGTAACCCTCTAACGCCTTATATGTTTAGAGAAAATGACAACGTTAAGGTTTCAGTCAAGGTTAAAGGTCGGGGCCACGGACGCAACACACACACACACATACACACAGACACACAACCGAACATGTACAATACAATAGACTCACTTTGTTTTAAAAAAACGACGTGAGCCAAAAATGTTGGAAATGAAGATGCAGCCGAATCACTTAATGATAACATTGCCACAAAGGAAAAAATACATGGAAATATTATTTACAAAAATTATCTTTATTAGAATTGTGTGGGAGCTGTCCGCCGGTTGGGTGGGTTGTTGCCTAATGCAAACAACACATGTCTGACCCCAGGGGGGTTCCCCACACCTGGCACCAAGGGGTGAGCGGGAAAACCGGAGTGCCCGGAGTAAAAACCCTCTAGTCGGACGCACCCAATATAGTTAATGCCTCCTAGAGATGACAAGGTGATGGAAGGGAGGTAAAACTTTCGGCTGTAGAAACCTGGCTTAGATTTAGAACCCCAATGATAAAATAAAGCGACCTTATAAATAGGCGGTGATTGGGGTGGTGGGTTGGGAAAAAAATGATTAATAGGGAAAAAGAAGACTTAGCTTTGGTGTCACGGATCGACTTGCAACAATGCTTGTCTGATGACATCTGACAAGAGGTTACATGATTACATTACATCCATTTACATTTCCTTTCGGATTGTACAAGATATTTGATAGGACAAAGGAAAATTCTAGAAATATCAAGTACTTTTCGATAGTAGGGGATATTTGATTGAATGAGGTACATTTAGCTCTATAGTCCACAAGTACAAAAAAAGAACAAACCCTAAACGCAACGTCTTGATTTGCAACCAAAAAAGAGCCTTTTCTATTCAGTTATTTCAGGCAATAGGCCTAATGCTAAAAACAAGACTGGGCTTTTTCCTTGGATATCATTTCTGACATCATATTATGTTTGTTATGTTCTGTTGTATTGTGGTTCTTTCTGTTCTCACACACACGCACACGCACGCACACGCACGCACACGCACACCCGCACGCGCGTGCGCAGGCCCGCACACGCACGCACGCACGCACACGCACACGCACACACACACACACACACACACACACACACACACACACACACACACACAACACTACGCACACTTAATCACCTTTGAGCTGATCCTTTAGAGTTACGTTCCAGCTTTTCTGAAGCAAGTCGTTCTCATGGACCAGCTGCTGGATGGTCTGGGCCTGTCGATGGAAGTGTTCTTCCAGAGTCTCCATACGACCATCGGTTTCGTTCAACTTCTGCTCCAGGCGTTGTTTCTCCGCCAACAGCCGCTGGTTCTTCATAGTGGACATCCTTTCCAGGAGGGTCAAGCGAGCGTTCATGGCGTCCACCAAAATGGAGGCTTCTGCGATTATCGAGCCATGTCCGCTGCCACAGGTGTGCTGACTTGGCACCCGGCATGTATAGTGACCGCCCTCAATAGGGCTGCTCAGCAGATAACTGAAGTGGCTGCCGTTGAAATGGGAGCTGCCGTGCACGTGGCCGCCTGGAGACTGTGAGAAAAACGAAAAACGACAAGATGAACCCCCCCCCCCCCCCCCCCCCCCCCCCCACCTCATTTCTCTAAAAACAAATGTTTGCAAGTCGCTCACTCACATCCTGGTTTATCTCTTTGACGCCATGGTTGCTATGATTTGTCCCTCTCTGGTCGAGGTAAGCAACTCTAATTTTCACGAAGTTCTCTCCCATATCCCCCCCCCCCTCCCCCCCGAAAATCGTCTATTGTTAGACCCCATCCACTTTCAAGGTCTACCGATGTTCTTGACCTTTACCTTGATCGGTACCCCATCATCAGACTTGCCACAAGCAATGCACCTACATGCCAAGTTTGAAGACTCCAAGTTCAATGGTGTAGAGGTCATGGCCCCTTAACTATTTTAGTTCTTCAAGACCATACGTCAGGGCCAAGGTCACGACAGCGATAATTTATGCGCGGATGCCTTCCTCTCATGGTGACACACCACCACACAAAATTTGAAGTGATTCTGTGAAAGGCTCGGGAGATATCCTTGGGACAGACAGAAGAAAAAAAAACCCAACCAAACAAACAAAACGCGACAAACTCGGGGCAAAGTACAATGAAACAATAACAGAAAAACAATAAGCAATCTAAGTATGTTGAAGTACATAATGGAAAAGGGAAATAAAATAAAATGAGCTTGGTGAACTGCATCCAACTAAATACGACAATAATATGATTTATAGTCAGGGGGTTGTTCTAGACATAACGTTGGAAAAACGGACATCAGAGTGTAATGCAATCAAAACCTTTTCTGTTTTACCAGAATACCTTACGTTACCACTTTTGGCAATAGTACAAAATATGTGCGATACTGTGAATGAGATGAACGCATCTCCCTTTTTGTTATAAACATATAATTAATGAGAAACTGCTGTGCGCAGCATCCTCATACGACAGTCACAATTGATAAGAAAAGCAGATAAACGTGTGTTAACTTCTCTATGTATCTACCATGCTTTGTGCTGTCGTTTCCCAGACAAGCAGACAGTGTTGTGTTCTTCTGGATCATTGTACTTCTGTTATATGAAAAGCTACATGGCGATTCCTTTTTTTATCAGAAATGTGGGATTGATCTGGCCCAAAATAATATAAGGGAAATGTCAAAAATAGTAACATCGCATAAAACATTTTTTTAACAATACCCAACATATTTGTTTTATGGAAAATATTTAAATTCGATTTGTTCGCCTATCGAAATTTATGAATAATAAAAAACACACCTAAGCATTGATAATTTTTTAAAATCAAGATTTCACTCGGAGTCCCATGTCTTACATCTCTGCTTAAACTTGAGTTTTGCCAAGTGGTGTTCTATCTCCAAAACTCACAATCCACTGGACGTCATAGGGAGGCTTTCCCTGGAAACTGAACACACCGCATTGTAGCTGGATTGGTCTGTAAGGTCGTCCTTGACAGGCTCTGCAGCCTCTGATACTTCCAACTGTCCGTGCTGGCTCAACACCTGGTCTGGGGGGGGGAAGCAGAAACTATTTCGCTTCTTATTTTACATCTGTGAATAGATGTGTGCGTACTGACATAGATGCCTGGGTTTGAAATAAAAGCCATTTCACTAGATATTCAATAGGGTAGAAAAATAATGTTAAAAAACAAATGAAAGATTCGACGATTAAAGAAGAGTAACTGCACAACTGGAAACACGGTAAAACGTTATTATGTCCCTACGTTATGCAATTTGATTATTAGTAATGGCTATTATGAGTAATCGCTGTATTACAATCCATATCACAGAGCAGAATAGAAGGAACATAAAGACAAAAGCAGAGAGAAAAACAGAATATTTGCATCATTCAATAATTATCTTCACCTGATATCTGGACATTGGTCGACTGTTTTAATTCGAAGTAGTGCCCTGTAGTGTTGTGGCCTTTCACCACCACAGTGTAATTTCCAGTGTCGGCAGGAAGCAACTGAGAAAGGATGATGCCGGCATTGTGTGTCGGAGACACCCGGTTGGAGAATACAGGGTAGGCCAAGAACTGCCCGTGGGCAAATATAGCAATGGCTTCTTCTGACGACACTCCTTCGTAGTACCACTGGATGTCAGCGATTTCTTCGCCCTGTTCCAGTTGGTATTGCCATGGCAGCACAACGTCAGACTTTTCACAGGAGTAGATGACGTCCCCACCTTGAAGGGGACCTGTCCAATGGATTCCTTGCGATTCTGGAGAAAGTAGGTGTTAACAGTCAAGCCCAAAACTAATACACATGGAAGCAGATTCACACTGACATAATGGTATATTATGTATAAATCATTGTATAAGGTATGCACTTACACACGTGCCCATCAGCGAAACGTTCTTTTACGACTCAGCAGATGAGATCCACATTTACATATTGACCCCACTAATCATGATTAAAGAATAATTAATGTATGTCCATGGATCGATAAAGAGGGACGATGGCCTCGAAATATCTCGCTAAGGTTAATGTGTTTTTCTGCTTTTGAGTTCTATATATTTATGATAAAAGCTCGGAATAGTCTGGTAGTCAATACATTAAGTGTCCCCACTCTTGACCCACATTTGATATTTCCACAAGATGTTGCATAGTTTTCTAGTTTAGGCAACCACACTCGTTACATAAACATTATAAGGTATTGCGTTCAACCAACATTCCACAATATTAAACCCGCTTGTCGAATCTGCTTCATCGCTAATAAAGAAACGGTTTAACCCTTTCACCGCCAAAGTCGCACTACAGTGATTTAACACCTATGTTACTAAAAGGCATCAAATTGGGGTCTATTATCCAAAGACCCTATTGTCTCAGTTTTGGGAAGTAAGGATAGACCTTATTTCGAGGGGTGCCTGCCAGAACGGTCTATCTCAAAAGGAATAAAGAACACAGATAGACAGTTCTGGCATTCACCCCTCGAATTTTTATATATGTCACATGCGAATCCCCAATACTGCAGACAGATTTCGCGCTCTACCCAGGTATATTTAATGGAAATGTTTGGCTGAAATATGGCAGGCGGTGAAAGGGTTAAATATATATTTGTGACAACTACCTACCTCTTGATAGAAGAAGAATCACGAACAGAACTGGGAAACCAGCTTTGTCCAATAAGGCCATAGTACTGACGTGTCACACAAAGAATGTGGAAGCAATTAGTTTGGCGTACACCTGCAAATATACAAATATTGTATGTTTTTGTCTCTCTTATAAACATATAAATCAAAATGTTGTGGACAGATTTCGTCGTCGTCGTCTTCTTCTTCTTCTTCTTCTTCTTCTTCTTCTTCTTCTTCTTCTTTCTTCTTCTTCTTCGATCACCCAGACAGTCTCCTGTCTTATGAGCGCAGATGCGTCAGGCTGCCGTTATGCGTCTAAGAAATAGTTAGGCCCAACATGTCCGTTCTCGGGCAAAAAAATAATTTTGTAAGAATTTCTAGGCTGGAGAAAGGACCAATAGGACGAAAAGATAGTAGATGACAGTAAACAAAGGGAACAGGCAGAGACAAAGAGAGTGACAGATTAGAGGAAGTTACAAACACAGAACTTCCAGAAGGTAGGGAACTATTTGTACGAAAGACCCCTAGTATGCTCACGGGGGATGGACAGATTTGAATGCGTAAACTTTGCTGACGGGCATTGGGAAAAGGTAAAGAAGATACCGTTATATTTCCAGTAAATCTGAGCTACCAGATAAACGAATTTGTTCAATCTATACAGGATACCTTTCAAACAAATTGAAAATGGATGTTCTCTCATGCAAAGGCCTGAATTGTGCTTTCCTTTTATACGTTAGTTTCGTGTTCTTATTTTCTTATAGGAGTCGATTATATTTAAGGAAACTCTGACAACAAATGTATTTCCATAAATAGTTGTGCGTGTGTGTGTGCTTGTTTGTGTGCGTGTATGTGTGTATGTGCGTGCGTATGTGTGTGCGTGCGCGTGTGTGTGTATGCGCGCGCGTGCGTTGAGTATGAAAGTAGTATTTGATAGTATTGCATTGTTGCCATTTGAGTCTGGAAAGCTCACAGTTAAAGCTAAAAACATTATGTAACAGATTACATACTTTCGTTAAGATCGACGAATTAGGCAGGTTAATTGCTTTTGTGATGCAGAGCTTAGCATAGATTGGGTAAGTCTTAGGAACTTATTCATTCCTTGGAACACGAATATACAGTCAAACCTCTATTTTAAGACTTGCAAAAAGTCAGAAAAAAATGGGTATTAAATTGGAAGGGTCTTATAACAGAAGTCAGTTTGATACATACAATATAGTAAGCTACATTAAGCCGTTCCAAACAAATCAGTCTTAAATGAGAGGAAGTCTTTTAATCGAAGGTCTTATAATAGGGGTTTGACTATATTTCAAAAGACAGCTAAGTCCATTCCTTGCATGCATAGTCTTGGTTATACAAAACAAAAAACACCCAACAGTATGGTAAATCGACCCTCAAATGAGTCAATGTTTACGAGTCATTTGTGGGTTAACATTAACTGCTTGGCTATATCGTGATCACTGCTCTCTCTCTCTCTCTCTCTCTCTCTCTCTCTCTCTCTCTCTCTCTCTCTCTCTCTCTCTCTCTCTCTCTCTCTCTCTCTCTCTCTCTCTACATCCAGAGGGCTGGATGTAAAAAAGCATGTTATTGCTTACTCTATTACCCTCTATAAATAAAATTCAATAAATCAATCTCTCTCTCTCTCTCTCTCTCTCTCTCTCTCTCTCTCTCTCTCTCTCTCTCTCTCTCTCTCTCTCTCTCTCTCTCTCTCCATGACAAGGCATTGATCACATTTCAAACAATTGAGTTGCTCAAGAAGATTACGCAAGAAATGTAATTGCTTTTTAAAATAACACATGCAAGAGATTACCTCCTCCAGATTAGTACCAAGTAATGCTGACGATTCAGAAACACGCGTTTTGAGCCTCTTATATAATGCCTTTTCCGGATCTCTGTTTAATCTTGCTTACGTGGATTGACCAAGCCAATGACATTTAAAACGTGACGGAAATCCCGTAAACATGAAGATAAGAAATACTTTTTCTGAGAAAGTTTAAACGGTTAATTCTAATTTAAGTATTTTTTTGTAAATAAATTATTTTTCTCTACCACATTATACCAATCCTCTTTGATTATATACTGTCCAAAAAAAGAAACGCATACTTTTTTAAATGTCGTTGCCGTCATTGTATTGCAGCACGCATATCCTCCAAACTACTAGAAGTGTTCACCCAGTGGTCCTTGTCATGATCGCTGTCAATTTTTCTCTCTGCTCATGCGCATGCGCACACAGTGCCTAAAATGTCAGAAAAGCGATTTTGTCATGCCCACGTGCCATGCATGGATAGAATTTCATGCAATTTCGTGAATACAGAGTTAACACCTTGTTCGCAAATGTCTACGAAAGGGAATCCCTTAGTGTTGTTGCAAGGGCGCCTAACTGCAGAGCACTACCTAAGGACATTCTGTGTCCACACGTCCTTCCTCTTCTGCACGACATTAACGCTGCGTTCCTGCAGGACAAGGCTCGGACCTCATACTGTGCGACCCGGCACCCAGTTGCTCACCGACAATCACCTCCACGAAATTATCTGGCCAACCATATCATCAGACATGAACCCAAAAGAACACATTTCAGGGATGAACTGGATAGACGCGTGCATGGCCGAGAAGACGTGCCGGCGAATCACCGCGAGTTGTTGAAAGCACAGCAGGAGGAGTGGGACATCAACCCACAGCAAGACATCCGCCGTCTGATCGAGTCCCATGCTGATAGTGTCCCAGGCACTTGTTGCTGTTCAAGGCGGTCACACCCTACTGTTCTGACAGCCCTCACACCCAAGGATATCAACTGACTGAATGATTTGAGGATACACATGCACTCGCCATACATTCAGCTAGCACCATGTCAAATTTCAAAAACGAAATTCGCATTGTGTGGTTTTCTGTTAAGTTTTGAAATTAAGATGAAACTTTGACTAGGCCTACAAGTTATGCGTATCTTTTTTTGGACAGTATACTAAGGGGTCAAACATGATAACACGACACGGCATTTGTTTTGCACTAACAAAACATGTGCTATATGTGTGTCTGCGTGTCTGTGTTTACTTTCCAACTCTCTCTCTCTCTCTCTCTCTCTCTCTCTCTCTCTCTCTCTCTCTCTCTCTCTCTCTCTCTCTCTCTTTCTCTCTCTCTCTCTGTCTCTCTCTCTCTCTCTCTCTCTCTCTCTCTCTCTCTCTCTCCTCTCTTCTCTCTCTCTCTCTCTGTCTCTCTCTCTCGACTCTCTCTCGCTCTCTCGCTCGCTCTCTCTCTCTCTCTCTCTCTCTCTCTCTCTCTCTCTCTTTTCTCTCTCTCTCTCTGTCTCTCTCTCTCGCTCTCTCGCTCTCTCGCTCTCTCTCTCTCTCTCTCTCTCTCTCTCTCTCTCTCTCTCTCTCTCTCCTCTCTCTCTCTGTCTCTCTTATTCTTTCCGTCTCTTTATGTCTCCCTATGTCTCTGTCTGTTTCTCTGTCTCTCTCTCTGTCTCTTTGTGAAAATGTTATCTTTCTATTTTATGTAAAAAGTTGTGATATGTTTGTCGTCATTTTCCCCCACATATGTTTTATGTTTTCTTCTGTGCTTTGGTTTGCCTGAGGGCATGGTGTACAAAAAGCTATCCCAGCTTATCCAATGTCCCTCAATACAAAAGTTCGTATTCGTATTCGTACTCTCTCTCTCTCTCTCTCTCCCTCTCTCTCTCTCTCTCTCTCTCTCTCTCTCTCTCTCTCTCTCTCTCTCTCTCTTTCTCTTTCACACACACACGCACGCACACGCACACTCACGCGCACGCACACGCACACGCACACACACACACACACACATGCACACATGCACACACGCACGCACGCACACTCACACGCGCGCGCGCGCGTGTGTGCATTCGTGTGTGTGCGTGCGCGCGCGCGCGCGCGCGTGTGTGTGTGCGCGCGCGCGCGCGTGCGTGTGTCCTTCCGACCAGATATTAAAGTTCACTCGTAAAACTAATACTGGTTTTTAAAAAAGCAAAAGCAAACAGATTAAGTGCTCTGGGTAAATAAAACAAATAATTATCTTTAAAACTTGACAACAAAAACAAACAAAAAACGTTTGACTAACTGCACCACGTGTTCTCATTTCCTCCATGTAGGCTACGTTGTCAAAACATGATGATGCTCGACTGTCGCACAGCCATGACGTCCACGACTTTACCGTTCCCTGGGTACCCCACCCCATACACCCCACGTTATCAAACACAACATGTGTATGCATAACAAACACAAGAATTACAAGGGCATCGCCGAGCGGCAGCAACGCATTGTGACAATGCAAACCCGGCCAGAGTTATGTCCTCCCCCCCCCCACCCCCCAATAAACACACCACTTTCCACCCTTACAGAACGCATAAAATACATAGCCCAAAATTTGAAGCGATTCTGTTCAGTAGTTCACGAGATACAGCTGAACTTTTATACAAAACTTCCTTGCACCATGGTACACCACCACACAAAATTTGAAGCGATTCTGTTCACTAGTTCACGAAATAAAGCTGGGGGGAAATGACATAGCCCAAAGAAGGAAATTTCGGTTTTCAAGGTCAAACTTCAAAGTCAAGGTCAGCACGGTGTTGATTAACGAAAGGAAGCTTCCTTTTCAAGCTGTCTACCCCTCTGCCAATTTTAATCAAAGTCCAAACAGTAGTTTTTAAGATAATCGATACACAGACACACACAGACACACACACACACACACACACACACAGACACACACACACAGACACACACACACACACACACACACACACACACACACACACAACAACAACAACAACATACAGTATTTATACGGCGCTGAATCTTGATAGAAATCAAATCAAAGCGCACACACACGTTAGCATTCAAAGCGCATTCAAACACAAACGCAATACAAAGCGAACACACACGGATAACATAAATGGAATATAGCAGAAACAGACCTAATGGCAAGAGAGAGAAGATAAAGATATAGGAGCTTTAATGACGGGGGAACAGGTGGGTTTTGAGGTTAGCTTTGAAAGCAGAGAGAGTCGGTCGCTGACGGAGGGAGAGCGGAAGTTTGTTCCAGGAGGTCGGTCCTGAGACAGCAAAAGAGCGCCGACCAACAGTTGAAAGCTTATACCTAGGGATCTGGAGAGAAAGAGGGTCAGAAACTGAACGTAAAGTGCGAGCTGGCGTATAGATGGAAATATTGTCACAGAGGTAAGATGGAGCAGCTTTATGAATAGATTTATAGCAAAGTGTGTTTAATTTATACTCAATTCTGTCTGCGACAGGAAGCCAGTGCAAAGAACGCAGAAGAGGGCTAACATGATCGAACTTTTTCTTCCTAAGGACAAGACGAGCAGCTGTGTTTTGAATACGCTGGAGACAAGATAGAGAAGAGACTGATAGGCCAGAAAGGAGAGCATTACAGTAGTCAATACGAGATAGGATGAGGGAAGTAACAAGCTTTGCTGTGGCTTCATCTGAGAGATATTTACGAATATAGCCAATGCGACGAATTTGATAGTAGCAGGACTGACAGGTCTGAGTCAGGAAACTCTGCATGGAAAGAGTATTGTCCAAAGTGACACCTAAGTTTTTGACTGAGTCTGAGAGGGGAATGATATTGTTACCCAGTTGGATTGACTCTATGGAAACAGAGGCTAGTTTGTTTTTTGTTCCTACAAGCATTGCTTCGGTTTTTTCACCATTTAATTGAAGTTTATTTTGAACCATCCAATTTTGAATATCAATATAGCAGTTGTTACTTTCTGTAAGAATGGAATCTAGATCTTCAGGGGTTGTACTGTTTTGGAGTTGTGAGTCATCTGCATAGAAGTGATGTTTCATGTTGTGCTGATCGATGACATTGGCAAGAGGTGACGTATACAAAGTAAACAAGACAGGACCAAGCACAGACCCCTGGGGGACTCCACAAGAAAGCCTAACCTGTTCAGACTGACGACCATTGACCAGAACTGATTGAAAACGATCAGAAAGGTAAGAGGAAAACCAAGAAAGAGCAGGGCCCTTAATTCCAAAAGTATGTTCAAGACGAGACAGAAGAATGGAGTGGTCTATGGTATCAAAGGCAGCAGAGAGATCAAGAAGTGTCAAAAGAGAGATTTGACCAGCATCAGAAGCAAGTAAGAGGTCATTGACGATTTGAACAAGGGCTGTTTCTGTACTGTGGTTGGTTCTATAGGCAGACTGATAAGGATGATGAAGATTGTTTGAGGATAGATGATCGTTAAGTTGTTTCAGGACAGTCTTCTCAAGGAGTTTGGAGAGAAAAGGGAGGTTAGATACAGGTCTGTAGTTTTTCAGATTATTAGGATCCAGATTGTTCTTCTTGAGAAGGGGCCTTACAAGAGCGGTTTTGAAAGCAGAAGGAAACACACCTGAAACTAAAGAAGAATTGATGATGTTGGTGATTGATGGCAGAAGGTGTTGATAGATTTGTGAGAAAAGAGAGGCTGGGATGGGGTCAAGATCACAGGATTTAAAATGCATTTCTTTCAAAGTAGAAAG
>CM065680.1:23917917-23925417 GCA_017654935.2 Phymorhynchus buccinoides
ATACTTTGTTCCCCTTTGCATTCAATAAAAAATATTAAAAAAATTATGTTTGCCCATTTCATACAACAAAAAGAAGCATTTTATAATCGATGTTTGTCGGGTTTTGTTTGTTTGTTTTTCTGGTTATCCTTTGTCTGATCTTTATTCAACGAAGTCGTTTGGGGGGGATATATTTTGTTTGTTTAATTGTTTTGTTTTTTATGCGTCTGTCTCAAATAGGGGAAGACGGGGTAAAAAGCGCATGGGCGGGTAAGAAGCCCACCCCAATTATCTCATGAAATGAAGCAAATTTCAGTCTCATTTTGCCCATGAGACGAGCGTTAATGTCTAGCATTCGTCTCATGGGCAAATTTGACTGACATTTTCTTTATTTCATGAGATAATTGGGGTGGGCTTCTTACCCGCCCATGCGCTTTTTACCCCGTCTTCCCCTATATCATGCGAACCACTGGGCAGAATGGCTTCAAATGTTGTGTGAGGGTGTAACACCAAAAGTGAAAGTCACTGGTTCTTAGATTATGCCCTGCTGATCGCCGAGCGGCAGATACATTTCCGTTTATCTTCACACTTTTATATCTCGTGAACCACTTGGATTCGCTTCAGATTTTGTGTGTGGGTGTATTGCCCAAAGGACGATAAGAGCACTGGGGTTAAGATGCGGGGGGAGTAGAGGTGGGGTGAGGGGAGGTAAGGAGGCGTAAACGGGCAAAGGACAGGCCTGCCGCTCGGAGACACACTCGTTTCTTATCCTGTTCCTTTCTGACGGAATTTCCGTCACGTTCTCCGTTTTATTTTGTCACGCCCTATCAATGTGAACAAGGTAACAGATGTACGTTGTTGTGGTAAATATCTATATAAGAATTTATTCTTATATAAATAGTCCCCCTCTGGAGGAAAATGTGTTCGAGAAAGTGTATAATAATTTATGAAAAGCACGATTTGTGAATCATTAGCGATTCGCCAAAGTACGGCATCGTAGCTGGTAGGCCTTACACTCTTTCATTCAATAAACCGTTTGCCTTTGTCATCCTTGAGCTACTCAGTTTCCAGTCCACTTACCAACTCCCTTCCTGCAAAACCAGCTGCAGGAAGAACTCCTTTTTTCCACGGACGATCAGCGAGTGGAACGCCCTTCCATCTGAGGTTGTATCATTACCCTCAGTGGAATGATTCAAATCCCGAATATAGAACCCCCCCCCCCCCCCCTCTCTCCTCCCATCCCTTGTTCTCTGTCTCCCCCAAATCCCCATGATCCAGCCCACCCACCGAAACCCCTCGCCCACACCCCCTCTCTTCAAGTTCTGCCTCCCCCCCCCCCCCACCCTCCTCCCGTACCGTGACGTAAGCTGCCAGACTGGAAAGTCCCCCAGTTTCATACACATCAGAACCTTCAGCAAGCTGAAGGAGGATGCTTAAAGAAAGAAGAAGAAGGAGTTTCACAAGGTGTACTAATCAATCGCTGTAATTTGCCGTGTTTTGTGTGTGTGTGTTTTTTATTCTGTTTCGGGGTTTTTTTATGCATTAGAAGAGATCAACATAATATGGTAAGTTGGAGCAAAACGCCTCTCCCCATCCCCCTCCCTAAGCAAGAAAACAAATTCTGTTCTATTTGACCCTACAGATATTGTGTATTAAAAGTGAACGATAGAGGCCTAGCCACAATACAGCATTTCCTAACCGTTTAAAATTTGAAAGAATCGAGAGGCATAAATGCAAAACAAATGTGGCCATTGCCCAACGTTACCATACTTTTATCTCCATATAGTATATTAACCCAAGAGCGACTGATAAAATGTTATTCCTGTGATGTCCGATGTAAGTAGGTCGATTTTCTTTAAAGAAAGCTCAGATTAGGCACATATGCAAGGAATGAAGTAACTGTCCTTTTTAAGAGGTCTGTTTATCCAGAAATACTCTCGTATAACAAGGAAAAACACGGACTATATTCACAATAGGAATAGTCCGGAAATAATTAAGGGGAGTAATTTCATGGTGTGTGGGAGTGATCTTGCCTAATTCAATAGGTCAAACAGGGGCAGTTACTCTCCCATCAGGTAGATCGCCTCGTGTGTTTGAGTAGACATACATCACTTAGAACACCGTGCGTCATTCTAAAATGTATGTCATTTATATTTTTACGTCACAGTTTGCAAGTTCTATTAGTTTACTGGCCACACATCATTTTTCTTTAAAAAAACCTGTTTGCAAGTCGCTGACTCGCATCCTGCGGTTTCAAGCTTCGACGCCATGGTTGCTATGGTTTTGACCGAGTAAGTCGAGGTAATCAACTCTAATTTTCACGAAGTGCTCTCCCCTATTTTTTTTTTTCCGAAAATCGTCTATTACGCCCATCGAACTCTTCTGTGCTAAAGTCGGAAAACGGAAACAGAAATCGTGAACTGAGCAAACCGAAAATGGTGAGCCCCCTGTACCAATTAAACTTCTCTCGAAAACACGTACTAAGGCTTTGACTTCCTCGCAAGAAAAATATAATATATTTATTTGTTTTGCAGGTGTATATCCAGAGGTAAACTGTTTGTCGCAGCGTTATTGTTTGCCAAGTGGTTGCTAGGCCAGAGACATGGACTGCTTGGTAGTCGTCGTCTTTCAACTTCTGTTCATGCTTCTTCTGTTCAGAGGTAGGTGATTGATTGTCACAGTATAACTGTTGAACATTGATTGTCACAGTATAACTGTTGAGCATTGATTGTCACATTATAACTGTTGAGCATTGATTGTCACATTTTAACTGGGGAGCATTGATTGTCACATTTCAACTGGGGACATTGATTGTCACATTTCAACTGTTGAGCATTGATTGTCACATTTCAACTGTTGAGCATTGATTGTCACATTTCAACTGTTGAGCATTGATTGTCACATTTAACTGTTGAGCATTGATTGTCACATTTCAACTGTTGAGCATTGATTGTCACATTTTAACTGTTGAGCATTGATTGTCACATTATAACTGTTGAGCATTGATTGTCACATTATAACTGTTGAGCATTGATTGTCACATTATAACTGTTGAGCATTGATTGTCACATTATAACTGTTGAGCATTGATTGTCACATTATAACTGTTGAGCATTGATTGTCACATTTTAACTGTTGAGCATTGATTGTCACATTATAACTGTTGAGCATTGATTGTCACATTATAACTGTTGAGCATTGATTGTCACATTTTAACTGTTGAGCATTGATTGTCACATTATAACTGTTGAGCATTGATTGTCACATTTTAACTGTTGAGCATTGATTGTCACATTATAACTGTTGAGCATTGATTGTCACATTATAACTGTTGAGCATTGATTGTCACATTATAACTGTTGAGCATTGATTGTCACATTTTAACTGTTGAGCATTGATTGTCACATTATAACTGTTGAGCATTGATTGTCACATTTTAACTGTTGAGCATTGATTGTCACATTATAACTGTTGAGCATTGATTGTCACATTATAACTGTTGAGCATTGATTGTCACATTATAACTGTTGAGCATTGATTGTCACATTATAACTGTTGAGCATTGATTGTCACATTATAACTGTTGAACATTGATTGTCACATTTTAACTGTTGAGCATTGATTGTCACATTATAACTGTTGAGCATTGATTGTCACATTTTAACTGTTGAGCATTGATTGTCACATTATAACTGTTGAGCATTGATTGTCACATTATAACTGTTGAGCATTGATTGTCACATTATAACTGTTGAGCATTGATTGTCACATTGTCACATAACTGTTGACATTGATTGTCACATTATAACTGTTGAGCATTGATTGTCACATTTTAACTGTTGAGCATTGATTGTCACATTATAACTGTTGAGCATTGATTGTCACAGTATAACTGTTGAGCATTGATTGTCACATTTTAACTGTTGAGCATTGATTGTCACATTATAACTGTTGAGCATTGATTGTCACATTATAACTGTTGAGCATTGATTGTCACATTTTAACTGTTGAACATTGATTGTCACATTTTAACTGTTGAGCATTGATTGTCACATTATAACTGTTGAGCATTGATTGTCACATTATAACTGTTGAGCATTGATTGTCACATTATAACTGTTGAGCATTGATTGTCACAGTATAACTGTTGAGCATTGATTGTCACATTATAACTGTTGAGCATTGATTGTCACATTTTAACTGTTGAGCATTGATTGTCACATTTTAACATTGATTGTATTCTTTTATGCTGACACATCATCTGGGCCATACAGTAATGTTGCTCCCACGCCGCTCATTCCGATTGCCAACTCGCAGCCACACCCCGGCTTGTTCAAATCGTAGAATCCAAAACCAGCAGTCCAATGGGAGCGAATCTATATTAGGCCGTTAGGAGGCAGCCAACCGAGGAGACACTGCATTGCTGCTGAGTCACTTCGGTGGAGTTCAGTGGAGCCTGTACACGGGACACCACCTACTAAGCCCCCTATTTACGACAATAATGTCTTAGTCGCGGATCCAGCGTGAGTGAGATCCTCCTCCGAAGGCGCCACCACGTCCGTCCATCGACAGCTCCCCAGAACACACTGATCCCCATGACTTTGACCCGAACGCACCAAGGGTGTAAACTGGATTGGCAATCAAAACTAAGGTCATCACGTGAGCAGGGCATGCAAGGCGACAGAATTTGAGACAGTTTTTCTTTTTGATGGTTGCCAAAAAAGTGTCATGGAAATATCTTACAACCTGTTAAGAAGCAACATTTGGTTTTCTCTGGTAAGATATCGGGTTAGTATTAGATTTGGTTTATTTTCACGAAACGAAAAAAAAGATATCTTGAGACTGAACGCTGAGAACATGAGGGGGTGCTGAACTACACATTTACCCACAATTTTCCCCGACAGAGAAGGTAATTCATTTATTAGGTGAAAGATACCTCAAATGGCCTTTCTTGTGTGAACGAAGATCAACGAAATAGCATTAACAGTTGATATGTTGGCCTGTTTATCACAACCTTGTCTCTATAAGGGAAAGTGGAATGGGGGTGACATAATGGCCATGGTGAATGAAGGGGCGGAGCAACTACAAAGCTTTGTGGAATGGAGGCATGCGCAGTCGAATAAAGGGCTGAAAGTTTGCGTTTGCCCGTGTATCTTTATGTTTTATTGCTCTTAACTTTATAATCATTTGCAAGTCTTCAATGATTCTTAGTCACATCGTCTCAATTGACATTATAATGACTTGGTCAATGAATCACCAAACACCCCTTAGAGAGCACGAATTGTTTACTTTAAAAGTCTTCAACCAGGTGCTTAGGAAGTGTAAACTAGACATTATAATGACTTACAATTTCCATCTGTTTTCTCCAGAATCGCATGGAATCCATTGGACAGGCCCCCTTCAAGGTGAAGACGTCATCTACTCCTGTAAAGAGTCTGACGTTGTGCTGCCATGGCAATACCAACTGGAACAGGGCGAAGAAATCGCTGACATCCAGTGGTACTACGAAGGAGTGTCGTCAGAAGAAGCCATTGGTATATTTGCCCACGGGCAGTTCTTGGCCTACCCTGTATTCTCCAACCGGGTGTCTCCGACACACAATGCCGGCATCATCCTTTCTCAGTTGCTTCCAGCCGACACTGGAAATTACACCGTGGTGGTGAAAGGCCACAACACTACAGGGCACTACTTCGAATTAAAGCAGTCGATTCGTGTGCAAATATCGGGTGAGAAACACAATAAAACGATATAAATGTTCTCATCTCTTCTGTTCTGATCTTTAATACAGGTGTTAATATTGAGCAAATAATAATCATTACAGCTACATGTTTTTCTCAACAACACAAATGACGTTTTATTGTCTTTGTAGTTTGACCCGCACTCTTCTTCCACTAGTTGTATATTCGTTTGTGTTTATCTGTCTTTTGAATTTCGTTTATTGGCTTCAGCCCTGATATTTAATATCTAATGAAATGGTAAGCTTTTTCAAATTCAAGCATTCTGGTTTATGTGTGCGTGTTTTATGTTATTTACAGATCTGAAAAGCAACAGTTTATAGAATGTGTTTTTGTTTCAGACCAAGTGATGAGCCTGCACGGTCCTTTGCATGTGTTCAAGGCTGCACAGCCTGTCAAGGACGACCTCACTGGACAATGGGCTATCCAGCTACAATGCGGCGTGTTCACCTTCCAGGGAAAGCCTACCTATGACGTCCAGTGGATTGTGAGGGTTTTTTTGGTAGATAAAAAGCAGCTTGGCAAAACTTACATTATAGCAGAGACATACGACTCAACACCTGGTAGGGCAGGTGGAGCCAGTGTGTCTCTGGTTCCCATCAGCACCTTCGGGTGTTTCTTTTTCTTTCATCACTCATTACAGAGGATCTAGGACCGCAGGATTTTAACCCTGATTTTCTCTTTCTTCTATCTTTAGCCTTTTACAGATGCGTATATTTCAATTTGCAGAAAGATCACTCACACACTTAAAAGCCCCCTCAGACTATCCAACCAGAATTAATTTGAAGAAACGAAGATGGCAGTCGTTGATGGGTTCAATAAAATTCATTACAAATTAAAACAGAGTCGATATTGAAACCCAAAAGAAAAGGTTTAAAAACAATAAACAAAACACAGAACAAAACAGATCACGACGTTTCGGGTTCAACCCGTTGTCTTTTGGGTTTCAATTTCGACTCTGTTTTAATTTATCCAACCAGACTTCCAATTTGGAAGAAAATTCAGTTGTGAACTCTATTCTACTACCTGTAGCCTGTCCTAATTTACCCTATATAAGCAAGCATTGGCTGTATTCCCACGACCGCCTGAAGCGTGTTTAAGGTAAAAGGTGCAGTCGTCAATTCCTTATGACCTGGGGCGAATTTCACAAGGGCTAACGTTTCGTCGCGCTCGCTCAAATCGGCAAAAACGGTCTAAGAAACACCCTTCGTTTGCCGATAGTTCGCATGGCGTTTTGCTCTCAGTCGAAAGATGACAAGCGGCGAACTATCCGGAACTAGTAGGGGGTGAATACGGTTCTTGTTGTTGATTGGTCCATTACAGTTTGCTTAAAATAAAAAAAAATTAAATTGACCAATCAGACAAGAGCTTGTAATATTCTTCCGCAAACGCTTTCTAAAGTGTTTCTTAGGCCCCGTTTGCCGTGAGCGCTATTCGCGCGGCGACCGTTATCTAGAGAAACTCACCCCAGGTTGTAGGGGGTTTATTCGACCAAAATGTTGCACTTGTGATTTCTACCCACTCTATCAAAAGAAAGGAAAACCGAATTTTCTTCTAAGTTGGATAGTGTGAGGCGGCCTTAATGAATATTTTGGGTATTATCAATCATTTTTTTCAACAATTGTCCTATTTTGAACATATTTTCCTTTACTATTTTCGGCCAGTTTTACGCCGCATTTCCGACAACAAAAACGCCACACAGCATCTCATAGATTACAGGGGGTAAATCGCCAAAATAAGCTACCTGTTTGTCTGGGAAACGTCTGGATAATCGCATCTAATGCAT
>CM065680.1:23935417-23940417 GCA_017654935.2 Phymorhynchus buccinoides
AACTTTTCTGAAGTTGACAGAGATGGATCTGGCAGGATTAAGTTGATCGCTCTTCTGTGGAGCGATGCTAGTTTTTTTAGGTGTTTTTTTTAGCAGCATAGGACCATAGAGTGGATGCATAGTTGATGTGCGAGAGGCAGTGGCCATAGAAGAACATTTTACGTGCGTCTAGGTCTAGGTAGGATTGAAGTCGTTTGAGAAGGAATAGGTTGCGTGCTAGTTTATTTCTAACGTGATTTATATGTGATTGCCAGTTGAGTTTGTCATCAAGTATGACGCCTAGAACTCGATGTTCATGGACTTGTTCGATATCGTTGCCATCAATAGTTAGGTTAAGGGAATGGTGTGTTAGTTGATGCTTTTGACGGGAGGTTACAACCATGCACTTTGTTTTCTTGGGATGAATTAACATAGAATTATCCTTGCACCATTTAGATACATCATGTAAGCCTGATTGAAGAGAGTTTTGGATGACAGTTACATCTTCCGAACTGGAATGCAGGGAGGAGTCATCTGCAAAAAGATCGCATGAAACATTTGGGTTGGATATAGACAATGGAAGATCGTTAATGAAAATACAGAACAGTAATGGACCGAGGACAGATCCCTGGGGTACACCACATTTCACCTTGCCTGTAGAAGAGGACTCGCCATTACAAAAAACGTATTGTGTTCTATTATCCAGATATGATGAAAGGAATGTTAGGGAGTGCTGGTTTCTGAGATAGTGTGATAATTTGTTGATAAGTATTGTGTGGTCGACAAGGTCGAAGGCTTTTCTTAGATCAAGAAAGACGGAACCAGTTAACTGATGTTTGTTTATTGCTGAGAGCCAAGAATCACACAAACGGACAAGAGCTGTGTGACAAGAATGATGATTACGAAAGCCAGACTGAAGGGGGTGAAGGAGGTTGGAGTTTTCTAGATATTTAGATAGGTGACTGTGGACGTGCTTTTCTAGGGGTTTTGATAGCACTGACAGAAGTGAAATAGGTCTAAAGTTGCTTAGGTCAGAATTATCGTTTGTTTTGGGTATTGGGATAACTTTAGCTGTTTTTAGGGCAGAGGGTATTGTTCTTAGGTCTATGCACAAATTATATATATATGTAAGGGGTTCGACAATGTATGGAAGAGAAAGTTTTAAAAGAGAGGCGTTTAACGTGTCAGGTCCCATTGATTTTTTATTCTTTAAACTAGTAATAAGAGCTCCTACTTCATGAACTGCTAGTAAAGGTATCTGAAAGGAGGAGTGTTGGTTTGTTCTCTCCTCGCAAAAGGTTTGGAGCAATGAGGGGACCGTGTATTTATCAGGGCATAAGGTGTCAGACTGCATTGTTGAACTTGCTAAGTTGAGGAAGTGCTCGTTGAATGAGTTATGAGACCAGGTGTAGCTGTGGTTTCGTTTAGTGCAGTTCTTGTTACTGAAAGTATTTATTGCTCGCCATAATGAAGCCGTATCTTTGTTTGTGGCTAACATTTTATTAAAGTAGTTTCGCTTTGACACTTCAATAAGGTCAACTACTTTATTGCGTTGTTTCTTGTATTCAGTCTCCTTCTTTTCTCTGTCAAGCTTTTCAAGAGAGAGAGAGAGAGAGAGAGAGAGAGAGAGAGAGAGAGAGAGAGAGAGAGAGAGAGAGAGAGAGAGAGAGAGTCGAATAACGCACCGTGCTATTCTAGCAATTATGCATGATTCAAAACATTTTAGAGAGTATATCGCAGTAATGTATTAATAGAAAAACGCACCGCGCTATTCTAGCAATTGTTGAATTTGTGTGCGCACTGTTGCTTGTGGGGTGTGTTGTCTAGTGGCTAGGCTTGATGGTTGACTGTGTTGTTATTGGCAACTAGATCAACAAGCATCGTGTAGTGCTGCTGTTTGGGGTATAGAGTGACAGAGAAAGAGAGAGAGAGAGAGAGAGAGAGAGAGAGAGAGAGAGAGAGAGAGAGAGAGAGAGAGAGAGAGAGAGAGAGAGAGAGAGAGAGAGAGAGAGAGAGAGAGAGAGAGAGAGAGAGAGAGAGAGAGAGAACGAAAACGAAAACGAAAACGAAAACGAAATTTTATTTAACCAGCGAACATGAGATAAGCAATGACAGCTTTTTTCCACCCAGCCCTGGGAGAGAGAGAGCGAGAGAGAGAGAGAGAGAGAGAGAGAGAGAGATACGAATACGAATACGAATGAATACGAATGTTTTTATTGAGGGTAAAACAGATAAGCTGGGTAGCTTTTTTACACTATTGCCCTCAAGCAAATAAACAACAATTAATTAAGAAAATGGAGAGAGAGAGAGAGAGAGAGAGAGAGAGAGAGAGAGAGAGAGAGAGAGAGAGAGAGAGAGAGAGAGAGAGAGAGAGAGAGAATTCACACACAATTCACAAAGTTCACTGATCCAGGCCTTCTGCCCATGTCAGAGGGGAGGGGGTTACAAAAGGAACAAGTGCAACGCCGAGAGAGAGAGAGAGAGAGAGGGACGGACGGACGGACGTACGGTTCGACGGACAAGCATGGTGGCCGCATTCCCTCTCTTCCCACCCGCTGTGCAATTTGGAAATGCACATGCCTTTGGTCCATTATGTCAGCTGCCGGAGGCCGGAAAGTCGGAAGTGAGCGGGAAGGAGAAACGATGGGAGGGGTGTCTTAGGGGGAATAATAATAATAATAATAATCATATAGTAAAAAGCCAAGTGTCCGTGCGTGTGTGTCTGTGTGTCTGAAACACGAAACGGCAATCGAGTTTCATCCGCTTAACGGATGCGATTCTGAGAGTGTTGCTCTAATTGCAAGACCAACACTGCAGGTGTCTGTAGTTCTCGGGCCTGGTTAACGCCGGGATATCATTATGAAAGGAAGCGTAGAATACAGCCCTGCCATGCAGTCTCAGACCGATACGGAACTCCATAGCATCATCATCATCGTTATCATCGGCCTCATTTTCCATCAATCATAAAATTTAAAAAATGTCTCAAATTCTGTGGCTTTGCATGCCCTGCTCTCATGGTGACCTCAGTTTCGGTTTCCAATCCAGTCTATGCCTTGGTGCATTCGGGTCAAAGTCATGGGGATCAGTGTGTTCTGGGGAGCTGTCGGTGGACGGTCGTGGTGGCACCCTCGAAGGAGGACCTCACTCACGCTGGCTCCGCGACTAAGAGAATAGTGTCGTCAGTAGGGGGCTTAGTAGGTGGTGTCCTGAACAGGCTCCACTGAACTCCACCGAAGTGACTCAGCAGAAGTGCAGTGTCTCCTCGGTTAGTTGCCTCCTGACGGCCTAACATTGATTCGCTCCCCTTGGACTGCTGGTCTCGGTTTCTGCGACTTGAACAAACCCGGGTGTAGCTGCGAATTGGGATTCGGAACGAGCGGCGTGGGAGCAACGCCACTGTACAGCCCAGAAGATGGGACAGAAAAAGAAAAAAAAAAAAAAAAAAACGGGCCTTATAACTCCGCCGTTTTTCGACCGAATCGCTTCAAATTTGCTGTGAGCCCTAACGGGGCGATGGCAACGGCAACCGAGGCGGCCGTATAATTTGCGCGGTTTCGCAAATGCGCGAAACTCGCATCCGCTGGCCTCTCGGCGCCCGTATCTCCGGAGTTTCTGGGCCGATTGCCTTCGCATTTGGCAGGAAGATGACCGGGGCCGGGGACTATCCTTGTGCAAAACCCGAAGCGAATCGATTCAGAAATGCCGGAGATACGGGCGCCGATAGGCCGCTTCACGTTTTCACAAACCGCAGCGACTCGAGATTTGGAACATGCGTGACCAGGGATAGTGACTATCGTCGTGCAAAATTTAACCACCATCCGTTCATAAACACGCGCTATAAACCGATTTATTTTGCAGGACGCTAATTTCGACCAACACTTGACACATAACCAAAGACTCTAAAAGGGGAAGATGGACTACTTAAGAGTTACGGCGAGCCTGGCTGATAGAGTTATCGTTAGTGGGGTAGTTCACAGTGGTGGCTATGCAAAGACTCAGATTGGAATTTGAACGGAGAATTCAACTGGCCTATCGACGTGTTATGTCATAAAGATGTTTAAAAGGGACACAACCAGTGTTTCTGTCCTCACTACTCATATAGGGAAAAGGGACCGGATGTTAGTCTTTTCTTTTCAATGTCTTTGGCTCTTTGCTTGCCTCCCCAGCGAGCGCGCTGCAGCTATTTTTTATACAGACAGTGGAGAGAGAGAGAGAGAGAGAGAGAGAGAGAGAGAGAGAGAGAGAGAGAGAGAGAGAGAGAGAGAGAGAGAAACTGACTGGGGTGGGGTGTGGGTGGGGGGGGGGGGGGGGGTGGGAGTAGAACGCAGCAAGCTTCCCCCCCCCCCCTAGGTATACTGGGAGGGGGGTCTTCCATACAAATAGTTCCCCCACCTTCTGGAAGTTATGTGCTTATAACTACCTCTAATCTGTCAGTCTCTTTCATTCTGCCTTTTCCCTGTGCATGCTGTTATCTACTATCTTTCTGCCTTTCCGGTCCATTCTCCTGCCTTTTTTCAAGAAATACTTTCAAAAAGATTTCCTCTAGCCGAAGTCAGACATGCTGGGCCTAATTATTCTTACTTAGGTGCATAACAGCAGCATGATGCATCTACGTTCGTAATTGACAGAAATTCTCCTGCCTTTTTTTCAAGAAATACTTTCAAAAAGATTTCCTCTACCCGAAGTCAGACATGCTGGGCCTAATTATTCTTACTTAGGCGCATAACAGCAGCATGATGCATCTACGTTCGTAATTGACAGAAACATGCTTGAACGACCGAAGAACAAGAACTTAGACGACGAAGAAGAAGAAGAAGTACTACTCTCTCTCTCTCTCTCTCTCTCTCTCTCTCTCTCTCTGTGCGTGCGCGAGGTCAAAGTGAAAATGATTATGAAACACTCTTTCTGCCACCCCCCCCCCCCCCCCCCCCCCCCCCCCCCCCCCCCCCCCCCCCCCCCCCCCCCCCCCCCCCCCCCCCCCAAATGAAAGACCTTACACGTTTGTGATCCATTTTCTTGGA
>CM065680.1:23947917-23975417 GCA_017654935.2 Phymorhynchus buccinoides
CACGCACACACACACACACACACGCACACACACGCACACACACACGCACACGCACACGCACACGCACGCACACGCACACACACACACACACACACACACACACACACACACACACACACACACACACACACACACACACACACACACACACTGGATGAATTGACCTACGGGCAGATGTATGTATGTGATTTATAACGCAACAGATATAAAAGCAACAGTATTGATGAAAAACAAAAATATATAATATCGAAAACATCTGTTACCATTTGAAAGAATTTGTTCTACTTCAGTTCTTATACATTGTTCTACGTTTTTCTAGCCCAGTGTTCTTGAAACATTTGTTTAAAACTAAAGTCGTTTTACGCTGACGTGAACTCGTCTTTTCCTCCCTTCTCGAGGGAAGGGGATCCTGGAAGAAAGATTACATCTTCTCATTCAGATCACACGGAATTCCTCTGTCCCTGGTGCCGAAAGCAGCTGGCTTCAAATTGGTTCCAGAATGTCCTGACAAGCCTCCTCTGGGGAACAGTGATCCAGACAGGTGGGCTGAATTGATTTGAAATCTCTTTTCTTCTTTCGCCAAGCCTTTATTTTTGGTAAAGAAGGGACAGAAAGCGAAGTGACATAATTTACAACTGTAATTGCTAATTATTAAATTTAGAGTAACATTGACTTTTTTCATTTTGTTTATTATTTTTTGGGGGTCTTTTCTAGTCATACTGACTCGTGGAAATTCGGGTTGCTCCCACCGGGAGAACGCATCGCCACTAGTGCAGCACCACCCATTTTTGCATGCTGTTTGAGTTCGTGTCATCCATCCCACAACACGACCTGCTCCTACTAAAATAGTGAGTGGGGTGGGCTTTAACGAGTACGCAAGATCCCGTGCATGCGTTCACACACGGAAGCTCGGTTCTTTTCAGTCTCATTCGAAGGACTAGGAAATAGGAGTAAAGAATCTTTCCCCAAGGACATAACACTGTGGACGGAGCTGGGTTCGAACCCCTGCACTCGCAAAACCGTTGAATTACGAGCTGGCGACCAACCAACTGATCCACTTTCATAACTGTTTAGGCCTAATTCAAAGGCAATAGACACGTGTTTAGCTTACAAAACCACATAGTCTAAGTACGATGGACAAAAGAAACTCAATCATGAAATCAGAAGTTATTTTACCTGTGAAATGCAGGAAAATCAATGTACAATATTTTCACGTACAGGAAACATAACCACGGTTTCCATCATCTTTGTTTTGTCACTTTAATGAATTTATTTACAGCTTCCCTGAAGATATCCCGACTTGCTACGATGCACTAAGAACAGGTATTATTAGGTATTAGGTACTTTATAGTCACAGAGGTGTCTCTGTGAAATTTGGGTTACTCCCACCTGAAGAGCGCGTCGCAGCCAGAGGCGCGCCACCCAATTGTTTTTTGCATGCGATTTTTGTGTGACTGATGAGGGGGGGGGGGGGGGGTAAATGTTGACCAAATGACAACTTTTTCGTTGCTACTGGGTTTAACGTATGCTAAGTGCATTGGCACACGGGACCTCGGTTTATCGTCTCATCCGAAAGACTCCACGTTCAGACCGTAAGGCCTAGTGCAAAGTGAGAGGAAAAATCCCCTGTACCCAGGTTCGAACTCGGGTTTACTTGACACGAAGCGAACGCGCTACTACTGTGCCACTCTACAACCATAGAGAAACGAGCGTATTCTGATTTAGCTGGAAGAAGAAAATTACCCCTGATCCCATCTGATCCACAACTGGTGATCAGTGGTCCTGAGAGCTGAAAGAGATGGACACACAAATCCCCTCAAAGAAATGGACAGACACTGCATCAGCCGGTAAATGTTGGTATTGTACATCTTTCCTTAGAGAAGAAGAAGTGATTTCTTGTCCTTTGTACTCTGTTCAATAATGATGTCTTCCCCGCACTTGCTCCAACAACGATGTTCTTATATTTGGTATTTTATAGTCACAGAGGCGTCTCTGTGAAATCCGGGTTGCTCCCACCTGGTGATCGCGTCGCAGCCAGAGGCGCGCCACCCATTTTATTTTTTATTTGCATGCCATTTTTGCGTGATTGATCAGGAAGGAAATGGGGGGTTGGTGTTAAATTTTGACCAAATGACAACTTGTTCCTTGCCACTGGGTTTCACGTGTGCTAAGTGCATGGGCACACAGGACCTCGGTTTATCGTCTCATCCGAAAGACTCCACGTTCAGACCGTAAGCACAGCCGTTCAAAACAGGCAAAATAAAGCTGTTTAGTTAGAACACTGAATCAAGAAATCATAGATTAAAACTGCACCAAGCATGTCCATATAAAACTATTTGGGCTGTTTGTTCTTTATAGTATTTGTGATGTATTTCTTCCATCAGATTGATGGTAAAAATTCGTTTCTGTTGAGCAGTATCATGCTACATATTTAGTAGAACATTTTCTTAAATAATACACTTGATATCGCAAACATAAATAAAAATGCCCATGAGTGAAAATTGAGCAATGGCAAAGAAATGCAACTTATTTGCAAACATACTACAACATATTCTTGACTGTTATTTGTGAAAGGTCACTTATGGAAAAAAATATGAAAATATAGATAAAGTAAACGTCCCCCCTTGAACAGCAGTGTAAGGCCTAGTGCAGAGTGAGAGGAAACATCCACTGTACCCAGATTCGAGCTCTTCCATTATATCTCTGTGCCTCCCTTTCAACCTCATTTAACCCCATCCTCGCCACCCCAATTCACACACTCACATTTTGCTTCGAATTTGTGTGATGACATTATTTTTTTAATCTCGCACAAACAAACAAAGCAATGAAAGAATTATAGATGAGGCGAATTCCATTCGAATATATTTCTTTGTAAATAACATTTTTAACATAATTAAATAAAAATTATTTTGTTTAGTGTCGTGAGCTCTTTTCCTCTCATGTTGATATTTACAGGTCTTCAGATCCATTTCAGATCATTCTGAGAGCACTGACGCTCTCATACGTCGCATAGTTACAATTAAAATAGAAAACAAACTTGAGTAATGGCTGCTTATAACTTTTAAAATCCAGCATGCTATAATCCTAGAGTATATTACCGTAAAGGTTGTGTGAACAACCAGGAACAGAAGTGGTCACTATCACAGAATATGTCGTAACGTGTAAGACTCCTATGTGTGAACAACCAGGAACAGACGTGGTCACTATCACAGAATATGTTGTAACGTGTAAGACTCCTATGTGTGAACAACCAGGAACAGAAGTGGTCACTATCACAGAATATGTCGTAACGTGTAAGACTCCTATGTGTGAACAACCAGGAACAGACGTGGTTGTGACGTAAGTGTCCCGCGCGACCCGCTTTCTTTATTTCTTATCTACACCCCCCCCCCCCCTTTCTCCCCTCCCCACCCCCCCCCCCTCTCCTTTTCATTTCTCTGTCCGGCCGCCACGTTAATTGCCACCCACCATCTAAAGAACGCCGAATAAGGCAATTATCTCTTTGAAGCAAGATCTATCTACCCATCACAAGAAAGTGACAACCACGGTTATCTCCCTTTGAAGACGGTTTTGCCTTTCCAATCACAAGGTTAGGAATGTCCGGCATGTGATAATGCTGTAATCGGCGCGTGATTGTTCTGTACACTCTGAACATCATCTTGTGACGTGTGGACTGTAATAAACCAATAGCAGGCTTTCATTGTTTGAAAGTGAAGGCTATAATTGGCGTAGTGAGAAAAAGTTTTTCACACAAGACGCTGAAACTGACTAGAGCAACACCTCTCCCAGCCAGAATAGCCCACCTAGTAAGTCTTATTGATGACTGGTGATTGAGACTGGTTGTTTGTTTGACCCTAGTTTTGATCTAGATCCTATGTTCAATGATGAATAAGGAGTAGATAGAGATGTTATTGAAAAGAAGTGGTAAACATTCTATTCTATTTATGTGCACTGATTATTTGTGTGTGTGTGTGTTTTTTGACTTGAACACTTTTGGTACCAGAACCGGAGTTTATGCCTACTAACCCTTTTGTCTATTTTTAGTAGGAAACCTATGGGCCGCAATCTTGCACTTTATGATACCATTCCTTTCCAGGTGTTGGATGGAGAGTGATGTTGGATTGATCACCTTTTATGTTTTACTGATCTCAGTTTGTTAACTGAAATTCAGTTTATTTATTAATTAGTGCTATTGTACAAGGGAAGCCTTCTAGCCGGTTGGGATTCACTAATTCCCTGCCGACTGAAGCCCCTTGTCTCTAAGCCATAGAGATCTACATCCACCTTCTCCTGTGATTATCAGCAGGGCATCGTGGGCCGGACGATCATCCCGGACTCCACCAAGCACCAAGACGGGACCGCCACCAAGACGCCCCGCACCCAGAATCCGCGAGGAGACCACGCTTGAACCGTGCCATCCCGCGAAGCCGTAACCGGAACGACTGGGAGCTACTCTCATCTGACGAGCAAGCCCAGCCAACCCAGCACTCGCCGATCACCACGGAGGAACTTGAAACCAGCTAAGTCCACCGGACTGCGCCAATCATTTGAACTTTCCTACGGACACTGAAGATAATTAGTAACCCTTCCGGCATGGGGCGAACCTTATAGAAAAACACAAGTCTTGTAAATCCTTTCGGATTTCATTGTTTTTTTATCCATATTTTGTTTTGGCGCCATTGAGCTGCTTTATTATTATTGTTGCATAATCTTATGCAGATTTTGGGAGTAAATAAAATACAAGTGTCAAATAATCCTGAACCCTTTGGTCAGACTGATGAGAGTGGGAGTCTTGTAATTTCATGTAAAACCCTACTTCTCTCTGTCTGCCATTTAGAGCAATTCAACCACTTGTATTTCTTACAACCATACGAGCCAGAACCCGGGCACAAATATAAATTTATTAGATGAAAAGGGGCCGGGAAAGTTGCTCATCTCCCATACCCTAGAGAAGTGGGCTAAAGGCAAATTTTCTAAAGTCTTCCCTAGGGACTTAGCCTTTTAACCCATTACCTCGTCACATCACAGAATATGTTGGTCACTATCACAGTCACTATCACAGAATATGTTGTAACGTGTAAGACTCCTATGTGTGAACAACCAGGAACAGACGTGGTCACTATCACAGAATATGTTGTAACGTGTAAGACTCCTATGTGTGAACAACCAGGAACAGAAGTGGTCACTATCCACAGAATATGTTGTAACGTGTAAGACTCCTATGTGTGAACAACCACGAACAGACGTGGTCACTATCACAGAATATGTTGTAACGTGTAAGACTCCTATGTGTGAACAACCAGGAACAGAGGTGGTCACTATCACAGAATATGTTGTAACGTGTAAGACTCCTATGTGTGAACAACCAGGAACAGAAGTGGTCACTATCACAGAATATGTTGTAACGTGTAAGACTCCTATGTGTGAACAACCAGGAACAGAAGTGGTCACTATCACAGAATATGTTGTAACGTGTAAGACTCCTATGTGTGAACAACCAGGAACAGACGTGGTCACTATCACAGAATATGTTGTAACGTGTAAGACTCCTATGTGTGAACAACCAGGAACAGAAGTGGTCACTATCACAGAATATGTTGTAACGTGTAAGACTCCTATGTGTGAACAACCAGGAACAGACGTGGTCACTATCACAGAATATGTTGTAACGTGTAAGACTCCTATGTGTGAACAACCAGGAACAGACGTGGTCACTATCCACAGAATATGTTGTAACGTGTAAGACTCCTATGTGTGAACAACCAGGAACAGACGTGGTCACTATCACAGAATATGTTGTAACGTGTAAGACTCCTATGTGTGAACAACCAGGAACAGACGTGGTCACTATCACAGAATATGTTGTAACGTGTAAGACTCCTATGTGTGAACAACCAGGAACAGACGTGGTCACTATCACAGAATATGTTGTAACGTGTAAGACTCCTATGTGTGAACAACCAGGAACAGACGTGGTCACTATCACAGAATATGTTGTAACGTGTAAGACTCCTATGTGTGAACAACCAGGAACAGAGCGTGGTCACTATCACAGAATATGTTGTAACGTGTAAGACTCCTATGTGTGAACAACCAGGAACAGGCGTGGTCACTATCACAGAATATGTTGTAACGTGTAAGACTCCTATGTGTGAACAACCAGGAACAGGCGTGGTCACTATCACAGAATATGTTGTAACGTGTAAGACTCCTATGTGTGAACAACCAGGAACAGGCGTGGTCACTATCACAGAATATGTTGTAACGTGTAAGACTCCTATGTGTGAACAACCAGGAACAGACGTGGTCACTATCCACAGAATATGTTGTAACGTGTAAGACTCCTATGTGTGAACAACCAGGAACAGACGTGGTCACTATCCACAGAATATGTTGTAACGTGTAAGACTCCTATGTGTGAACAACCAGGAACAGACGTGGTCACTATCACAGAACATGTTGTAACGTGTAAGACTCCTATGTGTGAACAACCAGGAACAGACGTGGTCACTATCACAGAATATGTTGTAACGTGTAAGACTCCTATGTGTGAACAACCAGGAACAGACGTGGTCACTATCACAGAATATGTTGTAACGTGTAAGACTCCTATGTGTGAACAACCAGGAACAGACGTGGTCACTATCACAGAATATGTTGTAACGTGTAAGACTCCTATGTGTGAACAACCAGGAACAGAAGTGGTCACTATCACAGAATATGTTGTAACGTGTAAGACGTGACCATTCATCATTTTTTTTTATCTACTCCTATGTGTGAACAACCAGGAACAGCCCTACGTGGTCACTATCACATCCATTTTGTCTAACTATGTTGTAACGTGTAAGATCACTTCAAAGGCAACAATGTTGTGTGAACAAGTGTGCAAACCAGGAACAGACGTGGTCACTATGATTCACAGAATATGTTGTAACGTGTAATTGTGTTAATCCTATGTGTGAACAACCAGGAACACACGTGGTCACTAAACACAGAATATGTTGTCACGTGTAAGACTCCTATGTGTGAACAACCAGGAACAGTCGTGGTCACTATCACAGAATATGTTGTAACGTGTAATCTCCTATGTGTGAACAACCAGGAACAACATGTGGTGACTATCACAGAATATGTTGTAACGTGTAAGCTTTCCTATGTGTGAACAACCAGGAACAGAGTGGTCACTATCCACAGAATATGTTGTAACGTGTAAGACTCCTATGTGTGAACAACCAGGAACAGAAGTGGTCACTATCACAGAATATGTTGTAACGTGTAAGACTCCTATGTGTGAACAACCAGGAACAGACGTGGTCACTATCACAGAATATGTTGTAACGTGTAAGACTCCTATGTGTGAACAACCAGGAACAGACGTGGTCACTATCACAGAACATGTTGTAACGTGTAAGACTCCTATGTGTGAACAACCAGGAACAGGCGTGGTCACTATCACAGAATATGTTGTAACGTGTAAGACTCCTATGTGTGAACAACCAGGAACAGGCGTGGTCACTATCACAGAATATGTTGTAACGTGTAAGACTCCTATGTGTGAACAACCAGGAACAGACGTGGTCACTATCCACAGAATATGTTGTAACGTGTAAGACTCCTATGTGTGAACAACCAGGAACAGACGTGGTCACTATCCACAGAACATGTTGTAACGTGTAAGACTCCTATGTGTGAACAACCAGGAACAGACGTGGTCACTATCACAGAATATGTTGTAACGTGTAAGACTCCTATGTGTGAACAACCAGGAACAGACGTGGTCACTATCCACAGAACATGTTGTAACGTGTAAGACTCCTATGTGTGAACAACCAGGAACAGACGTGGTCACTATCCACAGAATATGTTGTAACGTGTAAGACTCCTATGTGTGAACAACCAGGAACAGACGTGGTCACTATCACAGAACATGTTGTAACGTGTAAGACTCCTATGTGTGAACAACCAGGAACAGAAGTGGTCACTATCACAGAATATGTTGTAACGTGTAAGACTCCTATGTGTGAACAACCAGGAACAGACGTGGTCACTATCACAGAATATGTTGTAACGTGTAAGACTCCTATGTGTGAACAACCAGGAACAGACGTGGTCACTATCCACAGAATATGTTGTAACGTGTAAGACTCCTATGTGTGAACAACCAGGAACAGACGTGGTCACTATCACAGAACATGTTGTAACGTGTAAGACTCCTATGTGTGAACAACCAGGAACAGAGGTGGTCACTATCACAGAATATGTTGTAACGTGTAAGACTCCTATGTGTGAACAACCAGGAACAGACGTGGTCACTATCCACAGAATATGTTGTAACGTGTAAGACTCCTATGTGTGAACAACCAGGAACAGACGTGGTCACTATCACAGAATATGTTGTAACGTGTAAGACTCCTATGTGTGAACAACCAGGAACAGACGTGGTCACTATCCACAGAATATGTTGTAACGTGTAAGACTCCTATGTGTGAACAACCAGGAACAGACGTGGTCACTATCCACAGAATATGTTGCAACGCTTAAAGACCCCCCACGTCATGTGTCACATTCCCTCTTATGCTAGGAAGATTTCTTAACATTTCTTACCAGCTATAAGAGGGACAACACGTAAAATATTTAACTCCCAACCCCATGCTTTCAGCCCTACGATCAAACGAAATACGTCTCACTTTGTTAGCCATTGGTCTTCACCAAAAATAGTCAGATATCCATTTTGTCTAACTGATATCCATTCAACACGGTTGCGTTTTGTCATTACTAAAATTTAGTTTTCTACAAAGATAAGAATCACTTCAAAGGCAACAATGTTGGTATAACTTTTTCGGACTTTTCGCCTGGTTTTTAATTTTGCCAAACTCTTAGGAAACAAATTATCCTGTGCAATATAAAGTGTGCAAACTATGCCTTGGGAAGGGTTTGAGTGCTTTGAGATAGTAGTATCGGTAGTCATATAATTCATATTATCTATTGCCTTAGTTGTTAAATACTTGTTTCCATGATGATTCTTGTTAATTAATTATGCAGTTGTTCTTTTGTAAATTATAAATGTGTTGAGTACGCCCATAAGCTTTAGCTTGTTGTACTCTTGCGCTGAGATATATTTGCATCTGCCTGAAATTGTGTTAATACAGTTGTTTAAACCAGTGGTAAAATGCTGCTTTGTGGGTCGACGACATTTAAAAACAAAGGAAGCTAAACAAGAAACGTACACATTTTCAAGTGAGTGTCTGTCTACCAGTTTGTCTGTGTGGTTGTCTGTCTGATTGTTTGTTTTGATTTTTCTTTTCTGTCTTGAATCTCCTATTGTCTCCTATCATTCATAAACATCGAACATGATGTTGAGTTATAATAACAAAAGTTTATTTATGTCTAAGCTTTCACAAGAAGATAGAGTAGCAAAGAGAGAGAGAGAGAGGGGGGAGACTCCTATGCGTGAACAACCAGGAACAGAAGTGGGCACTATCCACAGAATATGTTGTAACGTGTAAGACTCCTATGTGTGAACAACCAGGAACAGACGTGGTCACTATCCACAGAATATGTTGTAACGTGTAAGACTCCTATGTGTGAACAACCAGGAACAGACGTGGTCACTATCACAGAATATGTTGTAACGTGTAAGACTCCTATGTGTGAACAACCAGGAACAGGCGTGGTCACTATCACAGAATATGTTGTAACGTGTAAGACTCCTATGTGTGAACAACCAGGAACAGGCGTGGTCACTATCACAGAATATGTTGTAACGTGTAAGACTCCTATGTGTGAACAACCAGGAACAGACGTGGTCACTATCCACAGAATATGTTGTAACGTGTAAGACTCCTATGTGTGAACAACCAGGAACAGACGTGGTCACTATCACAGAACATGTTGTAACGTGTAAGACTCCTATGTGTGAACAACCAGGAACAGACGTGGTCACTATCCACAGAATATGTTGTAACGTGTAAGACTCCTATGTGTGAACAACCAGGAACAGACGTGGTCACTATCCACAGAATATGTTGTAACGTGTAAGACTCCTATGTGTGAACAACCAGGAACAGACGTGGTCACTATCACAGAATATGTTGTAACGTGTAAGACTCCTATGTGTGAACAACCAGGAACAGACGTGGTCACTATCACAGAATATGTTGTAACGTGTAAGACTCCTATGTGTGAACAACCAGGAACAGAAGTGGTCACTATCACAGAATATGTTGTAACGTGTAAGACTCCTATGTGTGAACAACCAGGAACAGACATGGTCACTATCACAGAATATGTTGCAACGTGTAAGACTCCTATGTGTGAACAACCAGGAACAGACGTGGTCACTATCACAGAATATGTTGTAACGTGTAAGACTCCTATGTGTGAACAACCAGGAACAGACGTGGTCACTATCACAGAATATGTTGTAACGTGTAAGACTCCTATGTGTGAACAACCAGGAACAGAGGTGGTCACTATCACAGAATATGTTGTAACGTGTAAGACTCCTATGTGTGAACAACCAGGAACAGACGTGGTCACTATCCACAAAATATGTTGCAACGTGTAAGACTCCTATGTGTGAACAACCAGGAACAGACGTGGTCACTATCACAGAATATGTTGTAACGTGTAAGACTCCTATGTGTGAACAACCAGGAACAGACGTGGTCACTATCCACAGAATATGTTGTAACGTGTAAGACTCCTATGTGTGAACAACCAGGAACAGGCGTGGTCACTATCCACAGAATATGTTGCAACGCTTAAAGACCCCCACGTCATGTGTCACATTCCCTCTTATGCTAGGAAGATTTCTTAACATTTCTTACCAGCTATAAGAGGGACAACACGTAAAATATTTAACTCCCAACCCCATGCTTTCAGCCCTACGATCAAACGAAATACGTCTCACTTTGTTAGCCATTGGTCTTCACCAAAAATAGTCAGATATCCATTTTGTCTAACTGATATCCATTCAACACGGTTGCGTTTTGTCATTACTAAAATTTAGTTTTCTACAAAGATAAGAATCACTTCAAAGGCAACAATGTTGGTATAACTTTTTCGGACTTTTCGCCTGGTTTTTAATTTTGCCAAACTCTTAGGAAACAAATTATCCTGTGCAATATAAAGTGTGCAAACTATGCCTTGGGAAGGGTTTGAGTGCTTTGAGATAGTAGTATCGGTAGTCATATAATTCATATTATCTATTGCCTTAGTTGTTAAATGTTTGTTTCCATGATGATTCTTGTTAATTAATTATGCAGTTGTTCTTTTGTAAATTATAAATGTGTTGAGTACGCCCATAAGCTTTAGCTTGTTGTACTCTTGCGCTGAGATATATTTGCATCTGCCTGAAATTGTGTTAATACAGTTGTTTAAACCAGTGGTAAAATGCTGCTTTGTGGGTCGACGACATTTAAAAACAAAGGAAGCTAAACAAGAAACGTACACATTTTCAAGTGAGTGTCTGTCTACCAGTTTGTCTGTGTGGTTGTCTGTCTGATTGTTTGTTTTGATTTTTCTTTTCTGTCTTGAATCTCCTATTGTCTCCTATCATTCATAAACATCGAACATGATGTTGAGTTATAATAACAAAAGTTTATTTATGTCTAAGCTTTCACAAGAAGATAGAGTAGCAAAGAGAGAGAGAGAGAGGGGGGAGACTCCTATGCGTGAACAACCAGGAACAGAAGTGGGCACTATCACAGAACATGTTGTAACGTGTAAGACTCCTATGTGTGAACAACCAGGAACAGAAGTGGTCACTATCCACAGAATATGTTGTAACGTGTAAGACTCCTATGTGTGAACAACCAGGAACAGACGTGGTCACTATCCACAGAATATGTTGCAACGCTTAAAGACCCCCACGTCATGTGTCACATTCCCTCTTATGCTAGGAAGATTTCTTAACATTTCTTACCAGCTATAAGAGGGACAACACGTAAAATATTTAACTCCCAACCCCATGCTTTCAGCCCTACGATCAAACGAAATACGTCTCACTTTGTTAGCCATTGGTCTTCACCAAAAATAGTCAGATATCCATTTTGTCTAACTGATATCCATTCAACACGGTTGCGTTTTGTCATTACTAAAATTTAGTTTTCTACAAAGATAAGAATCACTTCAAAGGCAACAATGTTGGTATAACTTTTTCGGACTTTTCGCCTGGTTTTTAATTTTGCCAAACTCTTAGGAAACAAATTATCCTGTGCAATATAAAGTGTGCAAACTATGCCTTGGGAAGGGTTTGAGTGCTTTGAGATAGTAGTATCGGTAGTCATATAATTCATATTATCTATTGCCTTAGTTGTTAAATGTTTGTTTCCATGATGATTCTTGTTAATTAATTATGCAGTTGTTCTTTTGTAAATTATAAATGTGTTGAGTACGCCCATAAGCTTTAGCTTGTTGTACTCTTGCGCTGAGATATATTTGCATCTGCCTGAAATTGTGTTAATACAGTTGTTTAAACCAGTGGTAAAATGCTGCTTTGTGGGTCGACGACATTTAAAAACAAAGGAAGCTAAACAAGAAACGTACACATTTTCAAGTGAGTGTCTGTCTACCAGTTTGTCTGTGTGGTTGTCTGTCTGATTGTTTGTTTTGATTTTTCTTTTCTGTCTTGAATCTCCTATTGTCTCCTATCATTCATAAACATCGAACATGATGTTGAGTTATAATAACAAAAGTTTATTTATGTCTAAGCTTTCACAAGAAGATAGAGTAGCAAAGAGAGAGAGAGAGAGGGGGGAGACTCCTATGCGTGAACAACCAGGAACAGAAGTGGGCACTATCACAGAACATGTTGTAACGTGTAAGACTCCTATGTGTGAACAACCAGGAACAGAAGTGGTCACTATCCACAGAATATGTTGTAACGTGTAAGACTCCTATGTGTGAACAACCAGGAACAGGCGTGGTCACTATCCACAGAATATGTTGCAACGCTTAAAGACCCCCACGTCATGTGTCACATTCCCTCTTATGCTAGGAAGATTTCTTAACATTTCTTACCAGCTATAAGAGGGAAAACACGTAAAATATTTAACTCCCAACCCCATGCTTTCAGCCCTACGATCAAACGAAATACGTCTCACTTTGTTGGCCATTGGTCTTCACCAAAAAAAGTCAGATATCCATTTTGTCTAACTGATATCCATTCAACTATCCTGTTTTATGCTACACGGTTGCGTTTTGTCATTACTAAAATTTAGTTTTCTACAAAGATAAGAATCACTTCAAAGGCAACAATGTTGGTATAACTTTTTCTGACCTTTCGCCTGGTTTTTAATTTTGCCAAACTCTTAGGAAACAAATTATCCTGTGCAATATAAAGTGTGCAAACTATGCCTTGGGAAGGGTTTGAGTACTTTGAGATAGTAGTATCGGTAGTCATATAATTCATATTATCTATTGCCTTAGTTGTTAAATGCTTGTTTCCATGATGATTCTTGTTAATTAATTATGCAGTTGTTCTTTTTGTAATTTATAAATGTGTTGAGTACGCCCATAAGCTTTAGCTTGTTGTACTCTTGCGCTGAGATATATTTGCATCTGCCTGAAATTGTGTTAATACAGTTGTTTAAACCAGTGGTAAAATGCTGCTTTGTGGGTCGACGACATTTAAAAACAAAGGAAGCTAAACAAGAAACGTACACATTTTCAAGTGAGTGTCTGTCTACCAGTTTGTCTGTGTGGTTGTCTGTCTGTCTGATTGTTTTGATTTTTCTTTTCTGTCTTGTCTCCTATCATTCTCCTATCATTTCTATTGTCTCCTATCATTCATAAACATCGAACATGATGTTGAGTTATAATAACAAAAGTTTATTTATGTCTAAGCTTTCACAAGAAGATAGAGTAGCAAAGAGAGAGAGAGAGGGGGGAGAGAGAGGGAGAGAGAGAGACGGGGGAGAGCGAGAGAAAAAAAGAGAGAGAACATTGAACACTGAATGGCTTAATGAATAAGCCTTAGGCCCATGTCATGGTGGGCGGTTACAAAAACAGAAAAACAAACATTTGAAGGGCAGAGAGAGAGAGAGAGAGAGAGAGAGAGAGAGAGAAGGAGAGAGAGAGAGAGAGAGAGAGAGAGAGAGAGAGAGAAATGCTCAAGAGCAACAGCTAAGAACACTGTCAAACTAATTATAGCCTACATCCAATTTCAAAATAGCATTTAACTACATGGAAACATCAGCGTAAGAAACGAGACACTTGAAATTTAATGACAACAAAAATTAAAACAAATAAAAAATTCTAAACAAAATTAGGAGGGTCTTGGAAGAGTTCAGGAAAAAAAAAGGAAGAAGGGGATCAAGTGAAGAGAAAGGAGAGAAGGGACAAGAGAGGATGTCATTTCCGTCACCGCCAGACCATAATATGACCGTTAAAAAAATAAAAAAAACATTCCCGAAATGCATTTTGGCAGCCGGAAGCCGAGAAAGCCGGAAGTTGAGAGGAAGCCGGGGAGTGGCTATTCTTTTGTTGTTTTTGTTGTTGGACAAACAACCAAGTGAGCTCAAAATGTCGTGAGAAATTAATGTGCAATTTGCGAATGAAAATGGTGCAGCTGTGCACGTCAGCTCTCCAGCTGAGCCACAATAGCCTGTTGCTGCTGTTGTTTCTGGAAAGCATGTTCTTTCTCGTCAGCTCTGGAGCACGGATTGTTCTTTTCTCTGTGTGAATTCAAAGTGTCCTATCGCATCTAACTCCCGTCTTTCTCTCTGTCTCTGTCTCTGTCTCTCTGTCTCTGTCTCTGTCTCTCTCTCTCTCTCTCTCTCTCTCTCTCTCTCTCTCTCTCTCTCTCTCTCTCTGTCTCTCTGTCTCTCTCTCTCTCTCTCTCTCTCACTCTCGCTCTCTCTCTCTCTCTCTGTCACTCTCTCTCTCTCTCACTCTTATTTCCTTCATAATTTTCTGCCCCATAATTATTTGTATTCGTATTTTCTCTCTCTCTCTCTCTCTCTCTCTCTCTCTCTCTCTCTCTCTCTCTCTCTCTCTCTCTCTCTCTCTCTCTCTCTCTCTCTCTCTCTCTGTCTCTCTCTCTCTCTCTCTCTCTCTCTCTCTCTCTCTCTCTCTCTCTCTCTCTCTCTCTCTCTCTCTCACACACACACACACACACACACACACACACACACACACACACACACACACACACACACACACACACACACACACACACACACACAGTGATTCTGTTAGCTCGCGCCATCCTCTCTCTGTCCTTCAGTCTGACCATGTTGTTAGTTCCTCGAAAAACAAACAAAACACCATCTATAACAATACTGCCAGATTGTTCTCTCCACGCTATAATTAAAATTTTCTCGTGTTTTCCCCTTTGCTCCTAGCAACATCTCGCATAATCTGATTTTACACAAACATTCTTATGGCTGTATTGACTTGGATAAAATATTTGCTCTAAATAAGGTTTTTGTTATTTACAAGCTTACGTTTGTTTTGTTGATTTTTGTTTGCTTGGGGTTTTTTGTGCTTCTTATACCCGGCAAAAAGATGTTGTTTTTGCCTTGTTTTGTTTGTTTCAACATATAACTAGACATTATCAATACAAAGGTTTTGTGTTTGTTTTTTAATCTGTAAAAGTTTGAAATGAATAGATGCAAAAAATAAATATATAGCAAGCCTGCTCTGTATAAGCAGTTAATAAACAACAAACAAACAAACAAATACGTGTAAACCCTAATCTAACGATTTTCAGCTTCCACCAAATTGACCACTCCCCACTTCCACTCCATCCTCCACCCCCACACCACACCTCCGCATATGCCCATAGCCTTTTCCGTTGTTCTTTTCACCATCACTCTTTGGATACACGCAGGAAATGGGTGTAATTCGATGTAAATTAAAAGCGGAAATAGAATGGCGTTTAGACGAAAAGGTGAAACAAGATGCATACTGAATGTTAAAGGGACACCCTGACGGATGAGCTTTTGCAAGAAACACGTCGAGATCACCAAAAAGACAGCCTTTTTAAGGATCGGAACACTCACTTTGCTCTGGTTTCCTATATATCAAACCGTCTGGCGGAGTTGCCAGAGAGAGAAGCCATTTTGGACGGGGTGGGTGGAGGACACTCAGGGTGGTTGAAGATTTGTCTTCTGAAATTTGTAGTGCAGTAAAAAAAATAATATTGGAGCTATTTCCTTTGTTGTGAGCGAAACTCCTTTTGGTAAACTGCAAATAAAATGGTGTGTATTGTAGAAATTTCGTGATTTGGTCTAAGCGACTCAGGCGGTCATTAGAAAATGATTTGACTTCCAGCACCTCGGCCAAGGAGGAATCGCTGATTTGACGGTTTGATTTATAGGACACCAGAACTAAGTGAACGTTGCGATCTCTGTAAAGGGTACTTTCCAGGTGATCTCGACGTGTTTCTTGCAAAAACACATCCGTCAGGGTGCCCCTTTTTAAAAAAAAGTAGCAAAACAAAAACTCAATTGTATTCCATTCGAGTCCATTCCACCGGGTCTTGTAATACAAGCAGGAAATCGCCTGACAGTTGTCTTTGGGCAGTAAGATAGTGATGATTTGGATAGGAGGACAGCTCCAGATGGGAAGCTAATTTGGACGCCACGTGACAGCTGGTGCGTCTGGATTTATCTAATTGGTTTTAAAGGAGAGATTTATTGTGTATGTGTGTGTGTTTGGGGGTGGGGGTGTAGGAACTGTACTGTTCTGAGAAAGGAAATAAGAAGATGGGGCAAGACTATGCGTAGTGTCCTCATGGTGCCAGAAAATACAAGCATCCGTGGAAAAAACAGCATTTAAAAAAAAGGTTAATGGGTCGGAGAAAACGGTATTTTAAAAAAAGGTTAATGGGTCAGAGAAAATAGCTTTTTTTTAAAGGTTAATGGGTCGGAGAAAACGGTATTTTAAAAAAAGGTTAATGGGTCAAAGAAAATAGCTTTTTTTTAAAGGTTAATCGGTCGGAGAAAACAGCATTTTGAAAAGGTCAATGGGTCGGAAAAAACAGCATTTTTAAAAAGGTTAATGGGTCGGAGAAAACAACAAAGTAAAGAAGGTTAATGGGTCGGAGAAAACAGCATTTTTAAAAGGCTAATCCGTCGGCGAAAACAGTAAATTAAAAAGGACCCTCCAAAACAGTATTTTATAAAAGTTTAATGGGTCGGAGAAAATAGCATTTTTAAAAGGCTAATGCATCGGAGAAAACAGCATTTTTAAAAGGCTATTGTGTCAGAGAAAACAGCAAATTAAAAAAAGGACCCTCCAAAACAGCATTTTATGAAATGTTAAAGGGTCGGAGAAAACAGCATTTTATAAAAGGTTACTGGGTCGGAGAAAACAGCATTTTAGCAAAAGGTTTTTTTTAATTGTCCTTTAAATGAATATAATCGTATTAGCGTGTTGTGTAAGCTATGCAATGCTTCACTGTCAACACCGCAAATGTGCAAATGTACTGTTTTCTTCAAACATCCTGAAATCTGGTCATTATATTTTCCTTACCCTTTCTGCAATACAAACTCTCATTAACAATCTACCCCTGCTTTCCTTCCACAAAATGCAGAAGAGAAATGGTTGACAACTTGATTAGTAAATGAAGAATGAAAACGGAATGGCAATAGGATGATGAATAGAAAACATATATATATATATATATATATAAAGAGCACGACAATAACAAGCAGAAAAGAAACTTCAGTCGCATTCCACACACCAATCCACCTTCGTCCTTTCCAATAATGCCAGCAGGAAATAAACTGTCGAGCTGGCCTTTCCGCCATAAGACTTTCATGATTGGGACTTGGACAAGGTTTGAATTGGGAATCAGACAGGTTGTAAGCTTACAGTAGAGAACGTGGTTGTGTTCAAAACCAGAAAAGGGTAGATTATTGTACCAGAAATGCGTTACGGTGAAAATTGTATGGTGTGATGCTAGAGAAAGAGGACAAGAGGGGGGGGGGGGGCAGAAGAAGATGAATATCAAGGAGGAATAGGAGGGACAGGATGGTATATCATCAGTATGCCACACGAAGCAGCTGTGCGGATAAAGGGGTTGGACTCAAAATAGCCGAGTCATTTGCAGTCCATTTCCTGACAGGGATTTACCATAGGTTCCCTCTGTCTTTCCCTTGGAGCCATGGGATGTTTGGAGGGTCATTCGTTTGTCAGGGTCTGGAAATGTTGGGTCGAATAAGAAATAAGTTTGAGTAGACGTGCTCTTGTTTTTACGTTTCGTTGTTTGCGGTGCAGTTTCTGACAGAACTTGTTGAACTTACTTTAAAGTTACCTTCGGTGCCAGCAGCCTAACTGAGGAAAAGAATAGAGATTGTAGAAAGGTGTTGAGTAACACAACGCACATACGGATTATGCTGATGTGTGGGGACATGTGCCTACATCCATATGTGCGTACGCGTTGGTGTGCGTATACACTTGTATGCATGCATACTTACACAGCGCGCGCACACACACGTACACTCATACCTACCCACGCATACGCACACAACACGCACGCACGCACGCACCATGAAAAGATAAAATTGACTCCATTTACATTGTCCGTCAAAGATCAGAACTGTCAGTGTGAACTTTAGCTACCCTTGCTATCGGATTAAAACTTAGCAGAAACTTAAAAGAGTTACAAAAACCAAATTCCTCTCACACTCCACCAAGAAAATGAGTTCTGAAATGTAACATTTTTGGGTCATCATCAAAGATGCTTGATAAATACGGCACCAGCTAAGCCTATATGTAGAAAAATGTTCCAGATTGTTTTATTATTCGTGAAATTCATTAAAAGTAAAGCATTTATGTTCGCTGCACGCTTTTTTTTATTTACCCTTATGAAAATGCTATCTTTTGAAGCATGAATCGCTTGCTGAGGGATAGAAATGCATTTATCCAGGATTTGTGTTTCTCGGGTATGATTAGTCGTAAGTGCAAACCAGATCAAACTAAATCAGTTCAGAACGGAGCGATTTTTACCAGTTCTCATGAAATCGATATCAGATCAAGCGACATGCATATTAACCGTGCGATCGTTTTAATTAATAGACCCTTTCATCGCCACTGTCGCCTCTTGGAACCACAATGATTTAACACCCATGTCACTGAAAGGCATCAAATGAGGGTCTCTTAACCAATGACAATATCTTCTTAATTTTAGGAGGTAAGGATAGGCCCTATTTTATGCATGTCACAGAGGAATCCCCAATATTGCAGACAGAATCTTGTCTCTATCCAGGTAAGTTTAATGGAAATGTTTAGCTAAAGAATGGCTGGCATTGTATGGGTGAGGGCTACAGTAAATTATAGATTTTTAGAAAGCACTTTCACAATGCAAACTTTCACCAACGGAGACTGAGACACCTCGGGCTGCATAGCTAGCAGCAAAAGGACTATGATATTATAACATCATGAATGTGTCTGTGCGCGCACTGCGAGACGTACAATGTGTGTTAACCCTTTCACCGCCAAAGTCGCATTTTAGCACCACAGTGATTTAACACCTATGTCACTAAAAGGCATCAAATTGGAGTCTGTTATCCAAAGACCCTATTGTCTTAGTTTTGGAAAGTAAGAATAGACCTTATGTTATATATATGTCACAGAACAATTCCCAATACTACAGATATATTTTGTTCTCTACCCAGGTAAATTTAATGGAAATTTTGTCTGAAATACGGCTGGCGGTGAAAGGGTTAAATCGTGCAAGGCTTTTTATTTAAAGCAACACTAAAGACAACCCCTGTGTTTGTGAAAGAGATCTCTACAATAAACATGCATGCAAATGCTGACCTCCGTAGCAATGAAGACTTTTTTTTATCGGGTGATATGTTTTTTCCTTTACACTGTAAACAATTTGCCCTTTGAACAATGCATCCAGACAACCCCTGTGTTTGTGAAAGAGATCTCTACAATAAACATGCATGCAAATGCTGACCTCCGTCACTATGAAGACTTTTTTAGCGGGTGATATTTTTTTCCTTTACACTGTAAACAATTTGCCCTTTGAACAATGCATCCAGACAACCCCTGTGTTTGTGAAAGAGATCTCTACAATAAACATGCATGCAAATGCTGACCTCCGTCACTATGAAGACTTTTTTAGCGGGTGATATTTTTTTCCTTTACACTGTAAACAATTTGCCCTTTGAACAATGCATCCAGACAACCCCTGTGTTTGTGAAAGAGATCTCTACAATAAACATGCATGCAAATGCTGACCTCCGTCACTATGAAGACTTTTTTTAGCGGGTGATATTTTTTTCCTTTACACTGTAAACAATTTGCCCTTTGGGACAATGCATCCACCTACATTCTGTTAGCCTCACCCCATCCTCCCATCCCGGCACCCACCCTCATTGCAGTTATCACAAAACTGCCAAGGTATGTTTATGAACAGATAATAAACAAACAAACAAAAACAGCAACAAAACCTCTCTCTTGCTCTGTGTGCTTGGTGAAGAAAAGTTGTGTGTGTTGATCAGAGAGAGAGAGAGAGAGAGAGAGAGAGAGAGAGAGAGAGAGAGAGAGAGAGAGAGAGAGAGAGAGAGAGAGAGAGAGAGACTGACTGACTGACTGACTGACTGACTGACTGACAGAGACAGAGACAGAGACACAAAGAGTTTGCTTTCTTGGGAATGTTTCGGAGACTTCAGAAGGTTGCTGAAAAGAAAGACCTTCACAGAGAAGAGAAATAACAGCCTGCCCCTAAATTGAATGGGTGGTCCTTTGAACTTTTTTCTCGTCAACAAGCAGAAGTTAGGACATTGGTGTAGAAGTTTGTGCTGAATCTCCTTCCTCCACCCCCACCCCCCACCCCACCCACCCCACCCCCCCCCACACACACACACCATACACACAAATGAACAGGCGCAATGGACAAACACAAACATACAAAGACAACAGAGACAACTATGCATGTACACGCGCGCGCACAAGCACCTACGCATCCGCACGCGTACTTACGCATCCATACACACACGCACGCACGCACACAAACACAAACACAAACACAGCCACACACACATACATACTTCCCAGAAAGAGCAGCAGTGTATGTATGTATGTATGTATGTATGTATGTATGTATGCCAGTCAGTCGTTTCCGACCATGACTGCTAGATAGCAGAGGGGGGGGGGGGGGGGGGGGGGGGGGGGGGGGCAGGTGCTGTCCACACATGCTGAGTTAGAATGTGTTTATACTGGAGATGCCTTGCCCAGGGTACATCCCCATTCTCTGGGCCACAGGGATTTGAGGACACAGCTGGCGCCGGTGCAGGGGCCCTCTGGTTGGAGAGTCATAGTCTTCCACAAAAGACTAAACTGTATAGTACCACCGAGTCCCCAATACTGTAGACAATCATCTTTTGTACAGCTCTCACGTTCCTGTTGGCCCCTACTACTGGCTAATATCAACCCAATGATAAAAGCCATTTGAGAAAAGGGCCAGAAGAGCAGCAGTAGTAGCAGCGTGCACATCTGTCGCTCGTGCACATCTGTCGCTCGCGCCTATGAGAGTGTGTATTTGCGACATTCACAAATTTCACTTTTTCCGTACTTGAACCATTTACCTAACCCTAACCCTAACCCTATCCCTAACCCACGGAAAAAGTGAAATTTGTGGTTCATGCTCAATGTCGCAAAATGCCGCAAATACAGACTCTCATAGGTAGCGAGCTACAGATTTGCACGAGCGACAGATTTGCACGCCACAAGGCCTGATACTAGTAATGGTACAGTGGAACCTCCCTGATAAGACCTCCCATTAAAAGACTCCCTCCCATATAAGACCCGCATATCTGAGACTGTGCCGTTCTTTGTAAGTATTTAAAAACGTATTTGTAAGTATTAAAATTACCTCCCTTATAAGACCTCGTTTAGGATGATTTTTGAAGGTCTTATAAGGGAGGTTCCACAGTATGTGTGCCACTCTTTCACTCACCAAAGTTGGGAGAGCCGACCAGGGTGAGGGAGGGCAGGGGTCTGTGGGGCAGGTAGTACCACAGCTACATGTCAACTCTCACAGTATGTGTGCCACTCTTTTAGTCAACTTTCACAGTATGTGTGCCACTCTTTTAGTCAACTCTCACAGTATGTGTGCCACTCTTTTAGTCAACTTTCACAGTATGTGTGCCACTCTTTTAGTCAACTTTCACAGTATGTGTGCCACTCTTTTAGTCAACTTTCACAGTATGTGTGCCACTCTTTTAGTCAACTTTCACAGTATGTGTGCCACTCTTTTAGTCAACTTTCACAGTATGTGTGCCACTCTTTTAGTCAACTTTCACAGTATGTGTGCCACTCTTTTAGTCAACTTTCACAGTATGTGTGCCACTCTTTTAGTCAACTTTCACAGTATGTGTGCCACTCTTTTAGTCAACTTTCACAGTATGTGTGCCACTCTTTTAGTCAACTTTCACAGTATATGTGCCATTCTTTTAGTCAACTTTCACAGTATATGTGCCACTATTTTAGTCAACTTTCACAGTATACATGCCACTCTTTCACTCACCAAAGTTGGGAGAGCCGACCAGGGTGAGGGAGGGCAGGGGTCTGTGGGGCAGGTAGTACCACAGCTACATGACGTCAACTCAACTGTTATTTTGCGTCTTTTTAGCAAACAATTATGCTGTGATGGAACGGAGGACGGAATGGTTCAGAAAAAGAAGGCTTGGAACAGATGGAAACCCAACGAATATAGGAATGGTCTTTTTTTTCGATTCTGATGAAAATGTCAGAGGAAGATTCTTACAAGTGCGGTAGACACGTGGACTAGACAGTTCTCATTTGTGCGCTGTTTATCTGGAAGACTGTGTATAGCAAGGAACAAGAACATTCGAAAGAATGGGGACGCGGGGGTGGGCTGAGGAGAAGGGTAGGGTGGACTAAATTTGTACCCTCTACGGTTCTACATTTTACTTTTTTTCTTAATTTTAGAAAACAAATGCTGACTCAGGTTGACTTTAATTTCTGTTTAGGGTCGCGTCAAGGGCATTCTTAGTTAGTATTCGTTAGAAACTGTCAGGAATTTGTTGGGGTGGGTTTTTTTTGTGTGTGTGTGTGTGGGGGGGGGGGGGGGGTGTTTGTGTTGCATTGCCTATTTATTTGTGAAGGCGTCTTTGTTGGATTTATTGTGTTTGTGGTTTTTTGTTTTTGTTTCTTTGCAACATTCTAATAACTGTTTATTTCGTTTTTCATCAAGGATGGAAACAGGAGTTGCTGGCTAATTACGCAACTGAAATTTGTCAAAAGCATCACAAAATTATGTTGCTTCAAATTTTACACGTTTTTCATCTTGAAAAATCATACAAATACTTTGCCCGGTATTCACGTATTTCTCATCTTGGTTGCAATTGTTATATGAAATAGAAAAATACATATTTTCTAAATAAAAAAAATAACAAATAATAGGCAAAACCATTTCGTTGTACCACAGGACGTGTACAATTTGAAAGGGGTTTTTTCTCGAACATTTATTAATTTTTAAAAATCGGGACTTTACTGGTTTCGTACTGCCTCCGGCCATTGCCTCCAGTATTGTTCCCACCATATTTGTATTTACAAATGTTCCATATGTGTCTGATTCAGACCAAGAGGACGTAAAACTCCATTTTCTCTCTCTCTCGAACATTTATTGACACAAAAAAACCCATTTGTTTTTGAAGAAAATGCAATAAGATATGAAAAATAAAAACAATCTCTCTCTCTCTCTCTCTCTCTCTCTCTCTCTCTCTCTCTCTCTCTCTCTCTCTCTCTCTCTCTCTCTCTCTCTCTCTCTCTCTCTCTCTCTCTCTCTCTCTCTCTCTCTCTCTCTCTCTCTCTCTCTCGGCCCCCCCTCTCTCTCTCTCTCTCTCTCTCTCTCTCTCTCTCTCTCTCTCTCTCTCTCTCTCTCTCTCTCTCTCTCTTTCTCTCTCTCTCAGTCGGGCCCCCAAGCTTTCAATGTCAGTCTCTCTCTCTCTCTCTCTCTCTCTCTCTCTCTCTCTCTCTCTCTCTCTCTCTCTCTCTCTCTCTCTCTCTCTCTCTCTCTCTCTCTCTCTCTCTCTCTCTCTCTCTCTCTCTCTCTCTCTCTCTCTCTCTCTCTCTCTCTCTCTCTCTCTCTCTCTCTCTCTCTCTCTCTCTCTCTCTCTCTCTCTGTGATCTACAGACTAGGAAACGTAGGCCCAAAACTGATACAGCATACAACATGGACAAACACGACGACCAACAGAAAGAAAGAAAGACAAATAGTCGCAATGCGTATCCAAATGAACGCTCTTTTTTCCCCAGGACAAACAAGACTCTTGGGGACTAATTATCTGTAATGACTGCCCTAGAAAACTGCATTGCCGCAACTTTAAGCGAGTGCCCAGGGAGCTGCCTTCATCTACGGTCATTCAGTGGGAATAGCCAGGGGACAAGGTTGTACAGGCCTAAGTAAAAATAGTGGTCAGCACAATGCGATGGATTTGCTGGTCTCGATACAATAATAGTGTTTGGTCCTTGCTTTCTTGGTCTCTGTCTCTTTCTTTCTCTGTCTGTCTGCTTGCCTCTTTTTCTCTGTCTCTTTGCTTCTCTCTCTCTCTCTATCTGTCAATCTCTCTCTCTCTCTCTCTCTCTCTCTCTCTCTCTCTCTCTCTCTCTCTCTCTCTCTCACACACACCACACACACACACACACACACACACACACACACACACACACACACACACACACACACACACACACACACACACACACACACACACACACACACACACACACACACACACACACACACACACATTCTTTCTGACTCTGTATATGTGTAGTAGTAGTAGTAGTAGTAGTAGTAGTAGTAGTAGTAGTAGTAGTAGTAGTAGTAGTAGTAGTAGTAGTAGTAGTAGTAGTAGTAGTAGTAGTAGTAGTAGCAGCAGCAGTAGTAGTAGTAGTTGTTGTCGTTGGTGTTGTTGGTGTTGATTGGCAGCAGCAGACGTAGTAAAAGTATCTTCTTCTTCTTCTTCTCCTTAGGCAGCCAACTTCAACACGCTGAAGGTTCTGCTGCACTTTAGGGGGTAGTACGAAAAAGAGAAAAATAGCAAGAGATAGAGTACAAAGCGAAATAATAACATTATGGGGAAATAGAAAGAAAGAAATGAAATGATTGCAAGACAGTCAGGAAAATAACTGAGTATTCACAGATACACAGTTTACCATGTAGAAAGAATTAATAACATTTAAATATGTGAGGATTTGATTTGGGAAGGGGGGATGGAGGGGGGTTGGGGTGGGTGGGTGTGATAGGGGGAAAGACGAGATAAAGGTCATGCCCGACCGTTAAATGTATGGCCAGGGACACCCGGGCCCCACATGATGCATGTAGAGTGTCATGCACGACCGCTTAGTCCCCCCAGATCAACCGGGGAAACACGGGCCCCACATGATGCATGCACAGGAGTATTTGTATTCAGGTGACAATACATGCATGCAAATAAAGGGAGGGGGGCATCTGTTTTTGGTTGTTTTGGTGGTGGTGGTGGTTGGATTTTTTATTTTTTTTATTTTTTATTTTAAGGTGTGGGGATGCAGGGGTTGGAGGTGGGGAGGGGAAGGCAGAGGAATGGTTGTTTAGTAGAGGTGCTTTTGGAGGCCCCTCTTGAAGGCCTCCAAGGACTGGGTGGAGGCAACTTCCTCAGGGAGGCCGTTCCACTGCGGGATAGTGCGAGGAAAGAAAGTGGACTGTCTGTATTGAGTTCTATGGCTAGGGATGTCGTATGAAGCTGAGTGAGATTGACGGAGACTTTTCTTCTGCAGGGTATTTGTTGGAAGATACTTGGAATTGATTTGGAGGAGATCTGTGTGGAATTTAAAGAAAGTAGTCAGACGGGCTTCAGTTCGACGGGTCTGTAGAAGGGGCCATTTCAAGTTTTTCAGGAGGTCTGCCGATCTTGTTGCCTGACGGTAGTCTCGGGCCACCCATCTTGCAGCTCGGCTCTGGACTTTTTCGATGGCGTCAATGCTGCTCTTGTTGTGGGGGTCCCAGACTGGACTGGCGTATTCCAGGAGGGGACGCATCATAGCTTTGAAGGCCTGTTCCTTGACTTTTTTGTTGTTGACTTTCAAGGCCCTCCTCAGGAATCCCAGACTTTTGTTTGCCCTGCTGACCATGTCATTCACTTGGGTGTCCCACCTAAGATCAGCAGCAATCGTGACACCCAAGTACTTTGCATGGGGCACGCACTGGAGCTGGTGTCCGTGAAGGACATAGGCCTTCTCCAGTGTCTTTCTGCACCTGGTCGCATGTAGGACAGAGCATTTCTGGGGGTGGAAAGCCATTTTCCAACGGTCTTCCCATGAGGCAAGTCTGTCAAGATCGTCCTGAAGTAGGTCATGATCAGTGGAAGCTTGAATGTCCTGATGGCAGATGGTATCATCAGCAAACAGGCGTGCTGTAGATTGAAGACCCTCGGGCAAGCCATTGATATATAGGAGGAAAAGGGACGGACCCAACACGGACCCCTGGGGGACTCCTGACTGGACAGAAGTAGGATCCGATTTCACTCCTCCCACCACGACTGACTGGATCCGATCAGCAAGGAAGTTTTTGATCCACTGGGTTGTCTTCTCTGCGAGTCTGTATTGACGGAGCTTGTAGACGAGGAGGGCGTGGCTGACCTTGTCAAACGCTTTGGAGAAGTCCATTATTAGCACGTCCTCTTGATGGCCTCTTTCCAGTGTCTCCGATGCCTCGTCCACAACACCAATGAGCTGGGACTCGCAGGAGTAGCGTTTCCTGAAACCATGCTGTTCCGGCCGCAGGATTTGGTTGTTCTCTGCATAGCTCATGATGTTCTTCACAATGATGTGTTCCAGCAGCTTGCAGGGAACACTCGTCAGGGAGATGGGCCTGTAGTTATCGGCATTGTATCTCTCTCCTTTCTTAAAGACAGGGGTGACGAGCGCCTCTCTCCAATCCGCCGGAACCACACCTGTGTTCAGGGATGCCTGATACAGCAGCGACAGAGCCGGTGTGATCTCCGATGCCACCTCTTTCAAGACACGGGGGCTGATGCCGTCTGGACCACTGGCCTTGGTGGGGTCTAGCCCTTGCAGAAGTTTCAGTACACCTGCCTCTGAGATCTCAATTTCCTCACATAGTGGGATACTGCTATTGAGAGGGGGCATTGGGCAACGGTCAGCTATTTCCTCATCAGTGAGGGTTTCTGGGGCGCTGAAGGCTTGCTGGAACTGTTTGTTCAGTTCTTCTGCTTTTGCTCTGTTGTCCGTCACAAGCTTCCCGTTGATCTTGAGCGGGGCGACACCAGTGTGTTCGGTTTTCCTCTGCTGGATGAAGGACCAGAATTTTTTATTTGGATGGGGGTGGTCTGCATTGGCTTCAGTGTCTGTGATAAGGCTTTCTGTGTATTGCCAGTAGAGTTGACGGATTTTCTTTTGAACGGTTCGTTTCAGTGACTTGAACTCGTCATGGAGGATGGGATTTGCAGTCTTTTTCCATTTTTTGTGGATCCGATCACGTCTCCTGATAAGGGCCTTAGAAGAGAAAG
>CM065680.1:23982917-24005417 GCA_017654935.2 Phymorhynchus buccinoides
CTAACGACAGTTAATGGATAATTATCTTTTTGAAATACTAACCCTCACCCTGAGCTTACCCCCCCCCCCCCCCCCCCCCCCCCCCCCCCCCCCCCCCCCCCTATAAGACGGGAAAACGCAATGAACCACAACTGTGACAATTCGAAATGCCGCGGTGTACTACAGTAGGGCCTACATAGGGGGGTGGGGGGGGGGGTCCTATTAGATAATGGCCTTTATCATGACTGCAATTAATTATTGAACAAAGATAATTAGCTGAAAATGTTCATAAAATACAGCTTCATGTTTGGTAAGAAAGGCAAAAACGGAAAAATGGAATTAACCGAGAAATGTAGGGGGGGGGGGGCACATCTTGACCTATACCGATACTCTGTGTGCGCGCGTGTATTATTATGTATGTGTCTGTCTGTCTGTCTGTGAATTTATTTGATCACGTTGGATTCATTTGTCGGTCAGGCCCGCTTTTGCCAAATGTAGTCCAGGAGGCCTTTTTGTCAGTTTGTTATGGATGCTGGTTTTTTTGTTTTGTTTTTAACTTAGCAACCCATTTGAAACAACAGAAATCTCCAACGAACGTGAACATGTTGATGAGGTCTTAACCTACAGTTTTTGCTGGGGTTTTGTATGTTTCTTTGATTGTGTGTGTTTTTTGTGGTTTTATTTTTTATTTTTACATTTTAAATAAATGTCCCATATCAACTATGGATTTCACCTATGTAGGCAAGATAGCTTTTGGAAAGTGCATTCGTCAGTCAGTAAGCTTTGGCCATAAATGTTTATTCTCAATCTTATGAAGTCACGCGTGCACGCACGCACATAAACAAACAACAGCATACTGTATTTATGCGGCGCTATGATTATCTTGATATAAATCAAATCAAAGCGTGTGCACACATTAACATTCGAAACGCATTCACACAAACAAACACATATTTAACGTAAGAAGTAGGCCTAAGCGACAGAAGCAGACCTTAAAACAAGAGAAAGGGAGAGAGGAGGGACACACACACACACACACATACACACACAGAGAGACACACACACACACACACACACACACACACACACACACACACACACACAGAGACACACACACACATACACTTAAAAACATCAATCTAGTGTTGTTTACGAGGCTATTTTCCAAAAGAAAGCCTATTCTCCTTCATAATCACATTAAATCACTATTACCGGTACATCCCCTCCAATGCGAGCTGTTGAGATTATATTCATACAGCCGAGTACAACATAGACTCTCCGCAACGCTAGTTATTTCAGAATCAACTAGATTAGTTATATTAGCTAATTGGTGAAGACAGGGTAAAAAGCCCATGGGCGGGTAAGAAGACCATGCCAATGATCTCATGAAATGAAGCAAATTTCAGTGAAATTTGCCCATGAGACGAATGCTAAACATTAACACTCGTCTCATGGGCAAAATGTGACTGAAATTTGCTTTATTTCATGAGAATATTGGCATGGGCTTCTTTCCCGCCCAAGAGCTTTTTACCCCGTCTTACCCGTATATACTACATCACAAAAATTGAAGCGATTCTGTACTGTGGTTCACAAGAGAGTGCGCAGACAGAACATACACAGACACAAACGATTGCAATACACCTCCACTTCGGAAGGAGACGGAGGGGGGGGGGGGGGGGGGAATTAAAAATATGAAATGTTTTTACTGCTTTTATTAAGAAAAAATTGATCCTTGTATTCCATCCAGCTCTTTTCATTTTTACTTGAGGCCTTCCAGAAAAGGGAAGCTTAAAAACTAAAACAAACGAATACACAGTTCAAATTTCTTGTGGTTTTTTTCCTCCATCACGCGCGCGCGCATACACACATACAGGCGCAAGAGAACAGACACACACACGCACGCGGCACATGCCCGTGCACACACACACTGTCTCTTTCACACATACACATACATCAAAAGAAATCTTTCAAAGAACTAAGGCAGTGTCGCGCAGATCAGGAAAGCACTTCGTCATGATTAAAGAGAAGTAATCCACTTCGTCATCCCACGTGCAGACTTTTTGCTCCATTAACGTTTTTACCTCCCTTGAGCTGCTTTTCCTTGTCCGAAGACACGCATGCGGACGGATTGGAAGCACATGTCAGCCAGCGAAGGGGGAAAAAACATGGTTAAATTATTGCTCCTGTTGCGAAAGACTTGCAAAAAAGGGAAAAGCTGTTGGCATGATTGAAATGTCTGATAGACAGTATGCAAAAAAGGCATGTATGCATGTTGTAACAGAGCGCAAGTGCTTGCGCGCAGACGCACTCACTGACACACATAAGACCTACAAGCATACGAACTCACACGCGGGTGCATACAAACACACACACACTGGATTTGTGTTGGATTGTCGTCTGCATTGTTTTGTGTTTTCTTTTTCTCATTTGTATTTGATGTATTATGTAGCATTCATTCGTTTCATCTGCATTTATTTTTGTACCTCAGTCTTTGTATCCAGACATCTTGTATTTATTTATTTTATGGCAAATGGCAAGCTGAACACCCTATTCTTTCAAGCACACTCATGCTTTCATTCAGTGAAACCCCGCCCCTTTATTTCATCCTGGCTATCTATTAACCCGCGTCTCCCCCTCTGCTAAACATGAAGGTGTGTTTAACACTAAATAAAACAAGCAGATATACCAATAATAACTCTTTCTGCATCCTTAAAAGGAGACAATTCATTGACAGAAAGCAGCATATTATTGGGTCCTTTTGCCTTTTTATCAAATGAATTAGCTCCCTTTACAGGGGTAAATGTGCGAGGTGTGTTTGAGCCACCCCCTCACATGCTTTTGGCTTTCAATCTCACGGCATCGTTCTTTCCGTTTCGCTTGTGAACAAGTCCATTCAAAGCCTTGTCTAGCACCGCACCTACAATCAGGAGACCTACGCAGGAATGCGGACTGGGTGTTCAACTTGACATTTGCCATTTACATGCTGTAAAATCAGATTTGACCTCTTTTCTTTTTCCTTTTCTACTTTTTTTTTAATAATTAATCTGCTGAATTTACAGCACGAAAACAGACCACCAGCGGATTGGAAAAAAAATGACGTTTTTTTTTGCTTTGTTTTTAAAAATTGAACACGCACAAAGTTAATGCGACTCGCTCACACTGCATGCAGTTTATCCATTGCGCCAGTCAATACTTTTTAGCCTGCCAATATTTCTGTTGTTGTTGACTGTGTTCCCGTAGCAAAAGAGAGATTTTATGCAAGGTGCATCACAGTGTCATAGAGAAAAGATTATGAAGATGAAGTTTACATTGTCCTGACACACCAACGCAGACAGATCAGAAAAATTAAAATGGAATTTGCGTAACGTTTTCTTCTTATTAGGATCACTGGACTTTTGAGGACCATCCTCAATGATGACTGAGTGAGAGGGTGGCAATGTAACCTGGGCCTGTATTCACGTTGAGATAGTATGAGACTTAGCATCATGCTAACTTAGAAGCTCTTCCAAAAGTCCTATTAAATCCTATAGGACATTGGAAGAGCTTCTAAGTTAGCATCATGCTAAGTCTCATGCTATCTCAACGTGAATACAGGCCCGGGGCAACGCTTTACTATAAATTCCAGACCAGCTTTCCATAATAGTTGCATCCACCACTACTATCTGGTGGTAATGACTGATCAAGTTCAACACACATCTCCTGTTAATCCAGGTGGATGTAATAGAACCAACCATAAATCTCTCTCTCTCTCTCTCTCTCACACACACACGCACGTGCAAATTATACAATTCAGTAAAAACAATTCTTTATTACACTTTGTGTCAACCATTCATTGTAAGGCCGTGTACACACATAAGCGGATATTCCATGCGGAAATCCATGCGCAATCCATAATTAAGTGAAACAAAAAAGGGAAAAGATTTGAGCACGTGTTCAAATATCCCCTATATATGCGTGAACTTTTATCCTTCTTCCTTCCACTTATTTAGGGTTTTCCTTTACGGAACTTACGTGTCTAATGTGAACCCGGCCTTATCTAGAAAAGGACTAACAACAAAATTCAATTCAACAAGAGGACTTTGTTTTTTCCTGCACTTGTAGAGATAAAGGAACATTTTGGTACGCTTCATTTTCTCTTCTCCTTTCAGAGCAAAACCGTCACATGGCAAAACAAAATTTTGCTCTCAAGCTCAAGAAGATTTTTGTGATGAATTTCAGCAAGAGCTCATCCACAACCCACAGTGAAACCCACAACCCACAGAATGAAATGCCTTGAACAAACGCAATAACAGTGCACACATTGTTACTTGAAAAGTGGGAGGCACCGAAAAAGACATGGACATGGCTATTCAAAACAAAAGCCAAGAACAATGTCAGCTTAAGAAACCTTTCCACACCCCAAGTCTTGTGCATGTGTGTGTGTGTGTGTGTGTGTGTGTGTGTGTGCGTGTGTACGTGTGTGTGTGTGTTTTCTAAAATTGTTTTATGTAAAGGAAGTCGATTACGCTCATTTGATTACAAGAGCCAGCACTTTATCAAGAAAATTATAAAAATGACAGACACTTGCAAAGCCTGCAGCTTTTGAAGTGTGTCATTTTTCACATTTCACTCATGCAAACAAAGTAGCTGTTCACCAGACAACTCACTAGCAAACAAGCCTCAGCCTTCTTTCCCAAATTAATTAATGCAAGAAACATGATTTTGTTGCTTTACAAATCTTTGTGAAACTAACTGCTTCCACATAATTTCTGAATGGTACACCTCGCAGCAACAATCACAGGCCAAAGTTACCGCTGTCACTACACACAGGCTATTTGTCCACTTGCGTTAAACCACAACCACTGTATTTGAGTTCTTGGTTACGTAGAGTGCATTTTTCTTCAGTATGTAGCCACATCCAAATGCTTCAAAGATAATTTGGGTATACCGCTTTAGAGAAAAGCAATAACATTTATCAACTTTCCAATGTACTAAACAGCTGAAAGAAAGTTCCCAAATAGCATGCACAATTGAATGGAAATTTACATAATCACATCCACAAATGCGCACTGTGTAACTTTAGTTGCAAGACAAAAACAAAGGTCTTGCATTACAATGATTGCAGTAAAAATGGTTAAAATGTAGTATTGATAAATTTCAAGATACTCACGCCTGTCCATGCTTGAACATATCTGAAATCTACCACATTACTTACATATGTAAAACAAGTATCAACCAAACAAGGTATGATTTCATCCTACCCAGGCAGCTTGAAGCATGCTCCAAAGTGTGCATAGGTGAAAACAAATACCCCTTCACTTATCAAAGAACCATGCTTGGGTGAACTTTGAAGATAAATATAAAAAAAATACAAGAAACACTGACTATTATTGAAAACATGTCACCATTTACAAAATAGAATACACATTACAAACAACTTCTCATGTACAATTTTCAATGAAATATCTACATTTTTGCATTCTTTCTTTGCCTCCTTGTCTTAATTTCTTTGTTTCTTTTTTCGCCTTGTAATATTTGTAAGAAAACAAGTTACAAATGCATATAAAAAGTAGATAAATAAAAGACAAGACAGCAAAATAATTATGAAACACTACAAAAAAAATAAAAAAAATAATAATGCAGTAAATTGGACAGACTATTATGCAATATGTAAAAAAAAGAAAAAAGAATACAGGTATACATAGAAAAAAAACCAGACTGATTTCCAATATGTTTTGTCTTCAATATTTTTATATGTCAATTAAATAAATGCACATGATAATTATCTGGCTAAAGATTATAACCAATATGTTAATTACCATAAAAAATTTGACAAAACACACAGAAAAAGTATTATTAAGTATATATATATATATAAAAGTGCATGAATACGCCTAAATTATAAACTCCAAAATGTCAATTTTTTACCCCATTGTGAAGAATCTTTCATAAACTAAAAATATCTAAACTCCCACTAAACTTGCCCTCTATTTACAAGGACAGTTTTTAAAACCACTTCAACTGATGAATAAGCTTTTTGCTCGTTTTCTAACCAACTCAACTTTTATATGTTCTCCATTAGTATGAAAATTTGTGTTCCTTGTACCAGTCATAAGTCAAATGTGTACCTAATTTGGAGTCGCAAAATCATTGCTGTTTAGTGAGTGAGACAGAATGGTCCTCATTGACAATGGGTAAAGAGAAAGCAGGTGGTAGCTGTACTCACTTTCATTAAACATTCACATTCACTGCAAAAGACATAGCATATCATCGGTGAAATTCAAAAACTTTGTATCTCAATTTTGGTAGCTTTAACAGCATTGACCACAATTGAATAACTATGATGAATATGTTGTTTAAGACATTGCGAGTTAAGTCCTGTATTTTGTTAAACTTACTTCTTTTTTTATATATACTTGAAAAGAATGAAGATACAAGGTTTTGGTCCTTAACTAGATCTGAATTTGGGATTTACGAGTTTTTCTTCTATTTACACAACCTCATTTACCCCAAATAGAAAGTCGTTAGAGATTCGAGCTTTTGGTGGAAGGTGGCGGGAAAAATTAGAGAGTTGACTATGTATCTAACTCAAAAAATCCAAAAGTCAGGATACAGGGTTTTTGAATTTCACCGACGATATGGCAATACCCATCCGAAGCGGGAAAAGGAGCATTTCAAGAGCGAGTGAAAACTGATTTATACTCAGCAAACTTTATCTGATTAACTGATATTTTCATACCACCTCACTCAATTTACTTTTTAAGCATTACTTCTTCTTCTTCTTCTGCATTCCCACACCATATGGACATACTGGGCAAGGTACATATGTGTCCGTTTTTCAGTTTTCACTGGTCTCCTCGCTGCGTACAGCCGACACATTCAGATTTCAGAGGAAAGCATTACAATATCAATTCAACACAATTCAGGGATTTCTTCACCCGAGTGACTTACTTGCATTACAACTGTATGCAAACAGAACAAGGTTTTTTTTACTTTAAAACAACATAAAATCGAAAAAAAGAAAAAGAAAAAAAATGGAAAAGATAACATGTGTTGCTCAAGCATGAGACAAACTGACGTCCCTAAATAACACACAATAAAGGTATCTTCAGTCGCAACGAGCTGAAAAAACACTGATTATCTTTTCACTTTGAAAACCATAATAAATATCAAGCTAAGGGCTGGAACAAACTGGCAAAACAGACTGGCAAAGTGGATGAGGTAAACTGATACAAATTGAGCACCACATGAAGATATTACAATAACAACAACATACAGTATTTATACGGCGCTGAATCTTGATCGAAATCAAATCACACACGTTAGCATTCATAACGCAATCAAACAAAAACGCAATACAAAGCGAACACACACGGCCGGATGACATAAACGGAACACATCAGAAACAGACCTAATGGCAAGAGAGAGAAGAGAAAGAGAGTGGAGCTTTAATGACGGGGCAACAGTTACAAGGACTTGCAAAATTGAGGAATCACTAGCAGTGTACACACTAGCAAGCTTAATATTTACTGGAGAAAAAAAAAACCCAGTCCTACTGATTGAATGAAAAATGCAAAGCTTCCGTCTAGGAAGACGACAGTACATACACACTGAGATTCCCGTACACAAATACAGAGATGCTACATAAAAGTATTAGCAACCTACGCTCAAAAGCTGAGATTATCCTTCCCAAAACAAAATGAAGTCTCAGGTAAATCAAAATCTGAATAAAGACCACTTACAGCAAAGCTGATAATTCTGCTTTTTTTATGTACCATGTACATTGCTACACATTATTAAAAAAATATTTTAAAAAAAGAAAAAAAGAATGAAGTCAATGACTTTTTCTATTTCATCTTTGTAATTTGACAAGAACTACATAGCAACATACTTTGAAAAACAATAAAAAATGTATTAATAATGGGAGGATATCAATTCAATTTTTGATACTAACATCATGGATATTCATAATTAATGGTTCCATTTGTTTTATAAAGTACCAGTGATGCTTTTGTACACAGATACATGCAACACAACCTAACCTTAACCCTTTCACCGCCAACGTCGCATTTTTGCACCACAATGATTTAACAACCATGTCACTAAAAGGCATCAAATCAGGGTCTGTTATCTAAAGACCCCATTCTCTTAATTTTGGGAGGTGAGGATAGGCTTACTTTAAATATGTCACAGAGGAATCCCCAATATTATAGACAGAATTTTGTATCTACCCAGGTACGCTTAATTGAAAAATGTTGCTGAAAAATGGCTTGCAGTGAAAGGGTTAAATATTACATGAACACATGCATGCATACACACACACACACACAAAACAGCAACAGGCACGAACGCACACACACACGCACACATGCACACACTTACCAACACTCACGCATACAAAAATTCACTCACACACACGCACTCGGACACACACACACACACACACTTGCACATGCATACCGTGACACACACACACTAGCATAAACGCGCATATCTGTATCCACCGTATTACAGATGCACATCAACAACAAAAATTAATCTTATAAAAGTCACACACACTCACACACACACACACAGAGCGAGCTTCATCAATCAAGACAAAAAGCAGCAGATGTCAACTAATTACACCAAAAGAGTAAACAGGAAAGCAGCTTTGACAGAAAAGTCTGCGACGCACAACCCCTTCATTGACTAGTCACAAGCTGAGTGGGGCCACGATGGCGTGGAAACTTGCAATGAACACATCCTCCTTCCCCTGCACCCTTTCCTGATTACACAGACATCTTCACGCCTGCTTGAGCGGGAAGGGAGGCACCTCGGCCCAACCGCTTGCTTCTGGAAAACAGTTACAGACAAGCAAAACAAAGTTACGCTTCACACCAGTCATCGGTATCCTCCTCTAAACAAAATTGTTTTTATTAAACTTTTTTTTAAATTACAATTTTGCAAAAAAAGAACAACAAAACACATACATAAGACAACAAATAACCAAAAAAACAAGTGAATAACAAAAACAAAACCTGGAAAAGTCACAGAGAAGCAAATAAAACCCTAATATATTACTATTCATGTGTCTAGTATTGTTATTATAAATACTCTAAATTTAGTAGAACAGGATGTATTGGTAGTCTCAATCTTGATTTCAGGGCGAATTTTATAATACTTTAAATTAAAGTTTAATAGATCACACACACACACACATGCACACGCACACGCACACACACACACACATAAAAATGTGGTTTTTATATGGGTTTTTTAATATAAATACTAGATTGTTAAAAATTTCCATCCAGGAAGAATGTATATCATATAAAATGTAACATCAAAAACATTCCATTTTAGCACCAAGCTCAAAACAAACAAACACCACAAAACCTTTTTTTCTCTCTATATATATATATACATCAAACTCTAAGCAAAAAACTTTGGTTCATTTTGAGCAGTTTCAAAAATAAGTTCTTGACAACAAAAAGAAAGATAAGAAGAGAACTGAGAATTGCCTTGAGACACGTCACATGCCATAACTAAGCACTAAAGCACACAGTCATGCAGAAAATCAAAATTAAATCATGGAATCAGATGCTTCTCATGCAAATTCCATCCTTTCTCCATTCACTGCGGCACTTTACAATACTATAAGCACATTATCAGGCAAGAACAATTGTCAGTATACCTTTAAAACTCATGATCTAAGCTGAACATATAATTTTGCTTTTTTCAAACTGTACAGTTGTATGAATAGTCCAAGTGGAAAAGTCAATCCTTTCCTTAATGACTTCAAGATTTTTTTTTCTTTATCTGATGCATTTTAAACCCAATTTATCATGTTAAAAGAATGCTTTGATGCGAACATCTTACAGCAAAAGAGGAATAAGTAGAAATATAAAGACGTTATAAAGTTAATACTAATAAACAGCCTTCAAAACAAACAAATCATGGCCAATCTTCATTATATAACAAGCCTTGACAAAGCAAGAAATAATTAAGAATATGTACACAAAGATATTTAAAAACATTTATAACATTTTGACAAGAACTATAAATGTACTACACACTATGACTTTTTCATGATCAAGCTTTCTAAGTTTGGATAGTTTTGTCAATAGCACTAATATCAAGCTGATACATGTAGGATTAAGCCAACACAATGACACTAGAACACAACATGCCAAGCCTGATATTCTCTGTTAATAATTATGTAGTACAGTCATCATCTGACATTAGTTTGTCACAAACTGAGAGAGTGAGACAGTCTCAAAGACGGGGGGGGGCTAACATAAAGAAAAAAAGGGCAATAAGAAAACAAGCCAAAATCAGGCAAGAAAACAGTACTCATATCACTGATCATCTTGCACCAAAATGCTTGGGGAAAAGGAATTAAAAAAGTATATGTGCTTACACGATTCCATATGGAGAAGGAAATACACATGTACAGTAAACAAAATGAAATGTATGAATAAAATAAAATGTATTCATTATCAAGTCAGTTTTAAAAAACTGAATGTTTAATTAAAAGGAATTTAGATAATTTACGAACCTGTCAAAATTTTTTAATTATTAACACTTGCTTTCATGATTTCCAGTCTCAACAAACAAACAAAAATAAAATAATGACCCTGAAATATTCAACTGAAGTTTGATTCAAACTACACACAGAACTTGGACTTGGAGAATGGCTGTGTACCCATTGTATTATCTGGCAGAAGAGCTATCGGTCATTATACAGACCTGTTTACCCCTATTTTGCAAATTTGTAATTTCTGAAACAAAAAATAGTAAATTTGAAGAAAAATAATAATCCAACGCGCGGCCGATTCTTTTTCTTCACAAAACCCGATTAACAAGAAAACTATTTGTAATTACACAATTATATATGCAAGCAATAGTGCACTGGGAGACCTTTAAAAACATTTTTTAAACCACATATTTGCCTTTTCTTTGGTGTCTTTCCATCAGATTTTGGATAATTTGACCTAGAACTCTCACCATGCGGTCGCTTTGACGCCATCTTGTAACAGAATGAAAAGAAATTGACGCGCGTTGTATGCTGGGAACCAGAATGACTTTTCACCGCATTGTTTCAAAAGCATCGCTTGCCGATGCAACCGTAGTGGTGTTGTTTTCTTAGGAATTTGTTTTTGTTTGTTTGTTTTTTTGGCGCCGTAATTATCGTAATTTGACTTTTGTTTCGTAAAAATTACAGCAAAATCGTAAAGGTAAACAGGTCTGCATTATATTGAACAATCAACAGCAAGCATGTTATATCAAAGACCATCACAAATCAAACAATTGTCAACAACAGTCAATAAAAGTCATGATTACGCACAAACAAACAATTATGGAAAGCTTTCAACAATGCTTTCAGACCATTTTAAAGGACACAATGAAAAGAAAATACATCTCTAAAGTGTTTCCAGTGCAAAAACAGACACCTGTAATATTTAGAAGTCACCAAAAGCAGATTTCATAAAAGGCTTATACAAAACAAGTTCAACACAACTGTATAACTAACTTCATCCATCGAATGCTCTCTAACACTGAACACTTGTGAGTTTTAAATTGGTAATTGTTAAACAGGTAAGTCTGTCAACTAATTAGCAACAACTTTCAATAATGCATCAACTTTTTGTCTTGCAAAATGTGTGTGTGTGTGTGGGGGGGGGGGGGGGGTAAGCATGAGTATATGAATATGTGCACAAGCATATTATTTAATAATAATAATAATAATAATGATCATTTCTATGGCGCCTATTCTCCAGTGGGGGCTCTAGGTGCTTCACAAAAAATAATATATATCTCATGAACGGAACATTGTAACAACAAAAACAACAACAATGACAACACACACACACACACACACAAACACATGCACGCACGCACACACTCACACTTTAGCAAATAAAACGACATTCATTTGAACATAACTGCTATCTACACATAGACAGCCATGGAATTTCCTATAACAGGAAATAATATCCTTATATTTTTCATAACTTGGCAAAAGCACACAACTATGCAATATACAGACAACTAAGATTATTATTTTTGAACAGATTTCTACAATCTACAAACAAACAAAAGTTCCTTTAATAGATTCACTACATGATGAAATTCTGCGATCTAAGACAGCCAAGAAATTTCCGTTGATAGATTCACAACACAGACAGCCAAGAAATTTCCGTTGATCGATTCACAACACAGACAGCCAAGAAATTTCTGATAGATTAAGAGCACCACAAAACTGAGCAATTGACAGACAGCAACAAAAGAAAATTAATTTGATGGATCCGAAATACAGAGAAAAAAATCTGCAATAAACAGACAGCAAAAAAAAAAAATTTCTGCCAGGTTCTTTTGAGTTTTTCTTTCAGTATTCAGTTGATTAGAAACAATCATCAGCTGTTAAAGTCGGTTATAAACCATGCATAGCTGAGGCATTTGGAACGATTTTCACACTACCACATACATGTACTCTTGAAGCAAACAACAGCAGCAAAGAACACACACAGCACTAGTCCTAGGTGGTTAGAAACAAGGATGAGAGCACAAGCACACAGACACAGCCCCATTCCAACACCTGTGAGTGCGATATCCTTTCAAATGCTCAGACCTGTGAAAACAGTCACCTGTGTGCAATGTCACAGTTCCCAGCACCCTTCACCTAACAAAATAATGACCACAGAACATTAAAAAATATATTTATTATTTAAAAAAAGAAACAGATATTAGCCCAACGCGTCTTTATTTCTATACAAGTTACGAGGTTTTGATTAAAGAAAAACTAAGAAAAAATTCTAATTTTTGGGGTTTTTTTTCAAAAAGCAGAAATAATAGGTAAATGGGCAATCAAAGTTACACAAGTACCATATCTATTACCGTCTAGATATACATTTGTTGCAATTTATTTACACAGCTGGTAAAAATCCCACAACACTTGAAACTCCTTCAATAGTAACTACAGCATGGGTGAAAGTAGAACATTCTCTCAATCCTGAAATGGCATGATTCAATGTTCTCTGAATCTTCCCATTCCTGAAGTGGTGACCGCATTTAAAATAATTTCCAATGTGTGTGTGTGTACAGGATGGGTGGGGGTGGTGTTAGAATTGCATGTCTATCATCTTCTTTTAATCTGCCATCAATGTTGGCAGAAATGTTGGATTTTATAACTAACATAAGACCGTGATTCTGGATGACAAGACGGCCAATCCTGAAGACTCTTTCTATCAACTTTTTCTATCCTGTGTTCAGGAACACTCCAGAACTACTACTTCTTATATATATAAATGCAGACTCCTAAGTATTTTGGCTGCAGGAGACATTCATCTTGCTTGTCTCAGTGGTGAATTAGGTATTAAGTATTATTTGGTATTAGGTACTTTATAGTCACAGAGGCGTCTCTGTGAAATTCAGGTTGCTCCCACCTGGAGAGCGCGTTGCTACCAGAGGCAACTTTTTTTGGCAAACCCAAATTTTTTTATTATAAATATTTGCATGCAATTTTTGTGACTGATGAGGAAGGAAAGGGAGGGGCATGTAAATTTTGACCAAATGACAACTTTTTCGTTTCCACTCGGTTTAACGTGTGCTAAGTGCATGGGCACACGGGACCTCGGTTTATCGTCTCATCCGAGACTCCACGTTCAGACTGTAAGGCCTAGTATAAAGTGAGAGGAAAAATCCCCTGAAGCGAGGTTCGAACTCAGGTTTACTTGACATGAGGCGAACGTGATACTTCTGTGTCACTCCACACTCTAATCACTGCACTGTTGACTTTTACCCCTCTTTCAGCTACGGTGCTTGTGTTTCAGTAATTCGATCAGATCTCTAACCTTCCGAACTGCTCTCCTCTCTATCCTCTGGAGCATGTCTTAGCAAAGACATAAAATCAGGTTCACAAGATTATTGACCAAAGTTCTTTTTTTCTAAATCAAAACAAGATATTTTATATGAGCCAATACATTTTTTGACTTATGTGCAATTTATTAAAAGGCAAAAATGATATATTAATACTAAAAACCTGTAAAGTCAGAGGAAGAATGAAAATGAACAACACACAATCGACCCTCATTTTGACCAACCATTCACTCCACTCACACACTACTTCTTATACACACACACACTCACACTCACACACTACTTCTTATACACACACACACACACACACACACACACACACTGATTTGGGGTTTTCTTACTGCCCTCTTTTTTCTTTATGTTATGTCTCCCCCCCCCCCAAACCCCCTCACATACACACACACACATTCACAAACCCACTCACTCACTCACACGCACACATTTCTTACCTCGGGGTGTTGACCCCACTGTTACCGCTCAGCTTCCCCAAGCGGGGTTGGTCCTTGACAAAGTTCCTACAGCTGGCCAGCTTGCTTTCCAACGCCTGTGACACGGGGCACAAAAAACGCAGTGCACTTACAGCGGTCTAGTACATATGCAAAGACGAGCAGGTAAAGCTTCGACTAGTTTGTCTGCTTTAAAAGTCATAAATAACTGCCTAAGTCAGAAACACAGACGAAAAAGAAATAATAATAATTTGTATTTAGGTAGCACCTGTATTTAAATTAAAAGCAAACCCAATATGTATGGAAAAAAATATCTATATGACTGAGAGCAGTTGTTCACAGCTTTTTCAATAAACGTGCTTCCTGAAAGACGGACAGAAGAACATGATCACTCGACAAATAGATTAACAAAACAAAACAAGCAACAACAACTTCTTCTTCTTTAGTTCTTCTGCGTTCCCAGGTCATATGGACATAATGGGTAAGATACGTGTGTGTCCGGTTTCAGTTTTCACTGGTCTCTCCGCTGTGTACAGCCGATACATTCCGATTTTGGGAAAGCTCAAAGGAAACAAATTATTTGGAAGATTTTTTTATAATAAAGTCAGGAGAATGGGCCAATAAGTCAGAAAGATAGTAGATGATAGAAAGCAACAGGAAAAGGCAGAGTCAAAGAGAGTGGCAGATTAGAGGAAGTTACAAGCGCAGAACTTCAAGGTGGGGGAACTATTTTTACGAAAGACCCCCCGGTATCCCCGCGGGGAGAGACTTGTGGAGGGGGCAAGGTCATCCAGCTCCCCATATGGAGGCACGAGGCATCCACCCAGTGCCCCGACAGCAACAAAACATAAAGAAAACAATGTAGCCTCTTTGCTGAAAGTAAAAAGAAAATGTAGAAGGTCTAATGGACAGAAAATTCAAACACACACACACACACATACACTATAAGACAGCAAGCAAACTAAGCTTTCAAATACAGATGGGTTTTTTTTAGTGAAACCTACTTCAAAGCTTTTTTTCTTGTTGTTAAAAAGCATCTTTCTAGACAAAAATACTCACGCCAACTTTGCGCAGCAGATCTCCAACGATGTGGAGAGCAGATATCCTGGAGGAGGGCGTCAAGGGGGTGGTGGTGGTAGCTGTCGTGACGCTGCTGCTGCTTCGAGGAATACCTGCAAAAAGAACTAACTTATAGGGTCCCAGTTATTGCACGCTACCTGTGAAACAAAATGAATAACGTTACCAAAAGCGAGCAGTTACATAAAGCAATTTTTTTGTTGCAGCAATTGATCAAGTCATCCATTGCTTGAGCAATCTTCTTTTGGAATGGAACACTGAACACTGAACAACTTCATCCTTGTTAACTAAAGTTTTTCAGTGTTCAGTGTTCCATTCCAAAGCGCCTGTTTGGAAAAAAAATCAACAATCTTTAATCAACTGTTTGTATTTACATGAAATTGGCAGTTTTGTTCGTAACCCTGTCATTAACATTGAAAAATAAACAAAACCAAATGGTTAGTTAATATTTCATAATAAACAAAACTTAGCAAAGTAACATACCGTATTTTTCGGACTATAAGGCGATTTTTTTTTTTCCAATTTCGACCTATGCGCCTAATAAATGAGGGCGCCCTATAAGTGAACAAAATTGTGAGAAGAGAGGCAACGATTGCCATACTCAGTACAGTCTACTGTGAGTCACAACATCGAAAGTGGTAACGAGTCGCCGATACGACGAATACTCACGTTAAAATCCATATTATCGTCCGAGATACCGTCCAACAGATGCCACAACCCTTCATTGGATGTAAAAAGCATCGTTGTAGAGCTTAAAATGCCATAATTCTACCAGTTTCCGCGAAGAATTGGCCAAAATCAACAACCGGAAGTCGCAAAAACGGAAGTTTCGATTATTTGAGAAGGGAGTCAACTCTCGTTTACGACAACAAAATGGCGGTCAGTAATCGTTTACAGGACGTGTACGGGCTTCAAACTTCGACTTTCTCAAGTTTCTGTTGTGAGGTGTGTATCGCCTTATAAACGAGGGCGCCTTTTACTTGGATTTTGTCAGATTCGCCTTATACACAGCAGCGCCTAACGAGCCGAAAAATATGGTTTCTTTTTTTTTCAGCAATCAAAGAATTTATTCTTCTTTTCCTTCTTGCCCCGGCCTACTCACCTCCCTCATCACTTCTCCCATTTTATATCTCCATCGACCATTTTCTTTTTATATTTCTTTTCACCCCTTGACTGCAAGAGAAAAAATTAGGATTTTTTAATTTATTTTATTGTTAAATACAAAAGAGAACTGTCAGCTAAGTCAATCTGGCAAAACTGTCAAGAGATATCTTTTTCATTCTTTCTTTTTCCTAGTTTTCATTCTTGACTGCCTTACAGCAAAAAAAAACAACTAAAGTAAATCCCAGAGTAATTCTTCTTCATCTAACATCAGGGATGTCATTAAGTATGCACATGACAGTCATGTGGCAGTCAAGCGGTTAACTCATTCAAGTAGTTCCACCCAGCCAGAATTAATATAAAGCTGTCAATTTGATGAATTTGTTTCAAGGGAAGTAAATCTGTGTGCACACCACACTTTGGTCACTTCTGAACTCGCTTCGCTCCCTTAGACCACACTTTTGCCTCTTACTATGCCTTTGTAGTGGTTTGAAGTGGGGTAACTAATTGCTGTAGTTTTTCTATATAAAGTCTACATATAAAAAAAAGTCTGATCTACCACTTCCCTATGTCTAAACCTGAAGTAAAAAATGTGTAATCTCCTTTCATTTCTCCTTTTGTTTATGTCTGTTTTGCTTGTGTGTATGCATAGCTGGAGTGATTTGTGAGGTTTTTTAATAATTCAAAATCGTTGCGATGCGAATGAGTTGATGACTTAGTCCGTCCTACCTCTAGCGGTGGGTGTGGTTCTTCCAGTGGGGGTGGTAGGGGTGGTGGGACTAGGGGGCTGTTGCTGGTGACCCACGTAGCCACTGTCGGCCATTTTCACCCCGTCACCATGGCTCGGCCCGGCCTCCCCGTTTTTCGAGGTAATGACCACTGGGCGCTGCTTTACGTCAATCTCCGACTTCAAGTCTACGCAAAGAGGTGAGAGCGCCAAAGATAACAATAAAAACATTTGTTATACAGCACAATTTTTTAAAAACATGTTAAAAGCAAGCCGTTAGCTCTATTTGACTATACAAAGCAAACAATAAACATTGGAAACAATAACATTTTTTAAATTATAAATTTGGTTGTTCAATCAATAAAAATCAGTCTAAAACTAGTAAAAGGAAGCTCTTTGCACTTTACAAAGCACTGAAACAGTGAAAGAAACAATATAAAATTTGGCTTATTGACAAAACAGTACAGAAATATCAAAATATACAAGTATACATTTAAGCTATCACAACAAGTTTAAATAAATCAAGAGCTACTTTTTCATAGAATTAATCACTGATTTGTACACTTTCCCACCACTTTAAGTCGTATCCTAGAATCCCTCTCATGTCAAAAGACTGTTATCCCTTAAGGGCCAGCCACACGTCCACTAAAATCGTACGACAGTACGATACGATTCGATCACGTGATGTCAAAGCGCGAATCACATTTGTTATTGGAGACCACGTGATCGAATCGTATCGTACAGTCGTACGATTTCAGCTGACGTGTGGCTGGCCCTTTAGATTGACGAATAGGCAGCATCAACTGTGTCGCACACACCTCGTGCTTCGTCCTTCAAGCGTTGAACAGTTTCTGACAAGGTTTCCTTTTCGTCCAGCTCATTTTCCAGGAAAGCATTTCTCTCAATCGCCTGCCAAATACAGGAAAGAAAAAACATCATGCAAATATTTTACCACAGAACTTTCCTTCTTTTTAAATTGCTTTGCAACTGAATTTCTATTGCATAACTAAACACTTGCAAAGCAGATCACTATTCTCTATTTCATTAAATCGATTAACAAACATTCTAAATCTTTGTCAAACAGTATCTCTCAATTATGTTTGTTTTTCATTATCACAAAATTAAATGTCTAGTATATATTAAGCAATGCAGCCACTCAACCTTAGTCAGTTAGTGCTCTTGATTTTTCATCACTGCACATTCAATTATTTTATCTAGCATAGAAGTAACAACTCTTGACAGAGACAAGTTTCTCAAACTGCAGTCAATGTTCTCAAATTAAATCATAATATATATAAAATCCAAGGCACATTTGAAACTAAAGATTTCTTTTAAACAAAGTATAAACAGTGTAATTATTTTCACTGACATTATTCTTCGAAGTTCCATGCTCAGTCATAAAAATCCAACATCAGTGTCAAAGTTTTTTTGTTCTGTTTTTCGTTTTCAAAACTGCCTTAAATCAATAAAGGAAGCAGAAAGTGATAAAACACATACTAATTTTTTATTAAAAAAACCTTTTTTTTTACCTGATTAAGTCTCAGCTCGAAATCTTCAAGGGATACGACAGTTGCTCTGTAACAAAACAAATCTGCATGACACTTGACAGGCAATCACTGACTCAGCTTTAATCAACGTATTTAATAAAATCAAAACTTTTATTCTGAGAAGTTTATTTTAAAAGAAATCTTTTGACTTTGCCGAATTTACTGAGTTAACAGACCATTGGTGTTCAGACTTTTCCCACCAGATTTTTCCCACCCTAGGTCTTTTCCCACCCAGACTTTTCCCACCCAATCATCCCTCTCTGAGTCTCTCTCTCTCTCTCTCTCTCTCTCTCTCTCTCTCTCTCTCTCTCTCTCTCTCTCTGCTGCAGCCCACTGTCAATCAATCAATCAATCAATTTGTTTATTGTCCTTTTAAAAGGAACTTTAAAAGAAAGGAATGTAATGTAAAAAGATGATCACAAAACCAAACATTAATACTGAGAAATGTAATATAAAAATAAAGAATGACCACACGCGCGCGCACACGCTCTGGTGCTGCAGCCAAAGAAATGGGTTGGTCTTTGGGGACCCTCCCTAACGCCATCTGTCCTTAAATCCGTTTGGCCGAGAGAGTGGGGATGTACCCTGGCCAAGGCATCTCCACTGTCAACAAATTCTAGCCCAGCGCGCCGGAATAGCATCTGCCCCCTCTGCTATCTGGCAGTGATGGTCGTAAACGACTGACTGGCAAACATGGTAAGTTTAGTCTCTTGTGGAAGACTTTGATTCTCAAACGAGGGGTCCTTGGCACTGCCTCTGGTGCTACAGCCAAAGGGATGGGTTGGCCTTAGGGGACTTTCCCCAACGTCAACAATTCTCAAATTCCTTTGGCTGAGAGTGTGGGGATGTACCCTGGGCAAGGCATCTCCACTATAAACAAATTCTAGCCCAACCCACCAGAATAGCATCTGCCCCCTCTGCTATCTGGCAGTCATGGTCGGAAATGACTGACTGGCATGCTGGAAACATGTTCGGAAACGACTGACTTGCATCCAAAAAATAGATACACAATATGATTCAGCGATTGGGTGTAAAATGTCCCGGGTAGGAAAAGACCTAGGGTGGGAAAAGTCTGGGTGTAAAAAGACCTAGGGTGGGAATAGTCTGGTTGGGAAAAATCTGGTGGGAAAAGCCTGGGTAGGAAAAGTCCGGTAATCCAGACAATTCAGGTTATGTTTCCCCTTGAATAAAAGAGTAAATGAATCATCAAGTTCTGAGACTTAGCAGCAAAACAGAACTGACTGGCATTCCTTGATTAACAAAGAAAGCTTAGTTCAATATATGACCAGTGTGTTGGGTCAGTTCCATCCAAATGAAGCAGTACATCAAAGATACATTTACAATGTGTATATTTAAAGTAAACACAAAACACTCTGGGACTACTCGGAGTAGGAGTCAATATTCTGATTATTTTGTGTTATTCTGTTAATATTTTAATTTGAAAATTAAAAATAAACATTTTAAAACACTTATCCAGCAAATCTAGATTTAAACAGAAAAAACAACCACTGTTCACACGAGAGTAAAGAACAAAAATGGAAAAGATAAATGAAGCTACTTAGCTAGCAAGAGATTAGACTCATTAGAGAATGCAACAAAATAAATTTAAACATTCTGCAAATCGCAGAAAAACCCTCAGTCAGACACATAACACAGTTGATGTAGCTGCAGGGTAACAGCCTGATTTTGGATTGTGTGTGCACAACTTGACATACCAGGGTGTGGCTGCAAGTTGGGACTCGGAATGAGCAGCATGGGAGCAGTACGGCCCAGAAGTGCTGCCCTCTTCAGCATATCGTCAATGAAAGTCAGAAACCTCATAACACGATTTTGGGGGGGGTTGAGTTAGATACATAGTCAGCTCTCTAATTTTTACCGCCACATTCCACCAAAAGCTCGTATCTCTAACGACTTTCTATCTGCTGTAAATGAGGTTGTGTAAATTGAAATTTTGAAGAAAAACTCGTAAGTCCCAAATTCAGATCTACTTAAGGACAAAAACCTTGTATCTTCGTTCTTTACAAGTATCAAAAATAATAAAAAGTAATTTTAACAAAATGCAGGACTGAACTCGCAATGTCTTGAACAATATATTCATCATATGAGTTAATAACTTGTGGTAAACGCGGTTAAGTTTTTTCATTTTTCTCAAAACTACCAAAATTGAGATACGAGGTTTCTGACTTTCAACGATGATATGCTACCTCTTGGCTCTTTCCAGATCGTCGTTGGCTTGTTCCAGCTCCCTGATGTATTTCTGCAGCTCGTCTTTGTAGGCCGTCACTTGGGCCAGACTGTCCTCCAGTTCTGTTGTCTTCTTGTGGCTAGACTTTTGCAGACTTTCCAACTTTTTCTGACAGATACAAAACAAGCACACTTGTAAGAGAGAAATGTTGATCTAAAAAAAATAGTATAATTTATAAGATAGAGAGAGGCAGAAACTGAGAAAGACAGAGAGAACAGAAAGACAGAGAAAACAGCAAAACAGTGAACAGCAACATCTGAGTACCGTATTTTACGGACTATAAGGTAATACGTTTTTCCTTATAATGTGACTGATAATATAGAAACTAAAAAAGTAAGAAACTAGCATAATAACAAAATCTGAATTTTGTGCAAAATTTGGGGGGTGCACCTTATAATCAGGGGCGCCTTGTAGTCCATAAAATGCGGTACGTATAAACACAGACATACTGATACAGTAAAATTGAAGGGACTGAAATCTTATTTTGAGATACCCACTACCCAGTATTTTGAAATAAAAAGACTTTTTAACATTTAAGGATTATTAAAGTGGGACCTCAAAATTATTGTGAGTAATCCCGTCTTTTTGAGTTGTCCGTTTTTTAGTTAGCAGGAATCCACTGTAACCTGTTCGTAAGAGAAGACCTTTTTTTAATCAAATGATTTCCCTTAACTCACTCGGGACGAATGAGCCGGATTCAGCTCGTGGCTTGCACAACTGTTTAGGACGAATGGCCCTGATCCGGCTCATAAGAGTTTTCAAGAGGTTTTGATTTCTGGCGTGTAACCAGCTTTCCAGTGCGACGTCATAACCTACTTTCAGTTTGCTTTGATCTTGCCTCTCTTCAAATCAACCAATCAATGCATAGTTTACATTCAGCTTTGGTTGTAGAGGGGGGTCAAAGATCGGAATGTGAAATCTTCCTTCTTTCTGTGTTAGCTGTTTTCGTCAACAGGAGACAAACGACGAAGGTATAGATTAAATAGAATCTGTTTTTACGATTGTTTAGTGCATGGTGTTGCTAATCTTTTCGGAAAATATTGATGCCTAACTCTTCGTAACTTTGTTTGGGTGATTGTTTTACGAACCTAGTCAAATGTCCAGTCTCCACAGAACAAGGGGAAATAATTCAGCCAGTCCCGAGTAAGTTAAGGGTGAAAATGCATAGCCAAAACTTACTCTGAGGGACTCCACTTCTGTCTGCAGCTTGGAGGTACTGCTTTCCAGGTCCTTGTTGCGTTGTTCCAGCTGCTTCAGCTGCGCCTCCAGTTCAACCTCCAGCTCCCGACTGCTGATCTGGTATTCTTCAAGTTCCTCTTTCGATTCCTCCAGCCTACCATAACCCCAATGCATTTTCTTAACCTTTCTCATGGAAGTTAATGCCCTCAAATAAGCAAAAACCATGCACTGACTTCCAAACAACATATGTGACCCAGCACCACGAAAGGGACATTTAATGATTAAGCCACAGGGCTATTTTATCACAACAGGCTTGCAAAGACAAAAACTTTTTTTTTTTTAATCAATTTAGAGTTATGG
>CM065680.1:24010417-24015417 GCA_017654935.2 Phymorhynchus buccinoides
TAGGCCCTACATTCAATCGTGCCATGCACATTTAATTCAATATTTGTTGTGTCTATGTTGTTCACTTTTCTTTTGTTGTTTCAGTTTAAGCTTTATGTTCACCACTTGAAAAGGGGCTGTTGGTCTGGTGTATTTTTTTTTAAATTTAAACACACACTCTCTCTCTCTCTCTCTCTCTCTCTCTCTCTCTCTCTCTCTCTCTCTCTCTCTCTCTCTCTCTCTCTCTCTCTCTCTCTCTCTCTCTCTCTCTCTCTCTCACTCTCTCTCCTCTTCTCTCTCTGGCGCACACCATAGCATTTCAAACACAAGATATACACAAAAACAGTTTTAATACAATCCATTTTAAACTTGAGTATTCAAACATTAATATGTTTATATCTATCAAATCATAGTCAGTTAAACAGTGCTAAATAAAACCCAGTACGAATGACAGGCTTAACATACAACAATAAAGCTATAAAGTTACAACATGTGGCAATGCTGTAGAGACTATAACTAACACAGAAAGCATGATAATTTTACCTTTTATTTTATTCATCAATGAATATTTGTAAAACTTTGTAAGCGTCATTGCATAAATTTCAACATTTATCTTGTGCAATCGTTTGAAAGCAGCAATGTTTTACCATTTTAAATTAGCTCACAAACGCTCGTGTATAAGCACATACACATGATCTCTCTCTCTCTCTCTCTCTCTCTCTCTCTCTCTCTCTCTCTCTCTCTCTCTCTCTCTCTCTCTCTCTCTCTCTCTCTCTCTCTCTCTCTCTCTCTCTCTCTCTCTCTCTCTCTCTCTCTCTCTCTCTCTCTCTCTCTCTCTCTCTCTCTCTCTCTCTCTCTCTCTCTCTCTCTCTCTCTCTCTCTCTCTCTCTCTCTCTCTCTCTCTCTCTCTCTCTCTCTCTCTCTCTCTCTCTCTCTCTCTGTTTAAGCAGAGAATGGTTGATTGTAAATGGCAAGAATGGGGTGAGCACGTCAATGAGAGTGACAGGTTTTCCATGTATAGAACATTTTGTAATCCGTTTAATTCTTTGCCTGCATATCTCTGTATTGAACTTGATAAACATTTGAAGTATGTTATGACCAAAATAAGATTTGGTATTTCGGATCTGGCTGTTCATTACTATAGGTATAGGTACCACAGACATCAAGACTTAGTTTGTAAACTTTGCAATGCTGACGTAGAAAACGAACTGCATTTGTTCCTATGCTGTCCATTTTATGATAATCTAAGAAAACAGTTTATTGCACCGAAATTTTATCGTAATCCAAATGCCTTTCGTCTGTCATTATTAATGTCTTCTAGAAACAGCGAAACTGTTAGAAAATTGTGCATTTTTATATACCAAGCACTAAAGGCAAGAAAAATTGCTTTGTCATAAATTAATTATTTTGCTATAAATGGTGCATGAAATGACACTTTGTTTTTATTAATTATGTTGTACCCCCCTTCCAAAGGGGGCTTTGGCCTTATGGAATAAATATTTTCATTTCATTTCTCTCTCTCTCTCTCTCTCTCTCTCTCTCTCTCTCTCTCTCTCTCTCTCTCTCTCTCTCTCTCTCTCTTTCTCTCTCTCACACTCTCTCTCTCTCTCAGCTCTCTCTCTCTCTCTCTCTCTCTCTCTCTCTCTCTCTCTCTCTCTCTCTCTCTCTCTCTCTCTCTCTCTCTCTCTCTCTCTCTCTCTCTCTCTCTCTCTCTCTCTCTCTCTCTCTCTCTCTCTCTCTCTCTCTGGTCTTTTTTTGTGAAGTCTATGAATGCATGTACTTAGATTACTATGACATATTTCTATATAAACATATTTATACAAATATGGCAGATTTGTTGTAGCATAATTCGCTGCAGACATTCATCTAAGCACACACTGTCTTATGACACACCCACACCCGCACGCACCCGCACACGCACACACAACACGCACACGCACACGCACACACGCACACATACACACACACACACACACACCTCAGCCAGACACACGTACATTGCGTAAGCAATAATTACATTAATTTTATCCATCCCTTTCATTTAAGCCAATCGAGCTGCATTAAGTTCAGGATTGTCACACGGAATTAATACTTTATCCATATATTCATAACTCGTAACCTTACTTCATTTGAAAGATTTCATAACTACAAGAAAGAAAAAATCGAAACGAAAAACAAAATACACTTCATCAATGACTAGGCCTAGTAACTGTGGTTTTGTTGTAATCTGATCTTTTGAAACGTATGCTATTTCCATGTCTCATTCTTGTCGCATTGTATATTTCCATCAGCAGAAACAATTGATTTAACATCATTTAAAAAAAATTCCATCACACCATGTAGTCTGTGCATCATATAGTAAAAAGCCAACTGTCCGTGTGTGTGTGTGTGTGTGTGTGTGTGTGTGTGTGTGTGTGTGTGTGTGTGTGTGTGTGTGTGTGTGTGTGTGTGTGTGTGTGTCTGTGTGTGTGTCTGAAACACAAAACGGGCCTTATAACTCCGCCGTTTTTCGACCGAATCGCTTCAAATTTGCTGTGAACCCTAACGGGGCGCCTGTATCTCCGCCGTTTCTGGGCCGATTGCCTGCGAATTTGGCAGGTAGATGACCGAGGACGGTGACGATCAGTGTACCAAACCGGAAGCGAATCGGTTCAGAAACGCGCGCGCTATACGACTCTGCCGTTTCTTAACCGAATCGCTTCAAATTTGCTGTACTCAGCGTTACCAGTACTTGGCGTTACCGTTACTAGGCGTTACCGTTACTAGGCGTTACTGGTACTCGGCGTTGCGCTAGTGTTATTAATTTTAAATGGTCGGTGTCATGAGAAATAAGTACCTACCGTGAAATAAATACCCCTCAAAAGCGCACTAGAACCATTCTTCTTTCATGTGATAAATAAGTCAACTATTATTTAAAATATAGATATTTAAGTGCTCAATCTACAGAGAAAGAACCAAGAAATAGAGCGGGAGGGCGTAAATCTACATGTTTGCCGAGAAACCGATGTACAAAGCCATGTCACTTAGTTTCGTATTTTTCAAAATGGCGGACGATAAAAACAACCGTCTGTGCAAACAAAAATAAATAATAATAAATATTAAGAAAATATCCCTGACTTCTCAGTATTTAATTATTAATCTTCTGTTCTTCCTGTATGCCACAAGACGCCTCTGAATGTATTTAGGGGTGAATCTTTCCCAAACAGCAAACAGTTTGAATGAGGGGAAAGAGTAAATAAATTTTATTTCATGGGTAAAATATTTTATGCAACACCGGCATCCCTTGTTTCCATCACATGGGTTTGGTTCGTTCAGGAGCTTGAGCTGTCAATGATGTCCTCACTGCTTCCATCAGACCAGGAACCGAACCCAGACTCTGCAGCAAATTTTGAGCCCCGTCTCTGGTGAGAAAGGAGAGAGAGATAATGATGATAATGATAATGATAATGGTTATAGCGAACCTTTACTTTACAACGGTAAAAGTATTGTCCTGGGCTGGCCAATTTTCATCCTGGTTGCACAGAAATGTTGACAAAATACAGCTTAATAAAAGAAAGGCAAGTCTGGAAATGCGGGGAGAGCCGAGAAATCGAAAAGGGGGTGGGGTGGGGGTGTTGATTTGCACCTTTGCCTTAGGCTACAGGTAATGTTAAGTGTGTGTCTGTATGTCGTCAGATCCCACATTCTGATCCCACTTTCTCATGGTCATCCTGTAGGGAGCCACGCATTCACCTGTGCAGGATGTGTGAGGTCTGCTCAGGAAGGTGGGCCAGGAGCGACAGGAGGAAGCGCAGGGCGTGGGTTCGCACAGGAGCCACCCCTGACCTCAGACACGTGGTCACCACCACTGTCACGTACTGCACCTGTCACATACACCCAGGCATCATCCTGTCACGTAGGCCGCTACTCTGTTTGTCAGACGCAGTGTCATCATGTCACGTATGCTGCTGTTTCTAACATAGCTATGTCACGTAGGCCTTCTGCACCTGTCACACACCATGCATCTTCCTGTCACGTACTGTATTCGCGTTGTCAAGCACAGTATCATCAGTTACACATACCGTTTCTTATATAACCCTGTCACACACTGCACCTGTCACACACGCCAGGCACATACTGTATTTGTCAGGCGCATTATCATCCTGTCACATAGGTCTTTGTCACACACACACACACACACACACAAACACACACACACACACACACACATACAGACAGACACACACACACACACACACACACACACACACACACACACACACACACACACACACACACACGCACACGCACGCACGCACACACACACACACACACACACACACACACACACACACACACACACATTATCACACGCACGCACGCACGCACGCACGCACGCACGCACGCACGCACGCACGCACGCACGCACGCACGCACAGGTCGAGACAGAGACAGACACAGACAGACAGACAGAGAATGTCATCCTGTCATGATTATTGTCTGTCAAGCATCCATCTTGACAGTGTCACGTACTGTACTTATCATAAATCATACATATCCTGTCACGTACGCCACATACGATACTGTCACAAACAGTAAGCCTACTTGTGACATGACAGTCATAAGACCTGCCGCACAAACTCTATTTGTCACGAACAACTGATGTAGCCTACTCTCATGCACCAAACACTTTCAATGAGGATAGCCCTGAATCAGTTCTTGGCCAAGAAAAAACCCCACCGCTTTGTACCAACATCTAAAAGCAGATAAGATTAGAATAATTGCTAATAAACAACCGTTATTGTCCTACACACTCTCACCAGTTTAGTGCAGTTGTGTTTGAAAGAGGCGAAATTGGCTAAAGCCCGTGTCAGATGGCACAGCAACTCCGAGTTGGATGGGTCCGACTGAAGCAGGGTGCCTGTTAGCTCCATGAAGTCTTGGAGACCCCCCTAAAACACCCATAAAGTGAAATCATAAAGATATATGGTGGTGTTGTTTTGGTGGGATTTTTTTGTTTTTATTTTTGTTGTTGTTGTTGT
>CM065680.1:24020417-24025417 GCA_017654935.2 Phymorhynchus buccinoides
GGTTTGTGTTTTTTTCTTTAACGAAGAAACTAGCAATATTATATTGGAAAACACATTGTAGATTAATAATAGAGATTTGTTTGATATTGGTGTTATTTCAAAGGATAACACACATATTGCATAGGCCTGCATTCATTGGCCCTCTGCCTAGTGTCTGTTTTACAAATGACAACTATAGACTGAGGCTAGGCCCTATATTGTACAAATAACTTTCATTTCCCATTGTCTTTTAAAGACCCCCACGTCAGGTGTCACATTCCCTCTTATGTTTGGAAGATTTCTTAAGATTTCTTACCAAAAGAGGGAAAACACGTGAAAACCGTGATTTTGACACGTGACGTGGTGGGTCTTTAAACAATGTTTACGAAGTCATCCCCGCCAGTTTTCTTAAAACATAAAACCTCCGAAACCTCTTCCATCAATGCTATTGACTAGCTTCCTGAATTATAGGTAGAGGCCTTGGCCTATACTTGAATTTACTAATAATGAGTGATCAGTGCACAATTTGAAAATGTTGATGAGGCTTCCTCTGATGAAGAAAGGCAGAAGGAATGCATTATTAGGTGTGTGTGGGTTGGGGGGGGGGGGGGGGGGCAATGAAGCCAGACCACCCTAATACATTTCCAGTCCCACTTTGTGAGGTTGACACACCAGCTATCTTGTACTTTTATCACCCCACCTCCACCCCTGCCCTCAAAGTTTCGCATTGAAAACATTTCACTCAAAAGCACAATTCTGCCGTTCTCGGGAAAGGGATAGGGTTAGGATCAGCCTAAGACTATTTCCATGAAACGGAAAGTAGCAGGCGTTGATAGGCTGTTGTCTTGAGGGTCGTAAACATGAGGTGTGGGGGGGGGGGGGGGGGGGGGGACGGACTAAAGTACAAGATTGACAGCCCACCTTTGGTTTTGAGTTCCTGAGCTTTGCAGAACACCATGAGAGAGCTGATCCCGTCACACACCGTGTCTTCCTCCGTCTGCCCAACGCTGGCCAGCGTTCTGCACAGACAGCACGACTTCTTGTCTTGTCCAACATACAACTACCCATGCCAGCCTATACCCGTATTGACATAAGCATCTCTTCTTTCTTTCTTTCTTTCTTTCTTTCTTTCGTTCTTTCTTTCTTTCTTTATCTCTTTCTTTCTTTCTCTCTTTCTTTCTTCTTCCTACCATCTTCATAATTATATCATCGTCGTCAGAGCTGTCTAGTTTTACTCCATCCCATCATTATTATTATCATAATCATTATCACCATCAATCATCATCATCATCATCATCATCAACATCATCATCATCAACATCATCATCATCATCATCATCATCAATCATCATCATCATCATCACCATCGTCGATCATCTACAACAGAAATGCCACGTTGTGGTGTACTTACTTACACACGGCTTTGATGGCCCCGGCCTCAGCCAGCATCCCGTGCAGCTGCTGGTGCGTGGACAGCACGTGCATGCCCAACGTCACATGACGCTGAAAGGAACCGGAAACCGATAGGCATAATAATCTTATGATGGAGAAGAATAGGAAGCGATATACCATATTGAAAAACGAGTTAGGCCTCTCAGTTTCTGCAGTAGTAGTGGTAACAGCAGCATGCCGGGTTCACATTAGACGCGTAAGTTCCGTACGGAAAGCCCTAAATAGGTGGAAGAAAGAAGGAGAAAAGTTTACGCATGTAAGGGAATTTTCGGACACGTGCGCAAATCCTTTCCCTTCTTTCTTTCACTTATTCATGGATTGCGCACGTGTTTCCGCATGGAATGTCCGCTTATGTGTGTACACGGCCTATCGTAATGAAAAATGAGTTCAAGAGATATAACTATTTAGCAAAGGCAGCAGCAACAACCGCAGTAGTAGTGGTAAGCTATAATAACAGCAGCAAATCAAGATCTGGTGCAGTACGTCGCAGACACCACTTCTGACGACATAGTCGCGAGGGATAGTTATTGGTCTGTAGTAATATTGAATTTATCAACACGTGTGATAGCCGCAGCAGTAAGCTTAGTTGTAGCCTTGTAGGCCTAGAAGTAGCAATAGACCTAATAATAATAATAATGGGAATTTATATAGCGCTCTTTCTCACATGAGCTCAGTGCGCTTTACATTGATAACAAGAACATTAAAGGCAAACAAATAATTAATCATTAGAAAGTAAAATAAGCACGATGCTTGCACGCAACGTTCTTTTACTTCCTTAAACACACACACACACGCGCGCGCGCGCACACATACACACACATGCATGCGCACACACACACTCACACACAATTAATTATACAAGAGTAAAATAGTTACAATATGAACATTCTAAGAAGAAACATAGAGACCACATTCACATTCTCAATCAAGTTTGAATACAATACTGCAACTTGAAATAAAATCATACTGCCATCGACATACCAATTACATGACTAATTATAATAGACAAATTTTGCAAAAACAAAAATGCCCTTCTACCTCATTTACAAGCATTTCAAGTTTACAAGACGTAGACATTCTACATACAAAATACGAATCATAAAATAATTGTAAATACATTTTTTACAAGATTTCTGCAGTAGTAGTAGTAGTAGTAGTAGTAGTAGTAGTAGTAGTAGTAGTAGTAGTAGTAGTAGTAGTAGTAGTAGTAGTAGTTGTTGTTTAAGCAGAAGCACAGCAAACTGCTAGTATTGGAAGTAGAAGTAGTAGTAGTAGTAGTAGTAGTAGTAGTAGTAGTAGTAGTAGTAGTAGTAGTAGTAGTAGTAGCAGCAGCAGCAGCAGCAGCAGCAGCAGCAGCAGCAGCAGCAGCAGCAGTAGTAGTAGTAGTAGTAGTAGTAGTAGTAGTAGTAGTAGTAGTAGTAGTAGTAGTAGTAGTAGTAGTAGTAGTAGTAGTAGTAGTAGTAGTAGTAGTAGTAGCAGCAGCAGCAGTAGTAGTAGTAGTAGTAGTAGTAGTAGTAGTAGTAGTAGTAGTAGTAGTAGTAGTAGTAGTAGTAGTAGTAGTAGTAGTAGTAGTAGTAGTAGTAGTAGTAGTACCAGTAGTAGTAGTAGTAAAGTAGTAGTAGTAGTAGTAGTAGTAGTACCAGTAGTAGTAGTAGTAGTAGTAGTAGTAGTAGTAGTAGTAGTAGTAGTAGTAGTAGTAGTAGTAGTAGTAGTAGTAGTAGTAGTAGTAGTAGTAGTAGTAGTAGTAGTAGTAGTAGTAGTAGTAGACCCATAGTAGCAGTAGTAGTAGTTTAAGCAGAAGCGCAGCAGTCAAAGTGCTAGTATTAAAAGTAGGCCTACACGTAACAACAGTAAAGTTAATCGGGCATGACAAACATGAACAATAATTGACAACAGATGCAAAACAGAAGACACTAAAGAAATTTAAGGATACACTGACGCACCACGATTAAGTCCCTTGTTTTTTTCTGGGTAGCTGTGACCCACATACACATGTCCCCGTCTTCACATTGAGGCTGCTCTTTAAAATGATGTTTTTGTTTGAATTTGGAGGCATTTGTATGGGAATGAGACCTGGTAAAAACAAGATTTATTTTCAGCTATAAGAGAAAAAACCCGTGAAACCCGTGATCTTGATACGTGATCTGGTGGATCTTTAAGAAAAAGGTAAAGTAGACCTACAAAGAGGGAACGGACAATTAATGTACATACCCTGATGTGAACACTGTCGATGAGAGACAAGGTGATGAGCGCCTGTACCCCTCCCAACTCCACCACCTGACCAACAACAAAATGCACAATTAGACGTTTGTAATGTTGGCTCTACTTCAGAGGAGCTAAGATTAAGATTAAGATTAAAATTATAGCCCCGTCGACAACAAAGGCCATGTCAGGGCTGTCACCACGTTAAATCTTACCACGTTTTAAAAAGGGATACAAAACACAAGGTAAAAACAAAATCAAAGTTTTTTTGTTAAATACTTTTGTTAAAAAATCCATTAATAAATTAAAAAACTTAGCAAGTAAAAACATGACACGTCAAGAATTAAAAACATCACAGCTCTTCAGAGGAGCAGCCCTGCGTATCGTATCACCCACTAACTCTAAGTGTAGAGTGGCACAGAGGTAACGCGTTCGCCTTGCGTCAAGTAAACCCGAGTTCGAACAGGGGATTTAGGGTACAGGGGATTTTCCCTCTCACATTGCACTAGGCCTTACGGTCTGAACGTGGAGTCTTTCGGATGAGACAATAAACCGAGGTCCCGTGTACCAATACACTTAGCACACGTTAATCCCAGTGCCAACGAAAAAGTTGTCATTTGGTCAAAATCTAACACCACCACCCCACCCCCGTTTCCTTCCTCATTAATCACACAAAAATCGCATGCAAAAAAAAAAGGGTGGCACGCCTCTGGCTGCGACGCTCTCTCCAGGTGGGAGCAACCCGAATTTCACAGAGACGCCTCTGTAATTATAAAGTACCTAACACCTAATGCATAATACCCAAAGCACTTGCAGTTGAGTTTGAAGGATGCTCTTAATTAAATGCTAACTAATTAATAAATCCAGTGTAATCATACTTTTTATTATAGATCGGTACAGTCGATAATGCATGCTGGCATTTCTTACCAATGAAAAAAAGATGGCGCAGTTCTTTAGAATAGGCATAACCGCAAAACTCTTAATTAAGCATCGACCAAGCAATGAACATTATTGTAAAAATGGGCAAACGATGTGTCTTTGGGGAGAATTTTGAGTATGCATTCAGGAGACTCCCGTTGCGCATGTGCGGAGCTCAGAGTTGCGTTATCAACATCCGGTATTAAGAGAAGTTGTAGGCCTAGATGCTTTGTCCGTACTTTGCGTTCGCAACAAGCAGTCTATTTTGTTATATATTGGTGCATTTAAAACATCTTAATGTAGTGTCCATGGTCTGGATTAGTGGGGTATTATGCAGGGACATTTTTTTAAAGAAAGAAAGAAACAATCCCAGGGTAGCAAAGTCAGTAGCCTAGCATACGCTCACACATTCACGCATATACTCATACACTACAAATACATGTAGGCCT
>CM065680.1:24037917-24072917 GCA_017654935.2 Phymorhynchus buccinoides
AATAGAGGGGTAATCTTGCGTGTTTTAATGGGCCTACATAATTTTGAATAGAGGGGTAATCTTGCGTGTTTTAATGGGCCTACATAATTTTGAATAGAGGGGTAATCTTGCGTGTTTAATGGGCCTACATAATTTTGAATAGAGGGGTAATCTTGCGTGTTTTAATGGGCCTACATAATTTTGAATAGAGGGGTAATCTTGCGTGTTTTAATGGGCCTACAAGAGGCTCCCCCGTGGGGCTACCAGGGGGTCTTTTAATAATAATAATAATAATAATAATAATAATAATAAGTTGCTCATTGATACATCTGTATTAATATTAACAAATCGGGACTTTACTGGTTTCGTACTGCCTCCGGGCATTGCCTCCAGTATTGTTCCCACCATATTTGTATTTACAAATGTCCCATATGTGTCTGATTCAGACCAAGAGGACGTAAAACACCATTTTCGTCGTCATAATAATAATAATAATAATAATAATATTTGTACGCAGTTCACCTACTACTTGTGGCGGTGCCATAGCCGATGAGGTTTAACCGAGGCGTGGTCACCGCTACAGCTATCTGTATTAATTTTAAAAATCGGGACTTTACTGGTTTCGTACTGCCTCCGGGCATTGCCTCCAGTATCGTTCCCACCATATTTGTATTTACAAATGTCCCATATGTGTCTGATTCAGACCAAGAGGACGTAAAACTCCATTTTCGTCGATAATAATAATAATAATAATGGGAATTTATATAGCGCTTTAGATGAAAAATGGAAAACTAAGAAGATAATTTAATGCCATGATAACGGCAACAAGTTCTTCAGTGGCGTCTTCTTCTCCCCTACGATCCAACCCACCGCCACTACCAAGGGCAGTTAACCCCCTCTATAGCTTAACTGTCTTCTTCTCCCCTACGATCCAACCCACCGCCACTACCAAGGGCAGTTAACCCCCTCTATAGCTTAACTGTCTTCTTCTCCCCTACGATCCAACCCACCACCACTACCAATGGCAGTTAACCCCCTCTATAGCTTAACTGTCTTCTTCTCCCCTACGATCCAACCCACCGCCACTACCAAGGGCAGTTAACCCCCTCTATAGCTTAACTGTCTTCTTCTCCCCTACGATCCAACCCACCACCACTACCAAGGGCAGTTAACCCCCTCTATAGCTTAACTGTCTTCTTCTCCCCTACGATCCAACCTACCACCACTACCAAGGGCAGTTAACCCCCTCTATAGCTTAACTGTCTTCTTCTCCCCTACGATCCAACCCACCACCACTACCAAGGGCAGTTAACCCCCTCTATAGCTTAACTGTCTTCTTCTCCCCTACGATCCAACCCACCACCACTACCAAGGGCAGTTAACCCCCTCTATAGCTTAACTGTCTTCTTCTCCCCTACGATCCAACCCACCACCACTACCAAGGGCAGTTAACCCCCTCTATAGCTTAACTGTCTTCTTCTCCCCTACGATCCAACCTACCACCACTACCAAGGGCAGTTAACCCCCTCTATAGCTTAACTGTCTTCTTCTCCCCAACGATCCAACCCACCACCACTACCAAGGGCAGTTAACCCCCTCTATAGCTTAACTGTCTTCTTCTCCCCTACGATCCAACCCACCACCACTACCAAGGGCAGTTAACCCCCTCTATAGCTTAACTGTCTTCTTCTCCCCTACGATCCAACCTACCACCACTACCAAGGGCAGTTAACCCCCTCTATAGCTTAACTGTCTTCTTCTCCCCAACGATCCAACCTACCACCACTACCAAGGGCAGTTAACCCCCTCTATAGCTTAACTGTCTTCTTCTCCCCAACGATCCAACCCACCACCACTACCAAGGGCAATTAACACCCTCTATAGCTTAACTGTCTTCTTCTCCCCTACGATCCAACCTACCACCACTACCAAGGGCAGTTTCCATACTTGGATCAGCAGTCAACAACTTATGTTTACATTCAGAACGCCTTGGTATTTTTAGTGGTGTCTTGGAACTGGAGCAGAATCCCCATGTGCAGATTCCCATCAAGTTGGTATTTTTTCTTTTATCTGTCCATTCTTCTTTTACTTTAATCTTCTCAGGCCTCCTGGCCCTTTCTTTCGGCCTAATTATGTGGTTGAGCCTCCCCGGTTCTGTGGCATAATAATCAGTGTGCTGATTGTGGCCACGCTCTGCGAAGGAGGAGAAGAAGACAATGCCTTCAAATACTCACTGATACGTAGTAATGGAGTACAGCACCCTGGGCCTGTATTCATGAGACAACTTCTTCTTCTGCGTTCCCAGGCCATATCACAATAATGTTACGGTACGTGTCCGTTTTTCAGTTTTCACTGGTCTCCCCGCTGCGTACAGCCGACACATTCCGATTTTGGAGGTGCTCAAAAGGAGAACAATTAATTAGAAGATGTTTTGGAGAAAAAAAGGCTGGAGAATGGGCCAATAACTCGGAAAGATAGTAGATGATAGAAAGCAAAGGGAAAAGGCAGAGTCAAAGAGAGTGGCAGATTAGAGGAAGTTACAAGCACAGAACTTCCAGAAGATGGGGGAACTATTTTATTGAAAGACCCCCCCCCGGTATCCCCAGTGGGAGAGACTCGTGGAAGGGACAGGGTCGTCCAGCTCCCCTATGGAGGCACGAGGCATCCACCCACTGCCCCAGCTAAGACAACTAATCCAGGATGGAAAATGCAAATGAGTACTAATTTTCATTTTCTATCTCGGATTAGTTGTCTTAGCCGCACTCATGACTGCAGGCCCTGGCGATTTGAGATTATTTGGAATGTCATGCAGGTGGTGCCTTTGAATGGGATGAAATGCCCTTGCAGAAATAACTGTGCCTTGGACTACCCACTAGACTAGTGAGAGAGAAAGTGTGTGTGCACAAATGGGCACACTAACAAGAATGCATAAACAATGCCTTGCATCACACTTGTTTCTTTATGAGGGAGGGAGAGAAAAAGAGAGAAGCATACAGACAGGCAGAGAAAAAAGGCAAAGAAATGAACTCACACACACTTACATACACACACACATAACACACACACACACGAACAAACACACACTCACACACACACACACACACACACACACACACCAGTTCTTCCCTGTTTTACATTCAAGTTTATTTTCAAAAGATAACCAAAACATATATTATTAGCATAATAAGGCAAGGTCATTACTCATACACTAGCACTTGGCAATGTGAAAAGTAAATATTGAGCCCTCCCAAATCACACACACACACACACACACACACACTCACATTAATCATTCATGTCTAGTCTCCAACCGGAAAAAAAACATTGAAAGATAAGACACTGAGAAATGTCCAAACTGTCAAGTAGGTTTACATCCATTTCTTCGACACAAACTTAGAAATACATGCATGCACACTTCCACACACACAGTATGCATAATAAAATGCAAGTTTGGAGAACACAATATTTGTTCTGAATGACAATAAAATTCAATGAGTAACAAAAACTTGGTCACACAACTTTTCTCTACAACAGGACACAGATACACTTGGAAAAACACACACAACAAACCCAACTAATCAACCAACAGAGGGCCTAGACAATTAAGATCTTATTATGAATCATGTTTTTTCATACACAGAAGAGATGATAATATCAAGGTGGTATGTTTGCAGAGATTTCCCACACATTAAGGGAACCCAGTGGTAGCAAAGGTGTGGTCAGTACTCAGAATTTCATACACGTATGTCATACACGTTACCAATAGGCAGTGTCAACAACAACAACAAAAGTGTTGCACAAGTGGAGACAAACTTTCATGTGAGAGCAGCCACATTTCATAGTGCAATTCACAGAATTGATAAAAGCAATACAATACAATGAAATACAATCCTCCGAAGTCAGAGTGTGGCTGCCCATGTGGTGGGGTAATCAAAAACGGTCACACACGTAATGTTCTCATCCCTAGCTGGTACATTTGTACCATAGTGTTCAAGTGCTTCGGCTGTTGGGATGATCCCTGGAGTCTTTAAGCCAGGGAATGACAACAACAACAATACAGTGGAACCTCCCTTATAAGACCTTTAAAAATCATCAAAAATGAAGTCTTAAATGGAAGGGAGTTGTATAAAGGAGGTATTCTTAATACTTACAAAGGACAATGTCTCACAGAAGTAGGTCTTAAAAGGGAGTGAGTCTATTAATGGGGGGTCTTATAAGGGAGGTTCCACTGTACAATACAATACAACACAACCATTCATTCAAGAACAGATGGTTTTGGATAGGACACTCCCATAAACAGGTATTGTCTCCAGTGGTATTTAAATGATGGCTTGCAAAAATACCTTACAGACCCACCAGATCACGTGTCAAAATCACGGGTTTCACGTGTTTTCCCTCTTATAGCTGGAAAGAAATCTTGTTTTGACCAAATCTGAATCCCATATAAATGCCCCCAAATTCAAACCGAAACATCATTTTAAAGAGCAGCCTCAATTTGAAGTTGGGGACATTTGAATATGGGTCACAGCTACCCAGAAAAAAACAAGGGACTTAATCAAGGTGCATCAGCGTGTCATTAACACTTCAAATATAATTCTTATGAAATATAATCTTTCATGTTTGTCATTAGCTAACTGAGATCCTTAGGATATACGCATTGTGCTTTAGTTTGGGTTATGCACACTTAGACATCTCCACTGTGTGATCTATTTCTTGCCTAATGCAGCTTATTTTGAAAGTAGTTCTTAAGCATGCAAAGACCACTCCATTCCTCATTCATTCGACAATCACTCCCCATTATTTTTCCACAACAGAATTTTACAATATCATTTTAAAACTTTACATCCGTATTTCATATGCACTACCATCCACCTTCAACGCTATTTACAACTCTTTCTGCATTTACATGGCATTCTCGCTCAATATTATTTCATACTTTTTTCTCTCATTCAAACAACCATTATACTCCAACACAACACGACTATTCATACTTGATCCATAACTGCAGTCACACTCCTTTCAAGACTGGATATTTGTGATCAAATAGAAATGCAATCCAACATGTTTGTAATTTAGTTAGTTAGTCTGTTATAGTCTCGTCAAGAGCTATGGTCATCTCAGGACTGTCACCACGTAAAGTTCGACCACATATAACAAAACACACATCAATGAATCTTAACAACATTCAACAACCTGAAAAACATAAAAAATATAGTACAATTTATAAAATGAAATGAAATCTAGACAGTGCTGGAAACGTGGAGCCATTCCACTCTGCTTATCAGATCCAGGTTAAAAAAACAAAGGGAAAAAAAGGACAACCACATGTTTGCATGATCAAAACACTCGATCACTTAATGCATCATTCATCATCAATTACATTCAATCACATGACAATTTGCATTCATTGTTTCAAATCACAATCACCGTTACACATTTTAAAACTCTATTTAATCCCAAGTAACAAGTCAACCACAAACTTCACATTACTAATTTGCATAACAGTGACTTAATCATGTTTATTTGCATGACAACTGCACTTTTTAAGATGTTAGACAGTTAAACTCCTGATTCGTATGACAATCACACTCAATCACTTTCATTATTCTGACAATCATACTCAATCATTTCAAAAGACTTTACTCTTCTTATTCATATGATTATCACACAAGCACATTTTATAAGTGCTTAATTCCGAATCACACTGCAATCAGACTCACAACATTTCAAGAATCTGCATTCTAGCTCAATTAGATATGAAAGTAAACTTTTTAAAAACATTACAAGAATGTTATGGTTACAAGGCAAACAGTGAAATGTCACTTAAAACCCCTCGACTACCACCAATGCATCTGTATTACGTACTGACCAGACGACATCACTGATGATGTCATCAGATGAAGAGGAATAACCCTGATATGCTGGCTTTTGCTCTTGCACAGTCAAGAGGTCTATATCCCCAGACCATTTTTCCAGATTGTCTCCATCAGTTGTCTTTTTCATGGCATGATTTGAGCAATAATTTTTTCTTTGATTTTCTCTGGCAGTCAGGGGGTTAATTAACTAATTCTATGGTGTCAGATATATTTAATTGGATTAAAACATAATATCATAGATAAACTGCATACTGCATAAAGGACGCAAACCTAAGTAAACTATTTATAAATAAACTCTTCAGCAGCATTCCAATTTTTATTAAAATAAATAAAGGCACTCTTTAACCCGTGAGTCCTGGCAGGTTACTATAATATCTGTAACAAAACCATTTATAAACTGTTGTCAACAGAAACACAAATTACAAACCATATCTTATGGACTACAGGGGATTTTTCCTCTCACTTTGCACTAGGCCTTACGGTCTGAACGTGGAGTCTTTCGGATGAGACGATAAACTGAGGTCCCATGTGCCCATGCACTTAGCACACGTTAATCCCAGTGGCAACGAAAAAGTTGTCATTTGGTCAAAATTTCCCCCCCCCCCTTTCCTTCCTCATCAGTCACACAAAAATTGCATGCAAAAATAAAAATAATAAATATTGGGTAGCGCGCCTCTGGCTGCGATGCGCTCTCCAGGTGGGAGCAACCCGAATTTCACAGAGATGCCTCTGTGACTATAAAGTACCTAATAAAGTGATCATTTTTAAGGTGTACCCCTCAAGCTTTAAAAAAAACCCACTTCTGTTTTTGTTATAACACTTTCTTGCTATATTTTAAGTCATAACTATTAATAGTATTATCATAAGGTGCATAAGTCTCAGACAGGATAAAACAAATGTATCGCCTAATAGACTGTAAAATGAGGTAATTGTATTCTCGTTTCATTCATCACTCACAATCTCACAAGACAGTACAAAAATAATAACAGACAAAAACAAATCACCCAAACTGCCAGCCATGTTTCTTCCAAATATATTATGGTGGGGAAACAAAATAAAACTATGCAGTCTCAGGCACAAAAAACACTCAATTCGAGGCTGGTAGATTGAGGTCCCTTTTATTGGAAACAAGACAAACGTTTCTGTCCATAAGCCTGTCTTCAGTGTGACAGTCTCACAGCATAATCCCCAGACAAAAGACCTGCACATTCCTAGACAGGGATCAAATCTTTTTATAAACAGATTCATTCCTCTTAATAATCTCTTTCACTCTCTCTTTCTCCCTCACTCTCTCTTTCAATAAAAAACACAATCCTTATAAAGGATCGATAATTGAAAATGTCTAAAACCAGTAACAACTGATTCAGAATTTTGTTAAAACAATCACAGAAAGAAATACTCTATAACTGGAACTGGATTTGTGGTTTGCGAAGGGCAATTTGTATTGCCACAAGTTTCTAGGTAACAGGTTTGTGGAGACTCTTTTTCCATTTCTGATCTGCACACACCACAACTGATCACTCGCTAAATCACATTTCTCCTTGATAAGACTCGCACACCTAGCATTTGTCTTTATCAATCCAGTGGGCATCAAAAGAAGTTTTTGATGAGTCCCGTCACGTACGTCACCCACAGGGGTACATGCCGATCAGCTCTTTGGAATCTTTCTGCGCTGACTAACGCTGAAGACTGATACAGACGAACATGCTCCTGAAAACAAAAGCATATGGGTTATTTTAGCAAATGACTACCTAGAAGACCATTTTCAAACTACCGTAATTCACGGACTACAAGCCGTTTCGTAATATAAGCCTCACTACCTACTTTTTTTTTTTAATCTGAAAAAGGTAACGCATAAGCCGCGTCGAAGTATAAGCCATGGAAGCGTGGCGATGCACGATGTCCGCTTCCAGTTGAGTCTAGAGTTGATCGCGGGTGTGTTGACTGCCAAAACGAAAGTGTCGGACCGTGAAACAGATCGCCATTTTGTGAAAAATATACCAAAATCAAGGTGATTTTTTTTTATCAACCGCGAACAAGGCCACAGATCAAAGGTCTGAATCAAGGATGCCACTGGGTTGAGTTTACTTTCATTTTCGGCAATGTTTAGGCCACGGCACTGTACTAGCCGCGGTGGGGAGGTGTGATGAAAGGCATCACATTGATAAAATATAATGTTCACTGGAACATAATTGGTATAGCTTTACTTTGTGTTAAAGGCTCCGAACTGAAAGCGCTGCATCATTGTGTACGGATTTCGTGCATTTAGTTTTTCTCGTGCAGCACATGCATATTTTCAGCTGGAGTTGAATACACATTTTTTCCCTTCGCCGGTCTGTCCTCCTTTCTAATTCACTTTACTTTCTACCTTCGTACTGGCTGTCGAAGCTTGGTCAATCTGATTTGCTCTGCTGCCCTAGTGCAGAGGTAAGAGGAAGATAGCCTTAAGCGTTTACAGATTTTAAACATTTGACTTGTGTAAAGAGAAAAGATTTTTCATTTACTTTCCACTTAATTTGCAGATTGGAATCATGTAATCTGTTTTCATTCTTTGTGAGGAATTGTTAAATGATGTTGTAAATATAAATCTTTTGTTGGTACTGATTTTTGGCAACTTTAATTCAACTGTAATTGGTAAATTATGGTTTCGTTTTCTTGTATGTTAAAGTATTATTTTGAAATTACCATTTCAAAATTCGGACAGCTTTCCGAAAACCATTGAGTTATTTAGAAATGTGGTTTTCTTATGTTGAGACATAACTATAACTACATAGGTGTCGGGAACTTTAAATGTATGCTTTTGGTTGTTCACCATTATCGTAAAGTTAATTAATTACGATAAGTAAAGTTGCTTAATAGTGAACGAATGGAGTGTGCATGGAATAACAAACTATTAGTGTCGATGTACAGGGCACGCACGCATTAACATGCACACACAAACACAGACATGAGACTTATGCTAGTTTATTGTTTTCATCCTAAGAGCACCCAGTCTGTGCGCCCAAGAGAAGGCTGCCAGGGTGACTGGAGGCGCCCACGAGCTGGTGTTGGAGCGGCCTGAGAAGAGGCGCTGGTGTTGGAGCGGCCTGAGAAGAGGAGGCATTCTGCCGAGTCAAATGCCCGGAACAAACGAGCGAGACTACGAGGTCGTCGGCTCAAATCAAGAACCTAGCGTGCAAATTGCTCCGCGAAAGAACTGAGTATTTTTTTGTGTGTTTGTGCAGTGTTGTGCGTGTTGCCCTTAGGTTTTTGCTGCTGTTACTATTCTTTGATATATGTATGGTTGTGTGAGTGATTGAGTGTAAATAAATTGTTGTTAAAATTTCAAATTGGCTTTGTTTATAATGTTTGTGGAGAGACTGAATAACGCGAGAGCATGTACTTCTGAATGAGTTGGATGTTTTGATTTCTGTCTTAACTTTCCGTTTGTGTGTGAATTTCGTTCGTGACAGGAGGGTGGGGTAAAACAAAAACGATGCAGCTTACAGTCCGCAAATTACGGTACAGGGAACAACCTCTTGAAAAGAAAAGCTAGCATTGGGGTTACGTTAGTTCAGGAAATAGCAATCTTTAAGAACATTTTCAAAATAACGAAGAAAACTAAATAAGATTATTCAGATGATAGGCTGCAGAGTTGACTCAAGTCAGAGCGACATTTATTGGTAGAATTGTAGAATTTTTCATTGATTCATTTCCAAATCAGCTTTGAGCTAAACTTGGAAGATTAAAACCACACAGTTGAGATAGTGTTTTCTTTATGTTTTCATCTACACTGCAAAACGTGGACAAGGACATGGGCTCTGATTGCTTACATCAACCAAAAGACAGGTGCAATTAAGTTAGGTTACTTTAACCCTTTCACCGCCAGCCATATTTCATCTGTGTGCACATCATACCTTGGTCACTTGTAAACTCGCTTTGTTCCCTTAGACCACAATTTTGCCTCTGACTTTGCTTTTGTTGTGGGGAAACCAATCGGTGTGGAGTTTTTCTATATAAAGTTTATATATAAACAAGCCTGATCTACCTACTTCCCTATGTCTAAACCTGAAGTAAAAACCTGTAATCTTTCATTTCTCCCTTTTGTTGATGTCTGTTTTGTTTGTGTGCATGGCTGGAGTGATTTGTGAGTTTTTTGTAATAATTTAAAATTGTTGCAATGCGAATGAGTTAACTCTTCTGGCGAATACATTCACCCAAGACGTCACTCTACACTCCCACCAAATGCAAAGACATTCACTTTCAAGTACTTTGCCATGACTGTGTTTGCCTATTATGTGACTATTTCTTCCATTAAAGCAACGCAGGCCCACTTAAAAAAAAAGTCACTCCCGTTTTTCGGTCGAGATGCAACGGACAACGAAGAACGTAACAAAAAAATACATGGCGCTAGAAGAGTTAACGTGACACGGCGTTCAGTGTTAGAGCAGTAGCCAAACTCACCTCTCTAAGCTGCTGCTGAAGGGTCTCATTCTCTGTCACCAGGGCTACTTGACATTCAAGGTCACGACACGCTGATCTGTGCCCTACAACACAATATCATATTTAATAGATTAAAAAAAAGACAAAAAAAGACTCCATTTTAACTACTGAAGCAGTTTTAATATTACCGTATTCTTCGGACTATAAGGCGATACTTTTTTTTCCCAGATTCAGACCCCTGCACCTTATGATATGACAAATAAAATATTATATAAATATTCTAACAAAATCTGAAATTTGGGGTAAAATTGGGGGGGGATGCGCCTTATACAAAGGTGCGCCTTATAGTCCGAAAAATACGGTAAGCCAAGGTTATTAGAGCAATCACATCAAATAACAAAGAAACATCATTTGAAAATATTCTACCTGTACCTTAACCCTTTCGCTGCCAGCCATTTTTCAGCCCAAAAATACCATTACTGGGTAGAGGAAAACAATTCTCAGCAATATTGGGAGTTCTTCTGTGACATGCATAACATTAGGCCTGTCCTTACATCCCAAAATTGAGAAAATAGGGTCTTTGGATAACAGGCCCTGTTTTGATGCCTTTTAGTGACATGGGTGTCGAACCATTGTGGTGCATAAATGCGACATTGGCGGTGAAAGGGTTAATATTACAAGTATTTTTCTTACACTTTAAAAGTACTACCCCTTTACTTTATACATTAAAAAGCATCCTGTGACTTTGTTGAAAGTTGACATGTAGTTTTGAACAAAAACACACGATTATATATGTGCAACACGATACATAATAACCAACTCCGAATGAATGATTCGTTTACTCAGCAAAGGTAGGTGAGCTGACAAGAGTTGGGGAGGGCAGGGGTCTATGGGACAGGCAGTACCACAGCTACATGTCAACTTTCAACAAGGACACATGTCTGCATGTGCAACACGACGGGAGCATACCTTCATTCCCACATACCACTCGTTCCACACTGTAATTTTCTATCCATGATATGACTAGAACCCTGCTATTCCAAAAAAATGTCTCTCTTTCTCTCTGTGTCTGTCAAACCCAGACAAATGCATGCTCACACACACACACACAAGCTCAACCAGTATATAACAGCATGTGCGTTGCGCGCACACACATAACAACAGTGTGTGGGGATATAGGTATGTGGAAACAATCAGTTGTCCCCAACAGGACACATGATAATCAACTCTGAATGACTCTTTCACTCACCAAAGTTAGGGGAACCGACCAGAGTAAGGCAAAGGTCTGTGCGGCAGGTAGAACCACAGCTACATGTCAACTTTCACAGTATATGTGCCACTCTTTCACTCACCAAAGTTAGGGGAACCGACCAGAGTAAGGCAAAGGTCTGTGCGGCAGGTAGAACCACAGCTACATGTCAACTTTCACAGTATATGTGCCACTCTTTCACTCACCAAAGTTAGGGGAACCGACCAGAGTAAGGCAAAGGTCTGTGCGGCAGGTAGTACCACAGCTACATGTCAACTTTCACAGTATAAGTTATAATGTGCCACTCTTTTACTCACCAAAGTTGGGAGAGCCGACCAGAGTAAGGCAAAGGGAGGGCAGGGCTACATGTCTGTGGGGCAGGTAGTACCACAGCTACATGACGTCAACTTTCTAAGTATAATGTGCCACTCTTTCACTCACCAGTTAGGGGACCGACCAGCACCACTTTCACAAAGTGCCACTCTTTCACTCACCAAAGTTAGGGGACACAGGCAAAAGTCGAACCACAGCTACATGTCAACTTTCACAGTATATGTGCCACTCTTTCACTCACCAAAGTTAGGGGAACCGACAGAGTAAGGCAAAGGCTTGTAGAACCACAAAGTCAAAAATCACAGTATTTTTCATCACCAAATTTTGAGTTGTGGGTAGAACCACAGCTACATGTACTTTTTTGTGCCACTCTTTCACTCACCAAAGTTCTAAGGCATCTTGTAAAGAACAATCTTTAATATATGGCCACTCTTTCTCACCAAATTAGGGGAACCGATTATAGGTCTGTGCTTTAAAAGCTACAGTAGGTCATGTGCACTTTTCACTCAGCTAAGGCAAAGGCTAGACTTTAGACTGTGTGCCACTCTTTCTCAAAATGTCTGACGGCAGGTAGAACCACAGCACATGTCCTTTCACTATAAGTTATAATGTAACTTTAAATGCTGGGGCAGGTAGTAACTCTGACGAAGTATAATATACTAAGATGTGACCCAGCAAAGATACAAGAATGGTTCATTTTGAGTTATGGGTATTTTCGTGTTCTCTAGCATCTTGTAAAGAACATAATATGGAAAGAGAATTGTCTGAAGACTTTAGACTGTGTTTTTCAAAATGTATAATTTTGGAACGGGAAAAAGATACTTTATGTCCCTTTCAAAATGTCCCTTTCGTGGTGCTTATAATTTTCCCTTTCGTGGTGCTGGGTCACATATGTGCCACTCTTTCACTCACCAAAGTTGGGAGAGCCGACCAGAGTAAGGGAGGGCAGGGGTCTGTGGGGCAGGTAGTACCACAGCTACATGTCAACTCTCACAGTACAATGGAACCTCCCTTATAAGACCTCCCATTACAAGACTCCCTCCCATATAAGACCTACTTTTATGAGACATTGCCCTTCTTAGTAAGTATTAAAATTACCTCCCTTATAAGACCCCTCCCTTATAAGACCCCTCCCTTATAAGACCCCTCCCTTATAAGACCTCATTTTGGAGGATTTATGAAGGTTTTATAAGGGAGGTTCCACTGTATATGTGCCACTCTTTCAGGGTGAGGGAGGGCAGGGGTCTGTGGGGCAGGTAGTGCCACAGCTACATGTCAACTCTCACAGTATGTGTGCCACTCTTTTAGTCAACTCTCACAGTATGTGTGCCACTCTTTCACTCACCAAAGTTGTGAGAGCCGACCAGGGTGAGGGAGGGCAGGGGTCTGTGGGGCAGGTAGTGCCACAGCTACATGTCAACTCTCACAGTATGTGTGCCACTCTTTTAGTCAACTCTCACAGTATGTGTGCCACTCTTTCACTCACCAAAGTTGGGAGAGCCGACCAGGGTGAGGGAGGGCAGGGGTCTGTGGGGCAGGTAGTGCCACAGCTACATGTCAACTCTCACAGTATGTGTGCCACTGTTTTAGTCAACTCTCACAGTATATGTGCCACTCTTTTACTCACCAAAGTTGGGAGAGCCGACCAGGGTGAGGGAGGGCAGGGGTCTGTGGGGCAGGTAGTGCCACAGCTACATGTCAACTCTCACAGTATGTGTGCCACTCTTTTAGTCAACTTTCACAGTATGTGTGCCACTCTTTCACTCACCAAAGTTGGGAGAGCCGACCAGGGTGAGGGAGGGCAGGGGTCTGTGGGGCAGGTAGTGCCACAGCTACATGTCAACTCTCACAGTATGTGTGCCACTGTTTTAGTCAACTTTCACAGTATGTGTGCCACTCTTTCACTCACCAAAGTTGGGAGAGCCGACCAGGGTGAGGGAGGGCAGGGGCTTCTGGGGCAGGTAGTACCACAGGCCCTTGGCGTGGAAGGTCCAGTTCTCCCTGAAGTACTCATACAGGTGGATGCGCTGCTGCTGCTTCAGGAGCTGCACTTCCTGGAAGAAGCACCGCGCGATGTAGACGTAGGCTGTCGGGATGTAGCCCGCGATGCCTTTGGCGTTGAAGAAACTGTTGACCTGCAGTGAGGGAGAAGAAAATATGAAAGGATATGTTTAAGCCTTTCACTCCTAGCCACATGCTTCAATGCGGGTCAGAGGACATAACCTACTCAATAGCCTAGACAGTAAAAGACTAAATTACTTCCCTTTCTTACACTTGAAATTACTTGTGTAGTGCCTGAAGTTGTATCTCAGCAAGTTTCGGGTAGATTTGGATGCGTTTTTTTGCATTGTGTAAAGCAAAAAAGTGACCAAGCATAACATGGTTGCCAAAGGATTTACTACCAAGGAATATGCACACAATTTGTTTGATTTTCTGACAATAACAATGATTAAAAGTGTGTGGGAAATAAAGTTTATGAAGTTGTTCAACCCAATCAAGTGGTTCAGACCTGAATTTTCATTCTTATTTATTTTTCAAAATTTTGACTTTTAAAAAAAATCTTAGTTATCTCCCCCTGACAATACCTTATCACACCCTGTCAACATTCAAAATTATAATAATTGTGTTCTGCATTCATTTCCTTCAACAAAACATAAATCATTATAGTCTTCACATTCTCTATTAATTTTTAATGTTTTGTTTTGTTTTGAGTTATGTAGCTTGCATGTGGGATGTAGCCAGCAATGTCTTCGGCATTTTATTTGAAACACCCATTGACCTGCAGTGAGGGGGGGAAGACTAACTGAAAGGAAGTCAAGTCAAGTCAAGTCAAAATTTTATTTCCAGATGGACATTGAATAAGCATTACAGTAAGGTTTTTTCCCACCAAGCCATCGATAACAAAACATAAAGCAAACCATAAACAAGATAATGATAAACAAGATGTGTGTGTATGTGTGTGTGTGTGTGTGTGTGTGTGTGTGATCTACACATAGTATATTTTGCATTATTAAAACATTAGGAACCACTACTAGTAGTACTATATATAACTATTACTATCTATCACTACCATAAAAGATAGAACATTAATCACAAGTTTTTGCTATTTGTATCATATTGTCTCTGTCTGTCTGTGTGTGTGTCCCCCTCCTCCCCCCCCCCCCCCCCACACACACAACTATGATACATACAAGTGCACACAGACAGTAAGTACTAGAAACATTCATTTCATACCAAAAAAATGACACACACATAACACATAGTGTCCCTCTGCACAGGTGCACACGCGCGTGTGTGTGTGTGTGCAGGGGTGCCCAAAGGGTCCCCAAGCCTGAAACTAGGAATTCCCCAAACCGAAAACCTGAAACCAATCTAAACGGCAAGTTCCAATTTCTTGCTAACCTGAAAATGAACAATGCTCAGGCATGAAAAGAGGAGATTTTTTCAGCCGAGAAATCCTTCCACCCGGATTTTCAGCTAACGTCAGCAGTATCGCCGAATCTTCGGCCACAAACTACATTCTGCAGCCACTCAATTTTCCAATGCTTCACATACTTTTGCTTTTTTTTTACATGTTGGTTTCGCCAACTCAATACATGCATTCTCGGCGGACGCCATCTTGGAAATTACAACGGCGGAAGAGCAAAAAGGCGCAAAATGAAGATTGTGTCATATAAAGATCATTTTCAATCAGTTTGCTACTTCGGCCAATACATGTACGATGTTTGTAATCGTCACCTGTTTCTCCAATGCCGGAATTTTTTTCTCCAAACTAACTCAAAAACCAGAGATTACATTTTTTAGTCATCTCAAAACCGGAAATCAGGCATATACCGGAAAATTACCACCCCTGTGTGTGTGTGTGTGTGTGTGTGCATGCATGCGTGCGTGCTGGGAGATCTATGAAAAGTCGAAAACGCTATTATTAATGGTTTGGATCCTAGGGGAGTGTGAAAGGGGGGGGACGTAAATGTAGTTATCGTGATTTCGTTTTGGGTTGTTCCTTATGATAAGTGCAGTTTTGTTGCTGTTTTTGCTCAGATCTTGAACTTCTTTGTGAAGCGCTTAGAGCGCCGTAAGGAGAATAAGCGCTATATAAATTGTCATTATTATTATTATTATTATTATACAAACATACACTGAATGAACAAAAATCTTTTTAAAAAACACGACTCTTCACCTCAGGGGCCGCCATCATGAGGCGATACTTGGCCAGCGACTCTCGCAGGATGACATTCATGTAGTGGTCGGTCAGGTTGAAGTAGCCAGAGGCCAGCAGAATCTCATCACGTCGGGAGGCCCCCCGCAGGAGGTGTAGCGTGGCATGCTCATCATTGTACACCCCAAAAGTCCCCATCTGCAGCAAGGGGTAAACCCAGGTGTCCACTGATGGATTCTCCTCCCTAATTCGTGGCTGCTCAGCGGTTACTGTTTTATAAGGGGAAACCCGCGCTAGTTCACGCTCCCTGGAAAAGGGTTAAGTGTTCCATTATGGACTACGTGATGTATTCAAGTGCAAGCATGTCTCTTGCCCTCTCTATGCTTGCTAATTCCACACACACACACACACACACACATACACGCACACACACACACACGCATACGCACGCACACACACACACACACAGACTCGCACACACATACACACACGCACACGCACACACACACGCACATGCACACACACAGAGACTCACACACATATATAAACCAGTCATTCTTCAATACAACTTTGTTGTAATTGCCTTTATATTATTTTACTAGGCTAATTTCAATTTATAATTTTTGGAAAATACTATAGGAAATATGAGACTCAGAATTAAAAGTACCTGAGAATGCTTTTTTGTAGCTCTGTTTGACATTTCAGAAAACTTTCAATCCTCTCCTTTGCTGCCCATTTGAAATAGTTCCTTCTGCCTGAAACAAGGTGACACATGTCACTGACATACATCATTAATATTCACTTTGCCAACAATGTTTGTTCATTTGACAATGCAACTCAGATTTGTATGAAATTTGGAAGACACCACTTGAAGAACTATCTATTAACATTTGCACTTGATCAATACATCCATTCTCATAAAACATTTTTTTAGATTTTTCAATGTCACTTCATCATATTAACCATAATCTGCTGTAACAATCTGCTGTAAAAGTTACAAACAGATTTTTGTAAAATAACAAGCTAGGAAGTAATGTCATAATCCATTTAAGTGTCTCAAAGAGAAATCAATAAACTTTAAAACCAGGAACCCGTAACATAAGAAGTTTAAGTCAGTAATTCATCACTAACATGTTTCAACTTAAATTATTAATATTACAGACTCATAATAAACTAAACTAACAAACTAAATAAACAAACGTGGATAGTTTTCATCATATACAGTGGACCCTCCCTTATAAGACCTTAAAAAATCATCCAAAATGAGGTCTTATAAGGGAGGGGTCTTTGAGGGAGGTACTTTTAATGCTTGCAAAGAAGGGCAATGTCTCAGAGAAGTAGGTCTTATGTGGGAGGGAGTCTTATAATGGGAGGTCTTATAGGGAGGTTCCACTGTATATGAGGTTAACACACATGCGCGTGTGTGTGTGTATGGGGTGGGGGTGGGGAGTGGGGGGATGGTTGGGGTGGTGGTGTTGAAGGGAGGTGGGTGTTGGTGTGTTGTGTTATGATTATATGCAATGCATTCTCTAATATGTATTCATTTTCATAGAGATGTATGGTGAGGATGTGTAGGCCAGTTTGTTAGAAATGTTTGTACGAATGGTGAGTGAAAAGCGCATTGAGTTGCTTTGCAAGATTATGCGCTATATAAGCATTATTAATTATTATTATTATTTATATAAACCACCTTGATATGGGTGAGTCTCCCAGGTTCTGTGAAGTTTCAAACTGTCGTCTTGTTGGAGGTGGAAGGAAAAGGAAGCCACAGTTTTGACCAGGTCGTCAAAGAAATTGGCCACGTCTTTACAGTCGTTGAACAGGATGTACCTGTCCTGTCTGTTGGTGAAGTAATCGTGGCTCAGATTGGCCCTGGTGAGAGAGAGAAAAGTGAGGAGTACTACAGCGCTGTACATTATCAGATTACAACATAAACACCGGATTAGCATCCACTGCTTGCCATTAACCTCTGCACGGCTCTGTTGACCCATAATGGATAATGTGAGGAGTACTACAGCGCTTGCACATTATCAGATTACAACACAACACTACACTGCTTGCCATTAACCTCTTCACTGCTCTGTTGACCATCAGATAATGGATAATGTGAGGAGTACTACAGCGCTGCACATTATCAGATCCACTGCTTGCCATTAACCTCTGCACGGCTCTGTTGACCATCAGATAATGGATAATGTGAGGAGTACTACAGCGCTGCACATTATCAGATTACAACACAACACCAGATTAGCATCCACTGCTTGCCATTAACCTCTTCACTGCTCTGTTGACCATCAGATAATGGATAATGTGAGGAGTACTACAGCGCTGCACATTATCAGATTACAACACAACACCAGATTAGCATCCACTGCTTGCCATTAACCTCTGCACAGCTCTGTTGACCATCAGATAATGGATAATGTGAGGAGTACTACAGCGCTGCACATTATCAGATTACAACACAACACCAGATTAGCATCCACTGCTTGCCATTAACCTCTTTGTTGACCATCAGATAATGGATAATGTGACGAGTACTACAGCTCTGTACATTATCAGATTACAACACAACACCATCCACTGCTTGCCATTAACCTCTGCAGATAATGGATGATGTCATTGATGATGTCATAACTTTTATATGTCATAGCCCTGGAGTGATGGTTCTTGGTTTAAACAAGACAGGAAAGCTATATCTCTAGACCATTTTCTTTGCTCAATTGAGTCTAACATGTCTCATTATTTAAATTTTATAATGAGAAAATCGATAATTTCTTAGTTTTCCTCTAGCAGTGAAGGGTTTAAAGAAGACTACTGACCCTTTCAACGCCAGCCATTCTTCAGCTAAAAATCACCATTAAACTTACCTGGGTAGAGAAAAGATGATTTCAACGCCAGCCATTCTTCAGCTAAGAAAAAATCTCCATTAAGTGACTTACCTGGGTAGAGAAAAGATGATGTCTGCAATATTGTGTTTGTTTGATTGTGGAAAGAGGCCAGAAACATAAAGAAGAACAATCAATTTTAAAGAACTTCACTTTAACTTCACAGGGGTTCAATTCCAAAACTCACACTGTGGGCTGATGTAGTAAAAGATCATCTCCCATTAGTTCAGAACACACTGGACTAAATCCATGGGTGCTCCTGGGAAATTTCAAAAATCCTGCAAGGGGGCGACCCCGGCGGAGTGCAGGAGCAGCGCACAGACACATTTATTTACTGCTCTTTTTTCACCCCTCTAGACTAGTACAAGTGCTACATTCCTTTGATTATAGCAAACGCTTATACAGGCCCTTTTTATCGTTCAAGTTTGTGTGCGTGTGTAAGAAAATCGTTGCTTCTCAAATTCTCATAATCCGGCGACCGACGCCGGCGACCGACGCAGGCGACCGCCGGCTCTAGGCAATTTAAAAATCCTGCAATTCAGGACATCCTGAAAGAAGGAGCATCCCTTTAAATCGCTGCTGTTAAAAATAAAATAAAAATTATAGTGAGATAATAGGGACTGCCAAAAGCCAACAAGCAAGCACTTATGACCTGGACATTATTGATCCCTTTTAGCTTTAAAGAGTACAGATCGAACTCCGGGGCTGAAGTATATGAAGACGGATGTTTCTTCCTGAAGACTTTCTCCTGTCTAATTCCCCTTTCCCTCCCCAAGTTACTCTCTTTTGTAAACATCAAATATGGGGTTAAAAAAAAACAAACACAACAGCAATGTCCTTCATTTGTACACTCACCCAGTGATGATGAGACTGTCATCAATAACGCACACTTTCAGGTGGGTCAGCCCTATCACCTCGTTGAACCTTTCGGGGACCAGGGCTTTCAGGACCCCCCGGAGGTCGGGCGTGTGGTAGAGGCTGACGCCCACCTGCTGCGGGAACTGCTTCAGGAGACCCATCAGCATGGTGCGCGAGTTCACCTTGCCCCTGGAGCCCCGCGTGAAGTCCAGGAGGATGTTCACCTCAAACTTCCTCTTGTTGGCCGCCGCGTTGCTGCAAGCTTCGTGAATGCTCGACACCTTCAAAGACATTTAAAAAAATGGAACAAAGGCAAATTACTGTGGAAATCGGCTAAGCTAAAATTGAAGGGACTGACATTTTATTGTGAGATACCCAATAGTTTGAAATAAAGACTTTTTGGCATAAAGATGATTAAGCTGGGACACCAAACTTTTTGTGAGTTATCCAGTACTTTTGAGTTGTAACCTGTTTTTGAGTTAGGCGGATTCCACTGAACATGTTTTCCCCTCTATAACTAAGAGAAGGCAATTCGCTGAGGGAAAAGGCAACCTGTCTTGCTCTTTTCTGTCACCACATTATCTCCCTTATGGTCGTAAATGTGGATACAGCAAAGAAAGACATTAGAATTAGGAATCAGGCATCAGAGTACTCCAGAGTCCAATCCTCTGAAGAGGGCAAGGGTCCAGGGGTCGCCCAGGCCCTGGTGGGGTACAGGAGCAATGGCCTGTCAATGGTCAGGGGGGCAAAGCCCCCCCCCCCTCTGAAGCAGAACAAAAACATGAAATTTAAGTGTATTTAAACTTTAAAGGCCTCTCCTGGAAGCATTTACACATATTAATGGATAAAAAAAAATGTTGATGCCTGAGGAATATTCAACTCAACGACTCTATACTTAGCACTTGAGAAATTATATATAATTTGACAACTCATGAAAATTGCCTACTAAGCATGCAGACCTACAAATAAACCCACTGAAACAGTAACCCATTGATTGAAACACTGTTTCAATGTATGTGTTGGCTTCTCTGTGTTTCCATTTTGATTTGATGCTGATACGCTGCTAACACTGCTAAGCAGCAATACTTTTTTTTACACAATAATTATTTTTTGTGATTCTGAGGTACATTCTAGTTGCTGCTACCTTTGCTTTCATTTTAACTTGACCCCTACTTTTCATGAATTTTTGAATAGCAAAACCTACAAAGCAATAGTGAAAAAAATATTATCATAATTACAGTGTGAACATGATTACTTGAAAGTCAAACTGGCATCTACACAGGGTTCATACAGATTTCTCTTATTAAAATTCACAAACTTTCAAAGAGCCTTTATCCTATTTTCAAAGACCTCTCACAACATGCAATGACGACGATTGATTTGATCATGATCATTTAAGTTGCACCAGTGTAGCCAAAAGATCTGGATATAGTGAAGGGAAATAACTTGACAAATCGATGATGTCTGCTATATATATGGAAAATAAGTCAAACTAAATTGCTTCTTTATCAATTCTGAAACCAAACAGCAACAAAATTACTTTGTTTAAGCATTGATGACTTTTTCACAAACCATTTCACGATTTTCAGACCAAAGCCAATTTTTTTCAAAGACTTGAAAATGGCACTCCATTTCTGAAAGACTTTCAAAGACCTTCAAAGAACCCTGCTACAGTTCTTTTCACATGAAAATTGCGATTTTGACTGCATCTGTTTCATCTGGGATTGACATTATTAAACTCACCAGATCCTTTTCCAAATGGCCGCTTCCCAAGTACAGCGAAGCCAGTGTTATTCGTTTCTTGGCTTTTTTCGCCTTCACCTATTTGTACAGCAATCACAATTAAACATGTGGATTAGTCGACAAAACACAGGCATTAGTGGTATCAGATGTTGAGTTTTAACCATTGCTAAAAATTAAAAAAAGGACAAGAAGCTTCAGGAACATACAATTGCAGTTGTGCAAGTGCGTGCAAACTCACACTCATACCTGAGCATGCACACACACAAACTCACACACACACATACATACACAAACTCACACACACACACATACATACACAAACTCACACACACACATACATACACAAACTCACACACACACATACATACACAAACTCACACACAGATAGATAGAAACTATTTTACCCAGCTTCCCATTCCTCTAGGCTTTTAGCACTTTAAAAACACTCTCTCTCTCTCTCTCTCTCTCTCTCTCTCTCTCTCTCTCTCTCTCTCTCTCTCTCTCTCTCTCTCTCTCTCTCTCTCTCATAACCTAACAAACTGGCTTACCTTCAACACTTCATAGAACTCTGTAGGCTCAGTAAACACCTGGATCTGTTCCCCTCGCACTGGGAAACAGGGCCCGTAATGGCCCAGCCAGGAAAACGTCTGATAGGTGGCGCTGGGCCAGGCATCCTGGATAATGGACGGAAGTTTCACCGCAACATCTCTCTCTACTGATGAAGAATTGAAAGATGCTCCCAGACAGAAACATCTGTTGAAAAGAAACATTAGTGTAAACTGTAAGATATAGACATTAAGTCTAGAACAAAAATGAAAATAACTGAGAAAAAAAATCCCAATCAAGAGAAAGGACGCTTGAGAGGCCTAGTCGTCCTACCTGACCTGACCTGACCTGACCATTATCCTAACTCTCTATGACAGTATGAGCCTTTTTACTCAAAACATCCTCTGCAATTTCTCTATCCTTCAAAAGAATATTTGTATCAAGCCTAGTCTTATTAAGTTTTTCTTTGCTTGAGCTGATGTCACTAGAGACCCTTTTTGATTGTCTTATCATCCAGAATCTCAGGGTAAACAATCAAAAACCAAGACAAATAAACCAGGAATTGAGGAAAGCTTCTTGTATAAATTGAGTTTCTCATTCTCAGAATCCCATTGAATCTTCAAATGTTTCGGTCACGCCGTCTAATTAGACTATTACTAGTATTAGTGACTTGGAGGCTGCGCAAGGCGTATACTTTTAGAGATAAGAAAAGAAAGAATTAACTGCCCAATCTTAGAGTGTGTGTGTGTGTGTGTGTGTGTGTGTGTGTGTGTTAATGACCATAGACCTTTTTCTGCAGTATCCAGGCCAGTGTGAATGCCATTGAATGTAGTTAGTGAGGATAGTATGGACTAATGGAGGATTTCTGGTTTTGGGATTCAGGATTGTACGTAGGGACTGTCTAGCACTAGCCCTATCGGGCTTTTAATTTAAATGTCCCATAATTTTGCAAAAATGTATAAGGTTGACTATGATCGTTCAATCTTTTATGACAATCTTATTCTTCATAGTCATATTCATTGTCATTAACCCCTTCGCTGCCCCCAACTACTTGTGCATGCGCCGCTGGCTTGCCGCGCAATTTTTGAACGCGGCAATATCGCTACTTAGCGGCGACGTATATATACGTCGGTGGCAAGTACTGAAGCGCTATAGAGGACGCATATACGTCATGGGCAGCGAAGAGGCTAAATCAAAATATTGCCGAGTGTCACTATTAGATATTTGAAGGTGCCCACAATCAACAATTTGATTTTTATCAGGTCAGGTCAGGTCATGTAGTTAGGACATTAGGCCTCGCGGCCTCTTCACTGTCCTGTCATTTTTGTTTGAACTTTTGCACAGCTGAGAGGTTTTTGTATTTTGTTTTCGGCAAATCTGCCTTTTAGTCATGCTCGTATTGTAGTTTTGTAGTATCGTGTTAATAACCCCTGTGATATTTTTAACTGATGGTAAATCATCCTGACATCGATTTGTTACTTTTGGTGTAAAAAAAACCAACAAAACCAGCAGTCGACAATGTAGAAAAAGACTAACTTAAAAGTTATAAATCAAACTTTGACAAGTCTATGTAGTAGTAGTAGTAGTAGTACACTAGTAGGGACTAAGGAACTGAGGGTTGGATTCTGAGAATCATGGACAGGATTTTTCTTTAATACTGTACTGGCTGAAGACTTGTTTTTATCCCTCGCTTCTATTCTTTTCTCTTCCTTTCTCTGAAGTTGGTCACCCCCAACCAAGGAAGAAGAGAAAAACTGCTGCAAAGCTTGAAGTTTATTTTAGCTTGGAAGAGAATCAGAACATTGATCAAAACAGTTTGATAATTACAAGATCAAATCAATGTAAAAACAAACTAAACATGCAGCACAAAAACTTAACCTTTTCAGAACAAACTGTGATTTTCTTAGCATGATTGCGATTCGATGTCTTTGTAGTTCAAGCTTGACATTGTTTGGGCAAAACAACATGCCGACCTTCTGGAACAAGGCGTGGAGGGGTTGTGTACACACTTAACGATGACGTCATAAACCGAGGGGAGTTGTAAAAGGGGAATAACCGCGTATGCTTTAAAGTAAGAACATTTTGACGCAGTTATGTACCTTGTGTAATAAAATCGTCCCCACCCCCTCTTTCCCCCCCCCCCCCCCCCCCCTCTCTCCCTGTGTGCGCAGGGCCGGACCCCTACGGGGGGTGGGGAGGGGGGCTTTGGGGGCTTTGGGGGCTGCAGCCCCCACCCTTTTTCCTAAAAAAACAACAAAAAACAATTCATGTCGCCGAGCGGCAGCTAAATTTCCTCGCGGGCTATACCTAGCACTCATCAGCACCACCAGTTAGTCCCACATGGTTAATTCCGAGAGGACGTAAAACAAAACTACAACACCACCAGTTGATAGGTCCTTTTTTTTTGCAATGAACTTTTTTTTAATCATTGAACGTGCATAAATACATTTCATCATCGAACACATTTTGTATAACATGCATATTATACATAATTACTAACATTCAAAGAAACATAAATAAAATTGCTGTTACATTCAATGTTTTCCCCTTTTTTTTTAAGAGAGCAAAAAGAAAGACAGACAGAGAGAAAGATATGGACAGAAAGACATACAGAGAAGTTAAAGTGGGCATTGAAGAATGCACTGCATAAATTCATAATTTACGTAAGCCATATAAATATCTGTAGGAGGAAAAACAACACACACAAAAAGACTGTTAATAAGTTACACAAACAATGATGTATAGGGATTCCAAGCTTGAACTGTTTCATCATAAACCATATTGATGCTTGCAATGTATTTTTCAATATTATATCGGTATCTCATTATAGGAACAAACATCCTAAATAATGGTATCTGGTTTTTTCATTTTACATCTATAAATAAAAGATTTTGCCAGTAATAATAACAAGTCAATAACATCATCTGTCCTCACATTCTTTTCACAACCAAATATTACAAGATGCTGAGTAAATTGGAAATTGTTGGCTATTTCACATTTGTCGTGTAGTGCCATTTGAAAAATAATCCAAAAGGATAGTTGATAGGTAGTTAATGGTTCAAAACATGTTTCAATAGGGGTATGAACAGTAATGGCGTTAGTCCTTTATTTCATGCCCAGATTGCACTATTTTGCTTCTCGGAGGGGTCTTGGTGCTTCGCACCTTCGATGAATTACCCCACCCCTTTAAAACTTAGGTCCGGCCCTGGTGTGTGTGTGTGTGTGTGTGCGCGCGCGTGTATGTGTGTGTGCATGTGTGTGTGCGCGCGCGCGCGTGCGTGTGTGTGTGTGTGTGTGTGTGTGTGTGTGTGTGTGTGTGTGTGTTTGAGCTGATCATCTGGGCAGCAAGTCTTCTACACAAGCCTACTGTTTAGTTGGAAACCCCCTCACGTCGTAAGCGTCATAATCATCAAATTATTGATGGAGGACGCAATACGCAAGAAGAAGAAGTGTGTGTAAACTGACAAATTTGCCTCTTGGACGTAGGCCTATTTCCACCTGAAAACCAATAGAAGCTCCAGAAATACTAGCAGTTAGCCTACATAGGCCTGTGTTAATAGTTTTTCTTCTTCTTTAGATCTGGGCCTGTATTCACGTTGAGATAGCATGAGACTTAGCATGATGCTAACTTAGAAGCTCTTCCAAAAGTCCTATTAAATCCTATAGGACATTGGAAGAGCTTCTAAGTTAGCATCATGCTAAGTCTCATGCTATCGCAACGTGAATACAGGCCCTGGTGACCAACTTCTATTTGCAAAAATTAACGTGTGTGTGTGTGTTCGGTTTTTTTAATGAAATAAGTGTTGAACATGTATAAAAAAACCTGCAAACATGCAAAGACTAACAACAAACTATCTATAATTTTTAAACAAAATTAAAACCCGTGACTCATTTTAAGTTAGGGGTGTGTTGGTGTAGGCCTACGTGACACTAGGACTGAATCAGGGGGAAATACAGGACAGTATTATATATGTTTCCCTACTAAGGAAAGGCGTGTCACCGAGTTTTCTTGGCTAACAACAATAAAATGTCGAGCTTGTATATGGGAGAGAATTCTGATCGCTTCTCGGCCTTTTGGCTAAGACAGTGATTCAGGAAGTTTTGTTTATACCATGGTTGGTTTGTTCAGCCCGTCGTACATGGCGAAAGCCGATACGCGACGTTAAACTGAACTTCCATGGGAGAGAGTCGGTGAGGATGGGAGATGGGGAGCATTTTTTTGGAATACTAACCCTATCCCTACCCCCACCCCCCCACTATGTACTGCAGTACACCGCGATTTGTCACAGTTGTGGTTCGTTGCGTTTTTCGGTCTTATAGGGTGGGGGTAGGGTTAGGTTTAGGGCTAGGGTTAGGGATAGGGTTAGTATTCCAAAAAGGTTATTAGTTAAAAATGTTCCTAAAATACAGCTTTATGTATGGTAAGAAAGGCAATAACGGAAAAATAGAATTAACCGAGATAGGTAGGGGGGGGTGGCACATCTTAACCTTTACCGGGACGAGTGCTTCACTGACAGTAGGGGGGCAAGGGGGGGGGGGGGGGGGGGGGGGGCTACATCGTGTGGTTTTCAACTGCACTTGACTTACAAAAGTGTCGATGTAGACTTATTGATGATCCAGAAATAAATAGGCTTATCTTTCACTACAAGTTTGATTTTTTTTTAAACGAGGTACAGGTACAGGTACAGGTCGTTAAAACATGCAGGGCCTTAAGCGACCTCACCTACTTGAATGAATAATAACATACACAACAAAAAGTTGAACACACACTCTCTCTCTCTCTCTCTCTCTCTCTCTCTCTCTCTCTCTCTCTCTCTCTCTCTCTCTCTCTCAGTCTCGCTCTCTCTCTCTCTCTTTCTCTGCGCGCGCGCGTGCGCGCAGAGAAAGAGAGAGAGAGATGTGTGTGTGTGTGTGTGTGTGTGTGTGTGTGTGTGTGTGCGTGCGTGCGTGTGCGTGTGTGTGCGTGCGTGCGCGTGTGCGTGTGTGTGTGTGTGTGTGTGTGTTGATAAATGTACGTGTCAAGGTGTCTATTGGCATCCAATTTAACGCTTGTGTCCCTTATAATAGTTATATTAGGCTAATTTTAAGATTGCTAAAAAAAGGAGTTTGCATTAATTAGTTAACAGCATGTTTGCACGTGCAAGCCTTACTCTCAAAAGTAGGCCTACGTGTAAATCTCAAACCCTTTCCAATTTCTTATTTTTTTAAAAAGAAGTATTTTTTCAGTTAACACGTATAGGCTACCTTTACACGACAGTCAAGTCTTTTATGCCATTATAACAAAGACATATTTATGGAATTCTATAAGGTCTTTGATTATAAGGCTACAATTACGCTTATCTACATAACTGATGTATAGTTATTACGGGGACATCCCGCTTTCGCTACGTATCGATAACACTACCAAGATAAATCAGTACGGCCTCAATTACGTATCGATAACACTACTGAGCTAAATCACTACGGCAACTAAGGGTTAGGGTTAAGCTCTAAAGGTAAGGAATAGGGTTAGGTTACGAAAAGGGTTCGGGTTAGGGTTACGAATAGAGTTAGGCCGGGTTCACATCAGACGCGTAAGTTCCGTACAGAAAACCCTAAATAAGTTGAAGAAAGAAGGATAAAAGTTTACGCATAATAGGGGAAATTCGGACACGTGCGCAAATCTTTTCCCTTTCTTTGTTTCACCTATTTATGGATTGCGCGCGGGTTTCCGCATGGAATATCCGCTTATGTGTGTACACGGCCTTAGGATTAGTCTATCGGAATTAAAACTGACAGATTGGCACAGTCATCATTAATTGTTCTCTATGGGTCGTAGTGGTAGCAACGGGTAGTTCTTTCGATATGTAGCGATAGCGCTACGCACCCCTTATTACTGAATAATTCGCCCGTTTCAAGAGGTCTGTCTAAATAGAAATAACACCTGCATTATCAGTCGTGACACACTGACAATCATAGACACGATTTCGTGGCCTAAAAGACTATATTTGACTCTATAATGACTCATGTCATTTATGTAGGCTATCCACTATTTCCTTGCTGTGTAGGCGGCTTCATCGCTCCATAGGGCTTAGCATGTTGGATAACATATGTGCCACCCCCCATGCATTTCTCGGTTAATTGTATTTTTCCGTTTTTGCCTTTCTTACCATACATAAAGCTGTATTTTATGAACATTTTTAGCTAATTACCTTTTGGGAATACTAACCCTATCCCTAACCCTAGCCCTAAACCTAACCCTACCCCCCACTATGTACTGAAGTACACCGCGATTTGTCACAGTTGTGGTTCGTTGCGTTTTCTCCGTCTTATAGGTGGGGGGTAGGGACGGGGTAAAAAGGGTTAGGGCTAGGGGTAGGGGGGGTGGCACATCTTGACCTTTACCAACATTTTAAACCCGAGAAGCAAAATAGTGCAATCTGGGCATAAAAGAAAGGCAGGAATAGTGCCATTACTGTTCATACATGTTCATACATTAAAACATGTTTTGAACCATGAAATACACATCATGCTGCTTCTACACTGCTAGGCATAGCCCGCGAGGAAATTTAGCTGCCGCTCGGCGACATAAATTCTTTTTTTTCCTTTTTTGATATAGGAAAAATGGTGGGGGCTGCAGCCCCCTAACCCCCTAAGCCCCCCCCCCCCCCCCCCCCCCCCCCCCCCCAGCCCTGCAGCCCGGTGTGTGTGTGTGTGTGTGTGTGTGTGTGTGTGTGTGTTTGCTTGCTAGCGCACACGAGTTGTACACACACATGCCTGTGTGTATCCATAACTGACACAAATGTCAAGTCTGCTGCTTTTCTATGACTGAACACTACAGTATTATGATTCATTGTCACAATTCTTCACGCCGTTTACTGTCAACACAGTGGTGGTTTCCAAGGCACGCTTCATTTAAGGCGCTATGTACATGCAGCTGAGCACCCACATTGTGGAAGAGGGCATTGAACCCACGAGCAACTAAATCACCACTATGTAACCTTCGCATTCCTTTCACCCATTGACAGCACCCCCTTAGCTATTTTTTAATTCCCTGTCTCTGCCCCAAAACATTAAAACTCTCTCTCTCTCTCTCTCTCTCTCTCTCTCTCTCTCTCTCTCTCTCTCTCTCTCTCTCTCTCTCTCTCTCTCTCTCTCTCTCTCTCTCGCTCTCTCTCTCTCTCTGTCTCTGTCTCTCTCTCTCTCTGTCTCTGTCTCTCGGGTCCCCAAACTTTCAAAGTCTCTCTCTCTCTCTCTCTCTCTCTCTCTCTCTCTCTCTCTCTCTCTCTCTCTCTCTCTCTCTCTCTCTCTCTCTCTCTCTCTCTCTGTCTGTCACTCTCTATCTCTGTCTCTGTCTCTCGGGTCCCCAAACTTTCAAAGTCTCTCTCTCTAACTCTCTCTAACTCTCTCTCTCTCTCAACTCTCTCTCTCTCTCTCTCTCTCTCTCTCTCTCTCTCTCTCTCTCTCTCTCTCTCTCTCTCTCTCTCTCTCTCTCTCTCTCTCTCTCTCTCTCTCTCGGGCCCCCAAACTTTCAAAGTCTCTCTCTCTCTCTCACTCACACACACACACACACACACACACACACACACACACACACACACACACACACACACACACACACACACACACACACACACACACTCTCTCTCTCTCTCTCTCTCTCTCTCTCTCTCTCTCTCTCTCTCTCTCTCTCTCTCTCTCTCTCTTTCTCTCTCTCTCAGGCTCTCGGGCCCCCAAACTGTCGAAGTCTCTCTCTCTCTCTCTCTCTCTCTCTCTCTCTCTCTCTCTCTCTCTCTCTCTCTCTCTCTCTCTCTCTCTCTCTCTCTCTCTCTCTCTCTCTCTCTCTCTCTCTCTCTCTCTCTCTCTCTCTCTCTCTCTCTCTCTCTCTCTCTCTCTCTCTCTCTCTCTCTCTCTCTCTCTCTCTCTCTCTCCCCCCCCCTCCCCAAACATCCTGAGGCTTTACAGGTTGACTGACCGTCTGGGCAACGGCAGGTCAAGATTGGGTAAAAAAAATTGAATTAAAAAAAAGAACCGCATGACGTTGAATCTACGGCTTCCGTTTAGGATAAGTACGAAGGGATAGAATGGCTACCCAACTTTAATTGTGCCCTCCCAGATAATTTTTTGTTTTTGTTAGAAATGATCATGGCAGGATTAACGTTAAGATTCAATCGACTAATATGGATTGTTTATGAACAGGTCTCGGCTATCCTGTGGTTTACCTCCACCCCCCTCCCCCCATTCAAATTTTCGTATTGAAAATTTTCACTGAGAGTGAGAAGCAAGATTCTCGCCTTATTTATTAAGACAACTTTTATAGCGCCTAATCTTTAAGCTCTAAGCGCTTTCTCAGGAAAGGCCGGGATAGTTTTAGGATAATCACAGCGTTATTTCATTTTTATAAAACTAAAAGAAGCAGACTGTGAGATTGAGGGTCGTAAACATGAGTGTGTGTGTGTGAGTGGGGAGGGGGGGGGGGGGGGGTATTAGGTATTATTATTAGGTATTAGGTACTTTATAGTCACAGAGGCGTCTCTGTGAAATTCGGGTTGCTCCCACATGGAGAGCGCGTCGCAGCCAGAGGCGCGCCACCCATTTTCTTTTTTTGGCATACAATTTTGTTGTGTGACTGATGAGGAAGGAAAGGGGGGGTGGGGTAAATTTTGACCAAATGACAACTTTTTCGTTGCCACTGGGTTTAACGTGTGCTAAGTGCATGGGCACACGGGACCTCGGTTTAATGTCTCATCAGAAAGACTCCTTTGTAAGGACTAGTGCAAAAGTGAGAGGAAAAATCGCCTGTACCCAGGTTCGAACTCGGGTTTACTTGACACAAGGCGAACGCGTTACCTCTGTGCCACTCTACACCCTTCTGAAGTACAAATTTGCTCAAGTCTCTGTCTGTCTGTCTGTCTGTTTGTCTGTCTGTCTGTCTATAACTCTGTGTCTGTGTCCTGTCCAACAATGAACTCCAGATAGCACATGAGGTAGCTGCTCTTCTGGACAACTGGATTGACTTCTTCTTCTTCTTCTTCTTCTGTGTTCCCAGGCCATATGGCCATAATGGGTAAGGTACATATGTGTCCGGTTTTCAGTTTTCACTGGTCTCCCCTCTGCGTACAGCCGACACATTCCGATTTCGGAGGAGCTCAAAGGAAAAGAAAAAAAATTTAAAGGCAGGTGAATGGCCCAATAAGTCAGAAAGATAGTAGCCTAGATGATAGAAAGCAAAGGGAAAAGGCAGAATCAAAGAGATTGGCAGATTAGAGGAAGTCACAAGCACAGAACTTCAAGAAGGTGGGGTAACTACTTTTACGAAAGCTGTAGGCCTACTGTGATTTGGTATTTGGTATTAGTATTTGGTATATTCTAGTCACAGAGACGTATCTCTGTGAAAATCGGACTGCTCTCCCCCGGAGAGAGCATCGCCGCAAGTGCAGCGCCTACCCTTCTTTTTTTTCTTTTTTTTTTGGGGGGCACAGGGTGAGGAAGGCACACTTGGAAAACCTAGCTATCAATTTGGCCATACCAGGCAGCGGGATTTCTCCCTGCTCTTACCGACTTTCAGCTGCCGTGGGATTTTTACGTGCGTAAAGCGCACGGGTCAGACTAACTTTCAGTCCCCATCCGAAGGACTCGACGTTCAGTTCGATTTTCCTGTCAAATTAGAAAGAAAGGGCGAGGCCAGGATTCGAACCCGGGTCACTCACGCTGCAGTCACGCATTACATTTGGCAGGCGAACGTCTTAACCACTCTGCCACCTTTCTCCCTTTGTAAGAAGAGGGTAGAAATTCTTCTTCTTCGATCTCTCACACAGTTTCCTGTCAATTATGAGCGCAGATGCGTCATGCTGTCGTTTATGCGCCTAAGAAATAGTTAGGCCCAGCAAGTCCGACTTCGGCTGGAGGAAATCTCAGGCTTTCTGAAAGTGTTTCTTGAAAGAAAAAAAAGGCAGGAGAATGGACCGGTAAGTAAATTGAAGGAGGGGTTCTTTCCTTTGCAATCACCCGTCAGAGAGCATTCACATTGTTGAATGACAGCCAAAAACTGCACTGCGCAGTTACTTTTTCAGTTGTGTAAGCAAGGAATGGTTTGAGTGTGCCTAAATATATTCCATTACTCAGCAACTGCTTTTACTGCTGATCTTTGTTATTTACTATATACTGTGTTGTGGAAATAGATTCTACTGTTAGAGGGCCTTCTCTCTCTCTCTCTCTCTCTCTCTCTCTCTCTCTCTCTCTCTCTCTCTCTCTCTCTCTCTCTGTATGCACGCACGTGCGTTTCTAAAGTGTTTTTGTGTGTGCGTTTAATATAAGCTTATATAAGTGTGCGAATGTATGTGTGCGTGCATGTGTGTATTATGTATTTGTGTGAAGTGTGCGTTTTGTTAGTTGTTCTATCTATTTGTTTATATGAATATACATGTAGTCCTATAACTATAGGTTTAAGATTTAGGTACTAAATAGGCCGTGAAGCCTACGTCCCGTCACTGTTGTTTTGCCTTCATAATTTGTCAGGGTTGCTGCTTGCGCGAGTTTTATTCACTCATCAAAGTCGAGTGAATCTACTCTTTTCTTGGGATTATCATCCAGAAAACATTCTTATTCTGTTAGTGTTGGTACCATTTTTGTGGTTAATTCTAGTGCATTCCAACTCTGAACAACTCGATTCCTAAAAGTGAATTTTCTAATGTTAGTTCTAGAAAAATTCATAAACAATTTCATTTCGGAGTGTCTAGTTTGTTGTGTTGAACTGTATGCAAAAAATCTATTAAAGTCCATATTATCAATCTTATTGATTATCTTATATAATTGAACCAGAATCTTCGGTATTTTGATGAGGGAGCAAATTTAGTTCTCAAAATCTTTCTTTATATGGTAGGTTGGCCATTTCCTTTACTAATTTAGTAGCTCTTCTTTGAAACGTTTTCACACAGATTGACGTGTGTTTTTATATATACCAAATAATGTTCCAATATTCCAGATGCGGACGAACCAAAGATTTATAGAGCTTAATAAAACATCATATCTTTGTCTTGACAATCAAAAGAACGTCTTATAATACTGATAGTTGAATTAGTTTTATTAATTGATGTTTGAATATGTTTGTCAAATATTAAGTTTTTGTCGAAAATAACACCAAGATCTTTTTCATAATCACAACTATCTAATATTAGATCATTATTTCTACTTCATACTGTAATTGTTATCTGTGGGGGGTTTCCCAACATGCAAAACTTTGCATTTTGAAATATTAAAGTGTAGATCCCATGTCTCTGACCATCTTTGAAGTGTGTCCAAGTCAGCCTGTAACATGTCATTTTTGTCACTGGTGTTGTATACTTTTACATCGTCAGCAAATATCTTGACAATACTTTCAATACTATCAAGAAGATCGTTAATGAAAATTATAAATAAAATAGGACCCAATATCCCTGGGGGATACCACTAAGAACCCTTGCTGATGGAGAAAACGACTTACACGCTGCGTTCTGTTCGACACAAAGTCTTCAACCCATTCTATTCATGCACTTTACTAGTTATGCCATAAGCTGTTAGTTTTTGAAGCAATCGCTGATGGGGTACACTATCAAATGCTTTACTAAAATCACAATAAATTATGTCTACAGTTTCTCCTTCGATTATATATTTAGTAAGATCATCCATTACTTCTAGTAGCTGAGATATACAAGATCGATGTTGGCGAAACCCATGCTGATAATCAGAATAAAGATTATTGTCATGCATATAACTTACTAAAATATCTGTAATCAAGGACTCCATAACTTTGCACACCACACTTGTCAGGCTAACCGGTCTATAGTTACCTGGATCACATCTAGGTCTACTCCCTTTTTTGAATAAAGCAATAACATTTGCTGTTTTCCAATCAGAAGGCGTTTGACTTAATTCTATCGAATTATTAAACAACACAGAAAGTGGAACACAAATTTCATCACTTAACTCTTTTAAAACTATTGGTGGAATGAGAGCTGGCCCTTGGGCTTTGTTAACATTTAAATTAGTAAGTTTTCTTCGGACTGCAATTATTCACTTTTCTTGTACATGAATATAGACTATTCAAATGTGGGTGGGTGTGGGTGTGTCACTGTGTGTGTGTCACTGTGTGTGTATGTCACTCTGTGTGTGTGAGAGACAGAGAGAGAGAGTATGTGTGTGCGTGCGCGTGTGTGCGTCGGTGTGTGTGTGTGTGTGTGTGTGTGTGTGTGTGTGTTAGCGTGCAATGTCACAACGACAAGGGGCTACGTGTGTCTGAGTTCATGAGGATCTATGCAACATAATTTCAGAGTTTACAGTAAAGCCACGGTGTAGACAGTGACAAATTATGCATTAGTAGGCCCAATTGTGATTGCTTACGCGTGTATGTGCTTTTGTATGTGTGTATACATGTGTGTTTTCTCTCACTGGCTCTTAGGACAGCAGCCTAGTTAACCTTTGGCATTAAATGTATTAAATGTATCTGCCAAGCAATAAATAATGTCCTGAAGTCACATTGGCTCAGGGAGTGGGGATATCCCCTAGGCGAGGGTTTCCACTTTAAACAAATTCTGGCCCTGTTCTTTAGAATAGCACATACGTCCTCTGCTATCGGAAATCACAGTCAAACAACTACAAACTGGCACACAGTCATGTGTGTGCGCGCACCGACATGTGTGGATGCGAGCACAAGCATGTGTCGTCTACGCTCGTACAAAATAATTTAAACTAGCGCAACACCGAGTACCGGTAACGCCTAGTACCGGTAACGCCAAGTACCGGTAACGCTGAGTACCGGTTTCGCAGGGTCCGCAAAATATTATATTATGACTTTTTGTTCTCTCCCTCCTGCTATCTTCTTCTTTCATCCCGTTCCACCCCCCATCGCACCCACCCCCCACCCCAACCATCCCCCCCACACCCACACCCCACCCATCCCCACCCCCGCAACCCTACTCCCTACCCCCACC
>CM065680.1:24077917-24080417 GCA_017654935.2 Phymorhynchus buccinoides
GAAAAGGCTGTCTTTCTGGTGATTTCGACGTGTTTCTTACAAAAACTCATCCGCCAGGGTCCACCTTTAAGGGAATCTATGGTTCATTCCTTGCCAAAAAACAACAACGACGACGACGACAAAAACAATACTGCAATAACAGTAGTGTGGCCGAGTAGGGAAAACAAGCGCACTGCCGCATTAATGGATGCTCGGATTACTAACAAAACAAAATAATAATAATAAAGTAAACAGATAATGTCAAATGGAGACAGTGCAAAGGAAAAAATAACACAAAGATGGAAGTATTAAAAAAACACAAATTAAATGACAAGTGCAACGCCGAGCGGCTGCAAAGTCCCCTCGCAGCATCACAAGCTTCTCCGAAATCGAGAGAGAGAGAGAGAGAGAGAGAGAGAGAGAGAGAGAGAGAGAGAGAGAGAGAGAGAGAGAGAGAGAGAGAGAGAGAGAGAGAGAGCGTCAACCACAGAGCTACAAAGCTGTTTCATGGCGCATCAGTGTGTGTTCGGACCCGTGATTTGAGCGCGCGCGATCATGCGCACACGAGCGCACAAAAAAATTCATGACAACTGTGTTATAGACCATTCATCAAGAAATGTGAAACAAACTGCATTGAAATACATGCAAAACTTCGCGAGATATTAGCGATTATGTGTTTTGGGGTTTGAACCCCGTAACTGGTGCGACCTTGACCTTAATGTAAAACTAAATACATCAGTGGATAGCTTGCATCTTGGCAAACTAGTATACCAAATTTGATGATGATAGACTGAATAGGTTTTGAGAAAAACGGACGAATAGCCGGACGGACGGACGGACGGAGGCACGCCGGACGGATCAGACAGAAACAATAGTTCCCGAACCTTCGGCTCGGGGACTAAAAAATGGAAGAGAAGAGATAAAAACAAGGAGTGATTTCAAGAAAACGGTCACCGGTAGCACTTCCTTGATGCACACGATAGTCACGAGCTGTCCACGTGATCTCTGCTAAACAATATCAAAACAACAACACACATTAACGGATCGATAGTTTGACCGATTTCAAGGGCAAAATTAAGAAATCCCTACAACAACAAAGCCATAATAACAAGAGACATGTCAACGAGACAAGAACAACAGGCTATGTACACAAAATATACACACGGACATACATGTACAAGCGTACAGTTTCTCTGTCTTTCTGTCTCTCTCTCTTAGCTCTCTCTCTCTCTCTCTCTCTCTCTCTCTCTCTCTCTCTCTCTCTCTCTCTCTCTCTCTCTCTCTCTCTCTCTCTCTCTCTCTCTCTCTCTCTCTCTCTCAGAGGTACACGTACAAACAGACAAACGCGCGCGCGTGCGTGCATACATATAGGCTAATTTTAGATACAGTTACACTTATAGCCTCAATAGAGAGCTCTCGCAATTGTGTGTGAGCCAGTGGCTGTGTTGTTGCGCGCGCACAGGCACACGCGTGCGTGCCAACACATACACGCACGCACGCACGCATACACACACACACATACACGCACACACATACACACGCACACACACACGCACACACACACGCGCGCGCGCAAACACGTACGTACACACTCACTCACACGCACGCACACGCATGCACACACACGCGCACACACGCACACACACACACACACACACACACACACACATATCACACCACACCATACATACAGATGCACACACGCACGCGCGCGTGCACGCGTGCACACGCACGCACGCACGCACACACACACACACACACACACACGCACACGCACACGCACACACACACACACACATACACTTAAAAACACTAATACAGCTGAGACTCAGATGAAACAACAATCATCCAAAGAAAACAATAGGGGGAAGACGGGGTAAAAAGCGCATGGGCGGGTAAGAAGCCCACCCCAATTATCTCATGAAATGAAGAAAATTTCAGTCTCATTTTGCCCATGAGACGAATAAAATTTCAGTCAAATTTGCCCATGAGACGAATGCTAGACATTAACGCTCGTCTCATGGGCAAAATGAGACTGAAATTTTCTTCATTTCATGAGATAATTGGGGTGGGCTTCTTACCCGCCCATGCGCTTTTTACCCCGTCTTCCCCTATCCTTATTTTCAAGGATCGGTAAATACCCAAAATCCGGAAAGACTCGTGCCAGGTGCTGCTAAACGACAGTGGGCCTAATAAACAGACAGCAACAATGATTATAGCGAAGCAGTCACATCTGCTTAGTTAATGTCAGGTTTCAGCTCAATTTATTTTTGTGTGTCTGTGTCTATAGGTTAGGCCTATCTTGTTTTGGGAACAGTCGAAAAGCGCACAATATTGCTTTTTCCCAAACGCGCACAGCCGTCAAAAGGCACACATATTTATGGTAGAAAATCGCACAATATTTACAATCCGAAAGCGCACAGTTCTTTTTGAGACGGGTGGACTAGGACTAAACCTATCCCTAACCCTATTCCTAACCTACCCAGAAAAAACCAAGGGACTTAATCGTGGCGCGTCTGTG
>CM065680.1:24087917-24102917 GCA_017654935.2 Phymorhynchus buccinoides
AGTTTGTCCAAAGAATAGGCTAAAGCCGGCAACTTAACTGAATAACTAAAAGAGAGTTTGTAAGCAGAAACACAAAATAGAAGGGAAAAACGACGAAAGGGCAGACGAAGAAAAGAAGTCCAACAAAAACAGCAGAGCGTCCGAAGAAGAAGACAAAGGGGAAAACAAAAGTCAGTAGAAAAACTGCTCCCCCTCCTGGGGCAGGCTACAGCAGCAGAAACAAAAGAAGAGAGACGGCAGAGGTCGCCCACAGACTCCTCAACAGGAACGTCGAAGCCTGGCCCGAACGCACAGACAGGCCCACAGATCGGGCCTAACACGGGGCCAGACAGAAAGGCGGGCGGCCTCCCACAGCCGGAAACGGAGAAAAGAGCGGTTGACCGGGCGGTCAACCAGGCAGCAACAGGTCAGGTCAGGTTCAGGCTCAGGCTCAGGCTCAGGGCTCAGGATCAGGATCAGGATCAGGATCAGGATCAGGATCAGGCTCAGGCTCAGGCTCAGGCTCAGGATCTCAGGCTCAGGCTCAGGATAAGGATCAGGACTGTATGAAAAACCAAAACAAAAACCTAGTTTTGAACTCCCAGAGTAACGACAGTTTTGTGTTTACCCAAACACTAATTCCCCAACAGTCCTCTTCAGGGATGTAAAAACCCACCCTCTTTAAACTTGGTTCTCTCCAAGAACCCCAAAACGCTGAACAACACCTTCTTTACAATCCTTTTCACACGACTCAGTCTAGGGGTAATATTTCATCAAAAAGGATTAACTAAAAGGTTTCACTTTTTCTGGAACAACAAGGCTTTCATACATTTAGAAAATTCTAGCCTTTCAAATACAAAAATTAACAATTACATTCTTCTGAAAATTTCACAGCTTTTCAGGTACAAGAATGGACACTTAAATTCTTCTGAAAATATCACATAGAACTTCACCACCAAAAATATGTCCCTTCATTATCATTTCTTCCATAAGGCGGACGAACTACAGGCAAAGAATGTATTTCCCCAAAATGGCATTCACAATGTACTTCAAAAGGTCAAAAAGCCTTGAAAACACTAATTACACTTTCTCTCAAAAATAAAAACAGAAACGGGGATGAACGCTTTACAAAGCTCCTATCAGCATAGCTAGAAGCGCGACTGGAATAACCCTCTGTTATCCAGCTCTCCGCAGAGTCTCTTAATACCTAATTAAGCTAGGACGATGGCCGCGAGGCTAAACATAGGCCGCGAGGCTAAACATATACCGCAAGGCTAAACATAGGCCGCGAGGCTAAACATAGGCCGCGAGGCTAAACATATACCGCAACAAGGAATAATGCGCGCGCGTGCACGCATTTAGGATTCTGAATCTCTGTGAACTCAAATACGCTTTGCACCGAAAAACGATTTGCACGGCCTAAACACACAATGGCGAGCCAAAACATTGATTCAAAAATATGTGCCGAGTTCAAGTACCAAATTCTACGACCGGCAAAAACCTATCCAACTGACAAGTCATGACCCAGCCAGTCAGTTCCTTAGCCCCTTATGCAAAAATCAAGAAAATAATAAGAAAAATGAACCAAAGAAAACGCACACAAATATACATGTTAGCAAACCTATAACTAGCTATTCTACATTGTTACGCGCGCGTTGTTGTACGAGTTTTAACGGGATTAATACTAATTTTATGTAGCTACTGACCAAACTTCCAAGTGGCGGAATGAAGAAGAAGAATCCTCCCCACAAGACAGTCGCAGCTCTGGTCTCGCCAAGGGCTCGGGGTAAGCGCGAGCAGGTGGAAGGGGTTCCGGACCGGCCACAGCTTTCTTCCAGGACTCCAGTGAACGCCAGGGACGATGACGGGGAAGGGAGGACGATGAGAAACCAAATAAAAAGGGGGTGAAGATGGCGATGAGGATGAAGAGAAGAGATGATTTCAGCCGAAGCTCAACAGCTTCGCTATCCTCACGTCTAGGACTCGTGCAGGATAAAGAGTTGATAACAGGATCCTTCAGGGACGTGGCCCTCACCACACCTCAGCACTGGGCGGCCGTAGGTGGACAGAAAGATGAAAAGGAGAAAGGATGAAGCGATGAAGCGATGTTGCTTAACTGAAGGAAAAATATGGAGTGACGTTCGACCGGTATAAAACTCATGAAGTCGCCAGTTGAATGTGGAGTCTCGCGAGAGGTCAGAGCTAACACGGGTTGCACGGATTTCACAAGTAGGTTGTCTCGATTAGGTTCAAAGAAAAGGAAAGATCTCGGGGTCCTTTGCGATCGAGTGGTAGACTGTGCCTTTCTCGGTCTGTTCAGAAGAACAATGTCACAAACTCGTGACACACCAATTTACAGTTTCGCTCACTAGTCGAAACGACATACATGTATGTCCAAACGTGCTGTTATTAAAGGGGGGGGGGGGGGGGACTGCTGTGGGCATGAGACCATGGTTCACACGTGCTGGGGTGACGAGTAGGTCAGCCAGCTGGTTATGGTGGGGGTGGGGGTGGGGGGGGGGGGGGGGGGGGGGGGGGGGGGGGGGGGGGGGGGGGGGGGGGGGGGGGGGGGGGGGGGGGGGGGGGGGGGTAGGGGGGGGGGGGTGGGGGGGGTAGGGGGGGTGGAGGGATGGAGGGTGGGGGGGGGGGGGGCAGTGGAGATTACAAGGGGATGACACTACACGTATCTGTATTATTAAAAAATCGGGACTTTACTGGTTTAGCACTGCCTCCGGGCATTGCCTCCAGTATTGTTCAATACTGCCATGGGGATAAAACTGCCACGGGGCGATTGCTAGTTCTGTATAATTTCCATCTTGTTATAATCATCCAGTTAAAGAAAATAAACTCACCAAAATAAAAGTAAATTATGTCATTTTTAGTTTAAATTTGTTTACATGGTATTCTTCTCGTCCTTGTCGCTGGGTTTGTTTTTCACCCCCTTTTATTTCTATATTTGTTTCTGCTTTTGAGAAACCAATCTTTTATTTCAATTATTTACAATCTTGAGAAATTAAGATTTTAGACTCGAACAATATCTCCGAAACAAATTTTTGTCGACATTTCATAGGGCCTATCATATGATGACCTTTAACTAAGAGCCAATACTAGACTCTATTATGTCATTGCCTATTTCAGACAATAAACCAAGACATGTTCAGTTTCAATCCTTTCTACTCTATGCCCAGACGATCAATTTCACGTACAATATTGGTTTCTGTTATGATTCATAAGTTTGACATGAGGAAAGGTCATTCGAAAAACGGCAAATATTGCAGTTTAAAAAAGAATATAAGTCTAAGCGTACTTGCTTTCCCTGTACAAAGGAATTGTGCTTCTCTCTCTCTCTCTCTCTCTCTCTCTCTCTCTCTCTCTCTCTCTCTCTCTCTCTCTGTCTCTCTCTCTCTCTCTCTCTCTCTCTCTCTCTCTCTCTCTCTCTGTGTCTCTCTCTCACTCTCTCTCTCTCTCTCTCTCTCTCTCTCTCTCTGTGTTCTTAACTTTACCCCAAAGAGTAAAAGAAAAACAAATCTAATGAAACTGATTTCTGTGGTGTGGAGTCGGGTATCTCCCTAATAACATTTAATACATTTCCTTTAAACTTAAAGTCACTCTGTTATTGTTTGGCAACAACATTTATTTCAATAGTTATAATAAGTTTTAATTATCATTTTCTGGCTTTTTTTTCTTGATGTTGTTGGGTGTTTGGGTTTTTGAACCTATAACTCACTTTGTCGGTCGGTCGGTCTGTCGGTCGGTCTGTCGGTCCAAAATTGTCGCACTTCAAATCGAGGCTACACTTCTGGCCGCTCTTTAAAATGATGTATTTTAAAAGCGTACAAAATAATAAACATACGTAATACAGACAGTACAACAGACACGACGAGTATGCGGTGCTTCTTTTGATGAGTATAAGTAGGATACATAGTTTTAAATGTTTTCCAAAAGATATAAAAAGTTACGAAATGGTGCAGAGATAACATTCTGGTTTACAGATTAAAATTATTGAAAAGCCAGGGGAGGTAACTCATGATTGGAGTGGTAAAAATAGACCGCGTGCCACAAACTATTGCGATTTCGCGCTTGTTTAACTCTCACTCTATCATCAGTCTATGCCTCCAAGCTTGTTCTCAGTTGTCGTTACAGTGGAGCCTCCCTTTTTATACCTTGAAAAATCATCCAAAATAAGGAAATTGAACAACGGGTGAATACTCTCTTTCTAACTAACTCCCCTCCACCAAAGTTGATTACGATACCAATCACCTAGCAGTGCGTGGGTCAGAACCAAAGTGAGACAAAACAAAGCATCATTCTCCAAAAGAATGCGCCAAGTTCGCCTTTAGGACCGTCCACTCACACAGTAGGGGAAGACGGGGTAAAAAGCGCATGGGCGGGTAAGAAGCCCACCCCAATTATCTCATGAAATAAAGAACATTTCAGTCAAATTTGCCCATGAGACGAATGCTATACATTAACGCTCGTCTCATGGGCAAAATGAGACTGAAATTTGCTTCATTTCATGAGATAATTGGGGTGGGCTTCTTACCCGCCCATGCGCTTTTTACCCCGTCTTCCCCTACACATCAACAATGGTGGAGTCTCACTTTGGTTCTGACCCACGCACTGCTAGGCGATTGGTATCGTAATCAACTTTGGTGGAGGGGAGTTAATTAGAAAGAGAGTATTCACCCTTTGCTCAATTTCGTTATCTCCTCTCTTGGCCTCACTATTTCATTCTTCGATCATCCAAAATAAGGCTTTAAATGGGATGGAGTTGTATAAGGGAGGTACAATTTAATACTTCCAAAGAAGGGCAATGTCTCAGAGAAGTAGGTCTTAAATGGGAGGGAGTTGTATAAGGGAGGTACAATTTAATACTTCCAAAGAAGGGCAATGTCTCAGAGAAGTAGGTCTTAAATGGGAGGGAGTTGTATAAGGGAGGTACAATTTAATACTTCCAAAGAAGGGCAATGTCTCAGAGAAGTAGGTCTTAAATGGGAGGGAGTTGTATAAGGGAGGTAATTTTAATACTTCCAAAGAAGGGCAATGTCTCAGAGAAGTAGGTCTTAAATGGGATGGAGTTGTATAAGGGAGGTAAAATTTAATACTTCCAAAGAAGGGCAATGTCTCAGAGAAGTAGGTCTTAAATGGGAGGGAGTCTTATAAGGGAGGTAAAATTTAATACTTCCAAAGAAGGGCAATGTCTCAGAGAAGTAGGTCTTAAATGGGAGGGAGTCTTATAAGGGAGGTTCCGCTGTATATTTAGGATGGTTTTATTTATCAAACTTTTATGAAGATCTGTTTTGTTTGTTTGTGTTCTTTTGTGGTCTGTAGTTCTGTAAAGTTTATTATAAGTGCCATTGTCCCTGTCATGCTCACGTACACAGAGTATATATGTGTGTGATAAGTGTGGGGGTGTTTGTGTGCGCGCGAGCACGTGTGTGTGTGCGCGTGCGTGTGCGTGTGTATGTGTGTGTGTGTGTGTGTACGCGCGTGTGTATATATATATATAGTCTTGCATATGGATCGGAAAAAAACCACACCGTTGTATGTGGCCAAACGTTTCGTGTTTATTTTAACACTTTTTCAATGGACAGGTTGAGCACGCTTAAAATTCCCCTCTTTTTATACCACATTCACAGCTCAAGGTAAAAAGTAAAACCTGAAAACAGTTCATATGCCCACACCTTGTCGCACCTTTCTTAGTGGACATCATCGTTCACCTGAACCACACACACTCACAATCACTCACACACACACACACCCGCACGTACACACACACACACACACACGCACACACACACACACGCACACGCACGCACGCACGCACGCACGCACACGCACGCGCACGCACACACACACACACACACACACACACACACACACACACACACACACACACACACACACACAAGTGCCCACACCCGCATACGCACACAAGTGTGTGTGCAAGTATATACGTCCACAAGCACACACAAACACAGCCACGCTCTCAGCAGAAGAGGAAGAAGAAGAGGAAGAAGAAGAAGAAGAAGGAGAAGAAGAAGACGAGGAGGAGGGGGAGGAGAAGGAGGAGGAGTAGGAGGAGGAAGAAGAAGAAGCAGAAGAAGAAGAAGACAGGAGGGGGAAGAGAAGAAAAAGGGAGAAGAAAAAGATAATGAATGCATGTGCTAATTTTCAATGGTAAAATATAAATGGCTGTAAAAGTAATACAGAATAGTATAACATGACTAGGTAAAACAGGTGATAATGATTAAAATGTGTTCTCTAAAGGGGGAGTACAATTGCACGCGTAGAAGGAGCGAGGACGGGGCGAGGAGAGAGAGGAAAGAAAAAAAGAAAAAAAAAGGGGGAGAGCAAGGGAGATAAAGAACGAAACATAGAGGGGGTGAGAGAACCACAGGGGGCGGGGGGAGAAGGCCGGGGCGAGGCGGCTGCAGGGAGCCTAAGGAGTACTGTGGTATACCAGAGCAGTAGAGTTAGCATGGCAGTGCATCACCCTCTCAGCCATCAAGGGTGTTCAAGCCCAGGGGGGCGAGGGTTTTTAGCTTCTCGATCCACATTTTTTCCCGCCTGATTCTGTGGTTGAGGTTATTCTTATGGACTTTTTCGATCACCAGGCACCTCACATTGGACAGGCTGTGTCCAGGCTGGTTGAAGTGCCTGGTGACCAGCGTGCCTATGTTTTTCCCTATGTGTGATCGGTGTAACGCTAGTCTCACTTTTAGACTGTTTTTTGTTTGTCCTACATATTGCGAGTGGGGACACTGGCTGCAGAATAGCAAATAAATCACATTGTCTGTGTCGCAGGACACAGCATCTCTGATTGTGAACATCTCATGTGTGTGTGAGCTGTGGAAGCGGGCTGTCTCCACCAGGTGCTCCCTGCAGGTAATACACTTTTTGCTGCACCTCCGGCAGCCCGGCTCCTGGTCGCTGCATGGGACAGGGAGGGCTGAGGGCATCAGCATGTCCCTGAGTGATCGGCATTTTCTGTGTCCGACTAGGGGCGCGTCAGGGGTGGCCTTCTTCATTTTGCTGCTGCTCTGGAGCAGATGATGGCTATCCCTAAGCCACCGGCCCAGGGGAGGGTTGAGGGGATTGTGAGTCAGGATAACGGGAACCCTGTCCGTAGTTTTCTGGGTTTTATAACTCATCGTCTGGCTTCTCGGAGTCTGCAGGGCTCTTTGCCGTGCATCCTCGATCACTGGCCTAGGGTAGCCACGATGCTGGAAGTGGCGCGCCATGTCGTGGCTGTGCTGGATGAATTTTTCCGTGTCTGAACAGAGTCTCCTCAGCCGGAGGAATTGGCTATAGTTTGCTTTGATAAAGCTTTTCTGTGTCCAATGTCTTTATTTGTGAACCTCAGAAACAAAACCAGTTAACGTTAACCAGTTCACAAATAAAGACATTGGACACAGAAAAGCTTTATCAAAGCAAACTATTCTGCATTTCAAATGCACTAACTTTTCACTGAGATTTTTCTTTCATGATATATATATATATATATATATATATATATATATATATATATATATATATATATATATATATATATGTGTGTGTGTGTGTGTGTGTGCGTGCGTGCGTGCGTGCGTGTGCGTGTGCGCGCGCGCGCGTGTGCGTGCGTGCGTGCGTATGTGTGCGCGCGCGTGTGTGTGTGTGTGTGTGTGCGCGCGCGTGTGTGTGTGTGTGTGCGTGCGTGCGTGCGTGCGTGCGTATGTGTGCGCGCGTGTGTGTGTGCGTGTGTGCTTGAGAGTATGTGAGCGCATACGCGTTGCACTTCCATGAATGGGTGCTTGCCAATACACGTGCTTTCCTGTGTGTATCTGTTTTTATATCTGCTGTGCGTTTGTGCCCGTGTGCACAGGTTTGTGTGTGCGCAAGTACGCTTGATACAAACATCACACGTGCACATGTTAGCTTAGTTATGGTCGATTATAAGCTTAATGTTGCATCATATTTGTGTGTGCTTTAGCGTAACCGCACATTTAGAAAGCAAAAGTTTGGAAATACTTTCTGAGGTTACAACTTTTTATGACAAAGTTTTATTACTTAACTTTTGAGAATGTCACCTTGACAGAAACTTGATAAACCATCAAGCTAAGTTTTTGTTTGTTTGTTTGTTCGATTTTGTGTTTTTTTTAATGGCATTCTCTTATTTCAAATCATTTCTTCCAAGTCGCTTGTGTTGTCTGTCCTCACAGCAACAGCAGGCATGTCTGTGACATCTTTCAGTAGTGCCAGACACACAAAATGTCAGGTTGCTAGCTACGCGCACGTGATATTTTGGGTTTGGGTATGGTGGTGTTGAAGAATGAAAAGGTTCTCAATGTTGACTATTATTAAAGAAAGAACATGCGTTTTAAATGTGACTCTTTCTGCCATAAGGATATAGGCATCGTCAAAGGACAACACTAGTCCGAAATATTTGCCAAATAAATTCTACAGTTTTTTTCATTTGTTGGTTTTTTCCCTTTTGTTTGAATGTTATTTTTTTACTATTATTATTATCATTATTATTATTATTATTATTATTATTATTATGAAATGAGCACATGACACGCACACATGAAAAACAGTAACACTATGGACAAAACAAACAATCATCATCATCATCATATAGTTAAAAAAAAAGGCAAAGTTGTGTGTGTGTGTGTGTGTGTGTGTGTGTGTCTGTGTGAAACACAAAACGGGCCTTATAACTCCGCCGTTTTTCGTCCGAATCGCTTCAAATTTGCTGTGAGCCCTAACGGGGCGATGGCAACGGCAACCGGCAACCGAGGTGGCCGTGTCATTTGCGCGGTTTGGCAAATGCGCGAAACGCGCATCCGTTGGCCTCTCAGCGCCCGTATCTCCGGTGTTTCTGGGCCGATTGCCTTCGCATTTGGCAGGAAGATGACCGGGGACGGTGACTATGCGTGTGCCAAACTGGAAGCGAATCGATTCATAAACGCGCGCGATGTCTGCTGCTTCATGCCGCTTCGCGTTTTAACAAACCGCGGCGTAACCATACCAGATATTGACTCGCAATTTGGAACGGACATGACCGCTCATAGTGACTATCTTGGTGCAAAATTTCAACAGCATCCGTTCATAAACGCGCGCTATAGCCCGATTTACATTTTGCGAACTACACTGATCGCAGCAATCCGTGTGTACCTACGTTCCAGAATATGCCCACGCTGCCACATTTGGTTAGAATATAGATATAGGGGTGGTAAACTTCCCCACCCCCCTAGGGATACTGGGATGGGATGGGGGGTGTCTTCCGTACAAATAGTTCCCCCACCTTCTGGAAGTTCTGTGCTTATAGCTACCTCTAATCTGTCAGTCTCTTTGACTCTGCCTTTTCCCTGTGCATGCTGTTATCTACTATCGTTCTGCCTTTCCGGTCCATTCTCCTGCCTTTTTTCAAGAAATACTTTCAAAACGATTTCCTCTATCCGAAGTCAGACATGCTGGGCCTAATTATTCTTACTTAGGCGCATAACAGCAGCATGATGCATCTACGTTCATAATTGTCAGGAACGTGTCTGGACGACCTAAGAAGAAGAAGAACTTAGAAGAAGAAGAAATACTACTCTCTCTCTCTCTCTCTCTCTCTCTCTCTCTCTCTCTCTCTCTCTCTCTCTCTCTCTCTCTCTCTCTCTCTCTCTCTCTCTCTCTCTCTCTCTCTCTCTCTCTCTCTCTCTCTCTCTCTCTCTCTCTCTCTCTCTCTCTCTCTCTCTCTCTCTTCATAACATATGGGTATATTAAAAAAACACCCAGACAGACTGGTTGGGGGGTGGGGGGTGGTTGGGGGTGTTCATGGGGAAGAATTAATGCTTTTGTTATGGGTCGGGTCTACAATGGTTGAACCACAGATTAAGAACCTCTCAGTTTGAACTAAGCAGGCTTTCAGTTCGTTTTTCTTTTTAGTCCTTTGCCGATCTACGATCGCAAAGGAGTATGTTTTCGTTCAGGTTTGTTTCCTTTTTTTGTTTGTTTGTTTGTTGTTCTTTTCTGTCTGTCCCAAGGATCTCCCGAACCGCTAGACTGAATCGCTTCAAATTTTGAGAGGAAGGCATCCGCGTGCGCAAAACGTTTTGTCACCCTGACCTTGACCTTAGCGTATGACCTTGAAAACCGAAAATCGTTAAGGGGCCATAACTTCCACACCGCAGGTCCTAGAGTCTTGAAACTTGGCATGGAGGTACTTTCACTTATGGCCGCTCTGATGATGGAGTACCAATGAAGGTCAAGGTCAAGGCCAGGGAGATCTGTATGCTTTGAAAGTGGTAGGGGTCTAATAATTGGGTTTTTCTGTCCCACGCATATCTCCCGAACCGCTTCACCGAATCGTTTCCAATTTTGTGTGGTGGCGTGTCACCATGAGAGGAAGGCATCCATGCATAAATTATCGCCGTTATGACCTTCACCTTGGCGTATGACCTTGAAAACCGAAAATATTTAAGGGGCTATAACGCCCACACCGTTGGTCTTAGGGACTTCAAACTTGGCATGTAGATACCTTGGCTTATGGTTGTTTTGATGATTGCATACTGATCAAGGTCGAGGTCAAGGTCATGGAGATCGGTAGGCCCTGAAAGTGGTAGGGGTCTAAAAATTGGGTTTTCAGCCACAAAAGTAAAAATATAATATTTCGCGGACTCAGCGAAACCAGTACTCAGCATTACCGGTACTTGGCGTTACCTGTACTAGGCATTACCGGTACTAGGCGTTACCAGTACGGGGCCGTTGCGCTAGTCATATAGTAATAAGGCAAAGTTGTGTGTGTGTGTCTGTGTGTGTGTCTGTGTGTATGTCTGTGTGAAACACAAAATGGGCCTTATAACTCCGCCGTTTTTCGACCGAATTGCTTCAAAGTTGCTGTGAGCCTTAACGGGGCAATGACAACGGCAACCGAGGTGGCCGTGTCATTTGCGCGGTTTTGCAAATGCGCGAAACGCGCATGCCGGCCTATCGGTGCGCATATCTCCGGTATTTCTGGACCGATTGCCTTCCAATTTGGCAGGTAGATGACCAGGGATGGTGACTATCGATGTGCCAAACCGGAAGCGATTCGATTACTTAGGCACATAACAGCAGCATGATGCAAAACGGGCCTTATAACTCCGCCGGTTTTCAACCGAATCGCGTCAAATTTGCTGTCAGGCTTGCTGTCACTGGGACAAAGCCTGGCAGCAAATGTGAAGAAAATCGGGAGAGCGCGTCACTCTCAGAGCAGCGCCAATGGGAAACGGGGCCTTATAACTCTGCCGTTTCTTAACAGAATCGCTTCAAATTTGCTGTACTCAGCGTTACCAGTACTTGGCGTTACCGTTACTAGGGAGAGCGCATCACTCTCAGAGCAGCGCCAACGCGAAACGGGGCCTTATAACTCCACCTTTTCTTATCCGAATCGTTTCAAATTTGCTGTACTTGGCGTTACCGTTACTGGACGTTACCGTTTCTAGGGAGAGCGCATCACTCTCAGAGCAGCGTCAATGGGAAACGGGGCCTTATAACTCCACCGTTTCTGAACCAAATCGCTTCAAATTTGCTGTACTCAGTGTTACCAGTACTTGGCGTTACCGTTACTAGGCGTTACCGTTACTAGGCGTTACTGGAACTCGGCGTTGCGCTAATTATTTTTAAGCGAGTAGTCGACTTGTCTTGATCTGATGTAATCGGTTACAAACGATTGTGTCCGTACACAAAGACTTACACATATATATATAGTACAAACAGAGAAATCCAACAATGGCAAACGATTTTACACTACTGTAGCCTGCATGGTAGTCTTCTTCTTTGTCTATCGCTCAGACAGTTTCCTGTCTATTATGAGCGCAGATGCGTCATGCTGCCGTTATGCGCCTAACTAAAAAATAGTTAGGCCCAGCAAGTCCGACTTCGGCTGAAGGAAATGTTTTTGAAAGTGTTTCGTGAAAACAGGCAGGAGAGTGGACCGGTAAGGCAGAAAGATAGCGGATGACAGTAAGCAAAGGGAAAAGGCAGAGTCAAAGATCGAGTGACAGATTAAAGGAAGTTACAAGCACAGAGCTTCCAGAAGGTGGGGGAACTATTTATACAAACGACCCCCCGGTATCCCCACGGGGGGTTGCATGTTATTGAATATGACTTGACAACATCACAGAAAGAAGAGAGAAACAGTTTAGATTTTTGTTTTGGTCTGCCCGTGTGTCGCTTCCGACTACGACTGCCAGATAGCAGAAGGGACAGCTGCTATTCCGGCGGGCTGGGCTAGCATTATTTAGTTTACAATGGTGAAGCCTTGCCCAGGGTACATCCCCATTCTCTCAGCCAAATGGATTTGAGGATATATATATAGTAAAATTGATTAAAACATGTTTGTTCCTATGTCTTTAGATGGGAACATTCAAATCAAAACCAGTTAAAGTAAGTTAGTATTTGATCTATTTTCTATCAAATAAAATAAAACATAAAGAGTGCTGATTTAGTTTTTCCTCCTTGATAGGGAGGTGATGGCTTAGATGGGAACATTCAAATCAAAACCAGTTAAAGTAAGTTAGTATTTGATCTATGTTCTATAAAATAAAATAAAACATAAAGAGTGCTGATTTAGTTTTTCCTCCTTGATAGGGAGGTGATGGCAGAAACCAGCCTGAGACAACTGTTTCGAACCTTGGGGGTCTCATCAGTCAAGCGCTGGATGTGTTCTTGTTCTACCAGAGTGGAGCTCTCTCACCTCAACAAAAAAATAGTTCCACAAAGGGAAGGTTTCTTCGTGCATATTGGTAAAAGACCCTCTCTATATATAATAGTATATTATGTCAATCAAACCAACGGATTTGATATGAATTTTGAAACGGTGTAGCTTTCATAGTTTTCTTCTTCTTTTGTTTTACGCCTTACGACGTCAGTAAGTCGTCGACTTGACGTGAAGACGCTCTCTCTATTAAAGGGCCACCCTGACGGATGAGTTTTTGCAAGAAACACGTCCAGAGCACCAGAAAAACACCCTTTACAGAGATTGCAACACTCACTTTGCTTTGGTTTCCTAGAAATCAAACCGTCAAATCGGCGATTCCTCCTTGGCGGAGGTGCTGGAAGTCAAATTATTTCACCCAAAGAGAAAGCGTGTGCCGTATCTTTTTTAATGGCCGCCTGCGTTTAGACCAAATCGTTTGCACGAAATTTTCGCAATACAAGCCTTTTTTTTAATTTCTTTTTAAATGTTTTTAGACAGATTATCTTAATGAGTTTCGCTCACAACAAAGAAACAGCTCCATTTTGTTTTTTTACTGCACTACAAAAAAAGAAAACGCTTCAACCACAATTAGTGACCTTCACCCACCCCATCCAAAATAGCTACTCTCTCCGGCATCTCCGCCAAGGAGGAATCGCCGTTTTGACGGTTTAATTTCTAGGAAATCAGAGCAAAGTGAGTGTTCCGATCCTTGAAAAGGTTAGGTTAGGTTAGGTTAGGTACATTATAGTCACAGAGGCTTCTCTGTGAAATTCGGGTTGCTCCCACCTGGAGAGCGCGTCGCAGCCAGAGCCGCGCCACACGATGCTTTCTTTTTTTTGCATGCCATTTTTGTGTGACTGATGAGGAAGGAAGAAGGGAGGGGGGGTAAATTTTAACCAAATGACAACTTTTTCGTTGCCACTGGGTTTAACGTACAAGGGCACACGGGACCTCGGTTTATCATCTCATCCGAAAGACTCCACGTTCAGACCGTAAGGCCTAGTGCAAAATGAGAGGAAAAATCCCATGAAAAGGCTGTCTTTCTGGTGATCTCGACGTGTTTCTTGCAAAATCTCATCCGTCAGGGTGTCCCTTTAAACCTACTATGACCCGCGAGGCCTTTTGTCAGGTCGTCATAACATCTTGACATCCCCCACCCGCGAAGCACGTTGACCTCCGCCATGGAAATGACAATGCATTATCATCATGTCCTTCTAAATCCTTTCTGGTGCATCTTTACTATGTAACACAACACGAACTCTCTCTGTGCAATGAACGCTTCATTCTTAGCCCGTTTCCCCCTGTCTATCGATTCAGCCCCACCTGCCCTCCCCCCCCCCCCCCCCCCCGACCTTCCCTTTTCCCTACATAATTATACCGTTTCTCTTAGTCACTGCCATACCTCTTACCTCTTCCCCACCCCACCCCAACCATCAAAATCTTTCTCGAGTTTTCTGTTTCTGTTTACATCCTTTTTGTTCAAATTATTTCTTTCGTTGGTTGTTTTTGACTGAGCTTCCTTCCTTCTGAGCCAGAGGCTGCTGGATATATCGCGCGCACACGCACGCGCGCGCGCGCGCGCACACGCACGCACACGCACACACACACACACACACACACCATGGAGAAAGAGGGGTATGTGTGTTGTGGGTCAATAATATTGTTGATTGCATCCACAATGTATTCTGTAAGCGTCGTACAAACTTCACCACGAGCAACAAACGTCCCATTTGGCCCTATTTAGCATACCACAGGGGTCGTATCGATCTGTCCCCGTCTCTATAATTATTGTGTCACTCTCTGCCCCTGTCTGTGTGTCCTCGTCTCTATGTGCCTCGTCCCTTGTGTCCCCTCGAGTTAGGCATTAAAAGACCCCGTGACGCGCCACGGTTACGTCCCTTGGTTTTTTCTGGGTCGCTGTAACCCGCATTCGAATTTCCCCATATTCCAATTAATTATTCTTACCGTCCTCTCGGCCGAAGCCATATGGGACATTACGATCTATTTTTAGTTGTTTGGAAGAGGGGGGGAGGGGGAGGGCAAATTGAGGCTGCTCTTTAAACTGACTTGTGGCTTTCAATTTGGGGTACTTTATATGGGAGTCTGACTTGGTCAAAACAAGATTTCTTTCCAGTTATAAGAGGGAAAACACGTGAATCCCGTGATTTTGACACGTGATCGGGTGGCTCTTTGAAGACCCAGTACGTCACGTGTCAAAATCACGGTTTACACGCGTTTTCCCTCTTATAGCTGGTAAGAAATCTTATTTTGACCAAGTGTTGCTCCCATACAAATTGCCTCTTGCACGA
>CM065680.1:24107917-24117917 GCA_017654935.2 Phymorhynchus buccinoides
AGAGGGGAAAAAAACTTAGGCATAGAAAGAAAGAAAGACAACGAACAATGAACAACGTTTTAATGAACCGGGCCATCTGCCCATGTCAAAGGGAAGTGGGAAGGGGGAATTGTGAAATCAAACAAAAAATAAAGGGGAAAATCCATCAAGAAAGAAAGCAAGAAAGAATGAATGAGTGATAAAAACAAAGAAATTAATTAAGAAAGGAAGGAAGGAAGGAAGGAGAAGGCCGGGTTCACATTAGTAGACGCGTAAGTTCCGTACGGAAAACCCTAAATAAGTGGAAGAAAGAAGGATAAAAGTTCACGCATATAGGGGAAATTCGGACACGTGCGCAAATCTTTTCCCTTCTTTGTTTGACTTATTTATGGATTGCGCACGGCTTTCCGCACGGAATCTCCGCTTATGTGTGTACACGGCCTTTAAAGAAAGGGGGAGGGGGTGGTATGTCTGTGGATGCATGTAAGGGGTTGTTGTCAATACGAATCATGTTAGTGCAATCGTAAAGCGCTTAGAGCTTAAAGGTTAAGCGCTGTATGTATTTTCTTAAAAGTAAAGAAAGAAAGAAAGAAATGAAAAGGAAAGAAGGAAGAAGGAAAGAAATGAAGAAAGAAAGAGAGTGTGGGACAGAAAACTAAATATGTCACTGACTACGGCAACAAGCCAACCTCCGCAGTATAATATTGGCAGCGATTTAATGCTCCAAAAAAATAGATGATTTTGACCAAAAAACAGATGCTTGTGGCAAAAGAAAAGACCATCTAACCCTAACCCTATCCCTTTCTTTGTTATGTTTCTAATGTTCAAAATTAACCTTTTTTTTCTTTTTCTTAAATGTGTGATTTTTCAGTCTGTGATTGTCTGTGACTTAGTTTGAGTAGGCACACTATAAGCTTTAAGCTTGTTGCTGCCGTCATTCTTGTTCATTTTATTTGGTGTATATGTTTTGCTTGTCAATAAAAAATCATTTAAGCCAACCCTATCCCTAACCCTATCCCTAACCACGGAAAGAACCAAGAAATAGAGCAGGAGGGTGTAAATCTACATATTTGCCGAGAAATCGATGTACAAAGCCATGCACTTATACTATTTTTTTTGCTGGAACCATTCCTTTTTGGGTTGATGAATTTTAAGTCTATAACATTACACTGGACACAACAGCTTTATGTGTTGGAGGAACCACAGTGCAAAATTTGAAGCGATTCTATACAGCGGTTTGCGAGTTATTGAGCAGATAGACACGATAGGAAAGTGGGGGTGGGGAAGAAATAGAGACGAACGGTTGCAATAGTCCATCACTCCGCTTGGAGACAGTGGGCTCTCACAAATTGCGTACATGTGGGTGGCGATTGTTTGTTCTCGAAGTGTGTGTGTGTGTGTGTGTGTGTGTGTGTGTGTGTGTGTGTGTGTGTGTGTGTGTGTGTGTGTGTGACTGTGTGTCAAGTCAAGTCAAAATGATCTTTATTGAGGGTTAAAGAATAAGCTAACAAGGCTTGTTTTCGTCCTGCCCTCCAACAAAAATACAAGCATCATGAAAAATTCATACTAATTACAGGAAAATCCCGAGAGAACATTCATAATTTAGGTTAAAAAAAAAAAAATCAAAACAGGAGAGAGGGAGAGAGAGAGAGAGAGAGAGAGAGAGAGAGAGAGAGAGAGAGAGAGAGAGAGAGAGAGAGAGAGAGAGAGAGAGAGAGAGAGAGAGAGAGAGAGAGAGAGAGAGGACACAAAACATAATAATTGAGAGAGAAAAAGAAAGAAAAGAACAAAGAGAAAAAAAGAAGAAGGAAGAATAACCTTTTTTACATATTTATGATCACATACGAATATACATCATGATAAATTAAAATTTATAAAATGTGTGTGTGTGGGGGGGGGGGGGGGGAGTGTGCATGTGTGTGTTTGGGGGGTGTCCGTGCGTGCGTGCGCGCGCGCGCGCATGTGTGTGTGTGTGTGTGTGTGTGTGTGTGTGTGTGTGTCAGTGTGTGTGTGTGTGTGTGTGTGTGTGAGTGTGGGGGGTGGGGGGTGGGGGGGGGGTATGTGTGTGTGGGGGTGGGGTGGGGGGGGGTGGGGGGGGGGGGGGTGGGGGGGGGGTGTTTCAACGCTGCTGCCGTTGCAGCTGTTTTGTGGGCCTATTCATAGTATTTCTTTCAGAATACAGCCGATCAATTATATTAAAAAAAATAACAGGTAGGCAGTAAATATGATGGATACTGAACACTCCTTATAGGATATGATGACACACCGTCACAGGCCTATTGTTACATCCGTTTGCGTCTCCCTGACATCTAATAATCCCAATTATGCGAAGAGCACTAACTGTGAAGAAACTCTTGGAAAACGCAAAGAACGATAACTCTGGATATTGCGTTTCATGCCATAAACACTCTTCGACTCCCCTCCCTCTCCATCTCTCAATCACCCACTAATAATTTTCCCTCAATACCCTGCTCAGAAGGAAACTATTATTTATTTATTTGTTATAGTCTGTGCTGCTCCTCGCATCATCCATCCTTCCCTGTCTGTCCCCACCCTCTACTCTTACTCCCCCTCTTTCCAAGCCACCTACACATCCCATCCACTAAGCACTTTTTTTTAGATGCAACCTTTTCCAAATAGATGAAACACGCGCTATTGTTGTTTTATTAGTAGAATCATCAAAACAACTGTGGCGGTTGTTTCAAGGACGACCGGCTGTCTACACACACAGCATAAACTTCAGTCAGTGAACAACAGTAGACTGGGTTCAACTTGCGTTCCCAGGTCACTGACCCAGATACATACATACATACCGCTTCTGCTTGCCAAAATGACATTCAGGGGGCATTTCACAAGGGCTAACGTCACGTTGCGCTGCAAAAACGGTCTAAAAAACACCCTTCGTTTGCCGATAGTTCGCGTGACGTTTTGTTCTTGCCAAACACCGGGCAAGGGGCGAACTATCCGGAACTAGTAGGGGGTGAATACATTTCTTGTTGTTGATTGGTCCATTAAAGTTTGGTTAAAATAATTGGGGGGGGGGGGGGGGGGGGGTTACCAATCAGACAAGAGCTTGTAATAATTCTTCCGCAAACGTTTTCTAGTGTTTCTTAGACCCCTTTTGGCGTAACAGTTATGCGCGCGGCGACCGTCGCCTAGAGAAACTCAACCCTGGAAGAAGTGTGGAGAGGTTGGCAGAAGGATGAGGGTGGTATTATTATGAAAGAGAATGGTCGATTGCAAACCAAAAAAAAAAGGTCGATTGCCACATCAGCGTTTTGTGCATTCGTAAACTGACATTTCGGATTTTGAGAACTACATGTGTAGGGCCCACTCGAATAATTGATTTACTAGTCCCAATTAAGTTTGCGTCTGAATTGTCAAGTGCATGTCTGTATAGGTGCAAAGGCGAGAATGATTATGATTATTATTATTATTATTATTATTAAAACAAATATCTATCCCAATAAATTATGTGCGCATTGTGCAAATTTGAAAGATTGTCAACACTTTAATGAATGCAAACCCTTTGACACAAAATGGACTCTTACTGCCTAAAGGGCCAGCCTCACGTCAGCTAAAATCGCACGACTGTACGATACGATTCGATCACGTGATCTCGAAGCGCGAAGCACATTTGTTCTTGGAGACCACGTGATCGAATCGTATCGTACAGTCGTGCGACTTTAGCTGCGTGTGGCTGGCCTCGCACACATTAGTTGGCCTTCTGTTTTTACTCCGCCAAGGAGGGTTGCATACATTGTGTTTTTGCCTTAGTCTGCTTGTCTGACCTGTGAACAAATTATTGTCCATTTTCATGAGGTAAAGGTCAAGATGTGACCCCCCCCCCCCTGCATTTCTCGATTAATTGTATTTTTCCATTTTTGCCTTTCTTACCATGCATAAAGCTGTATTTTAGGAACATTTTTAGCTAATAACCTTTTTGGAATACTAACCCTATCCCTAACCCTAGCCCTAAGCCTGAACTCCACGCCCCCACCCCCCAACCCAATACACCCAAGAGAAACCCCTTAAGCCCCCCCCCCACCCCCCCCCCCCCCCCCCCCCCCCCCCCCCCCCCCCCCCACTGTGTACTGCAGTACACCGCGATTTGTCACAGTTTGTGGTTCGTTGCGTTTTTTTCCGTCTTATAGGGTCTTATAGGGTCTTGTAGGGTTAGGGTTAGTATTCCAAAAAGGTTATTAGCTAAAAATGTTCCTAAAATACAGCTTTATGTATGGTAAGAAAATCAAAAACAATACAATTAACCGAGAAATGTAGGGGATACTTTACTTTATTTCCTGGTCCTTCGGAGAGGTCCCGTGTGTGAACTCAAGCAGAAGATCTTGCGCACACAGTAAAATCAATTCCACTATTCGGTAGGAGTAGGCCGTGGTGTGCCGGTGGGATGGATGACCTGAACTCACATAGCATGCAAAAATGGGTGGCGCTGCACTAGCACGACGTTCTCTCCTGGTGGGAGCAACCCGAATTTTACAGAGACGAGTTTCTGTGACTAGAAAATACTAAAGTACTAAAAATATACTGTGGGGTGCAAACTGACAGGACACAGTTTACTGCCAAATACCTGTTTTTCCTCAAATAACACCATAATTATGGTTGCTCATCATGCAGGGTCGGATCAGTCATTCAGGGAGGGAAGGGTTCCAATAGCTCGGTTTGGGTGGGGGTGGGGGGTTCTGACGCTGAAGCTGACGAGAATTTGAATGTAAAATGCGCAATGAAGGCCTCCCCTGGGAGAATAAGCTAAAGCTACAGCATGGAATTACATGAATCAAAGGTGTCTGCGTGATGATCAGGTATTGGTACCCTCTTTTAGTCCTAGCTTTTCTCTTCCTTTTTTTTAAAGAATGGGGTCAGGAAACTCTGTACCCCCCCCCCCCCACCCCCCCCCCCCACCCCCCACCCCAATCCGCCTGTGCCCACGTAAGCACAGCGCTAAATAAGCAAAATTGCCTACGCACTGTCCGTGTAAAACAAAAAGTGCAGCCGACTGAAGCTTTATTTTTCCACATAATATTCGGTCACGGGGGGAGGGGGGGGGGGGGGGCAGAGAACGACAAGGACGTGTAGAGTGGGGGTGGGGTGGGGGTGTAGAGTGGGGGTGGGGGTGGGGGGTGGGTAGGTGAGGAGGGTGAGGAAAGGAAAAGTGGTGGCCGATTTCGCAATGCTTGTTTGTCTTGTGAGCCTCCAGTCCTTGAGCTTTTGTTTCTAGACTTGTTTATGTGAATTTTAGATTGATAATGCAAGTGGTTGTTGTGAGAAGGCGGATCATTCGTTCCAGCCTTTTGATTTGTAAATGTATCAATAATGAAACCGAATATTATACCACACGAATTATGTGTGTGTGTGTGTGTGTGTGTGTGTGTGTGTGTGTGTGTGTGTGTGTGTGTGTGAACTTACAAAATACCTCGTTGGGGGTCCAACGTGTGTTACCTCTCTACAGAATGGGGGTCCGAATTTTGAATGGGGGTCCGATCTTGAATTGGTGTGTGTGTGTGTGTGTGTGTGTGTGTATGTGTGTGTGTGTGTGTGTGAAATCAAGGATCATCGTTAAGCATTCGAATTTACAAACATTTGATGCACGATGTGCTTTCATGTGAGGGGGGGGGGGGGGGGGGGGGGGATTCATATTTCGCAATATTTATCAAAAGCTTAACTAGAACAATCTTCTTTCTTTTTGTTTTTTTTTTGTTTTTTTGTGTGTGGTTTTTTTTGGGGGGTGTTCTGTTGTGTTTCTGTTTGCTTTCAATTATTTCAATGGTGTGAAAATGGCTAAGAAAGACAAGTCTGCAAATGCGAGGATAGCAGAGAAATCGAAGAGAGTGTTGTTGATCTGCACCTTTACCCATCTTATTCATGTTAAAGTGTCTCATTTTCAAGGAAAAGAAAGAAAGAACACGCATAACTTTTAAAGCTTCTGACCTTCTGGAAGAATATACATATTAGTATCTTGTTCTCAAACCAAGTTCATTTAAGTGCAGTCAATGCAAACAGAGCAGTGAAAACTAAACCTTAAAACTAACAGGTTGATATTGGGTGTTTTTTATTGCAAGCATGGACATGTGGATTCATAATGTTATTTATTCTAACAGGTTCATGGCAGCAAATCAGCCCAATACACAAAGCAAACAGTTTTTGTAAAGGCAGGCTACTCAGATTACAACGCGCAGATGCGTCATGCGGCCGTTATGCGCCTAAGTAAGAAATAGTTAGGCCCAGCAAGTCCGACTTCGGCTGGAGGAAATCTTTTTGAAAGTGTTTCTTGAAGAAAAACAAGCGCGGATTCGCAATCGTTTGTGGCACGCTTTTCTTTCTCTTTTACAATATGTGCGACAATTTTGGACCGACCGACCGACAAAGTGAGTTATAGGTTTGTGGCTTGTGCCACAAACAAAAAAGCCTGGAGAATAGACCGGAAAGGCAGAAAGATAGTAGATGACAGTAAGCAAAGGGAAAAGGCAGAGTCAAAGAGAGTGAGAGATTAGAGGCAGTTACAAGCACAGAACTTCCAGAAGGTGGGGGAACTATTTATACAAAAGACCCCCCAGTATCCCCACGGGGGTTGTTTCCAAATGCTCCGCGCCAATTGATTCTATGCTATCCCAATTGTTAGAGAACTATAAAAAATTAAAAAAACATCACCCACGCGCGCGCGAATCCTCCCCCTACGATATTCCCAACCTGAGTCAGCAACAAAAATAAAACCGACTCTGACTACATAGGGGAAGACGGGGTAAAAAGCGCATGGGCGGGTAAGAAGCCCACCCCAATTATCTCATGAAATGAAGCAAATTTCAGTCTCATTTTGCCCATGAGACGAGCGTTAATGTCTAGCATTCGTCTCATGGGCAAATTTGACTGAAATTTTCTTTATTTCATGAGATAATTGAGGTGGGCTTCTTACCCGCCCATGCGTTTTACCCCGTCTTCCCCTACTATGTCAGATCTGATAGACCACCAATACAGATCGATAGAGACCCAGTCAACACAATCATTAGTTGACTATTCTGGGACCCTTGCTTACGTAGGCTGCTCCGTCTGTCTTTTCCCGCCAGCATCAGATCCAGAAATAGACCTTGGATGGCTATGGTAGGAAGGTAGGTAGCTAGGTGAACAGTCTGCGTACTCTGCTCGCTGCCTAGTGACACGTAAGATCGATATAGTTCTGGAGAATGTGACGTCACTGTCACTGTCTGTAGGTTTGCCTCTGTCTCTGTCTCTGTCTCTGTTTCTGTTTCTGTGTCTCTCTGTCTCTGTCTCTCTCTGTCTCTGTCTCTGTCTCTCTCTCTCTCTCTCTCTCTCTCTCTCTCTCTCTCTCTGTGTGATGGCTATATAGCTATTGACATTAAATCATCAATTTGTCAATTTATCTCTCTCTCTCTCTCTCTCTCTCTCTCTCTCTCTCTCTCTCTCTCTCTCTCTCTCTCTCTCTCTCTCGAATCTGACGTCACTGTCTCTCTAAAGTCTCTCGCTCTGAGAATGTGACGTCACTGTCTCTCTCTCTCTTTGCCTCTCTCTCTCTCCTCCTCTCTCTCTCTCTCTCTCTCTCTCTCTCATTAGTCTGCCTCTCTCTCTCTCTCTCTCTCCTCTCATCTCATTCTCTCTCTCGTCTCTGTGTATATAATTATGTATGTATGTATGTTGTATGTGTGTGTGTGTCTGTCTGTCTGTCTGTCCGTATCAAAGGTAGTAGAGGACGAAGCAACAATGAATTATGACGACATGCCGTCTCACGTCTATTATTACCTCCCTTTGCGCCTCCCCAAGAACCATAACACAGAACAATAACTCTGGAGAAACTCAAGGAACACCCAAAGAACGATAACTCTCGAGATCGTGTCCCATCCCATAAGCAGATATTAAAATTGTGAATGTCTGTATTGGATATGGGTGATGTAAATAACAATATATAAGGTACTGTATGTGTCTCTGTCAATCATTTTATACAGGTTTGCTTACTACAATGGTGAACCTCCCTTATGAGACCTCCTATTATAAGATTCCCTCCCACATAAGACCTACTTCTCTGAAACATTGCCCTTCTTTGTAAGTATTAAATTACCTCCCTTAGAAGACCCCTCCCTTATAAGACCTCCTTTTGGATGATTTTTGAAGGTCTTATAAGGGAGGTTCCACAGTACTTATATTCCTTTGAAATCCAGTCGTGCAGTGTGTATAGGGGAAGACGGGGTAAAAAGCGCATGGGCGGGTAAGAAGCCCACCCCAATTATCTCATGAAATGAAGCAAATTTCAGTCTCATTTTGCCCATGAGACGAGCGTTAATGTCTAGCATTCGTCTCATGGGCAAATTTGACTGAAATTTTCTTTATTTCATGAGATAATTGGGGTGGGCTTCTTACCCGCCCATGCGCTTTTTACCCCGTCTTCCCCTATATAAAAAAAAGCATAAATATTTAATGTGGCGGTACCATAGCTGATGAGGTTTAACCGAGGCGTGGTTACCGCTACACCTACCTATATTGTTTAAAAACTCGGGACTTTACTGGTGTTGCACTGCCTCCGGGCATTGCAGCCAGTATTGTTCCCACCATCTTTGTATTTACAAATGTCCCATATGTGTCTATGACCGAGTGGACGTAAAACATCATTTTCATCAGTCGTGCAGTGTGAGTTTTGTGAAGGTTTCTCGTGCACGTTTTGTGAAGCCGCAGAGATGCAAGTAGCCTAAGGCACAAAAGCAAAAACATTATGTTTTAAGAACATTGTCTTAACAAGGAATCAGAAGGAAGAAGAAGAAACTTGAGAACGGAATGGATCAATATCCTGAGTTAGGAATTAATACACTGCCTTCTTCCGAACTTTTTTGGCTTGGGTCGAATTTTATTTTGTTTAGTCTCGCTGCGTGCGTCACACCACGTAACAGCAAGCGGTGTTTATTTTTAACTTTCGCTTCCTATTTTGGTTTGTTGTTGTAACTACTTTTAGACATCTTGTATCATATTACCACCTTTATACATTACATTCCGCCTATTTGTTGTTTAATCTCGATACTCTGTTCAGAATCTACATAGCTGTATTAGACCTACTCCGTTCTTAGTTGTGTGTGTGTGTGTGTGTGGTTGTGGGGGGGGGGGGTATCCTTATTATTAGTAATTAAACGAGAAGAAATTCACATGTTTTTAATTGGTTTACCATCTTTATTTGGATAAATATTGTGCTTGTTTGCTTTTTAAGGTGGTCCTTACCCCCACAGACACCCCCCACCCCCACCTCCCAAAAAGTCCAAAATACTTTTGTTTTTAAATACATACCCACCAGTGACGCTAAAGCAAATTTAGTGCATGTATTTGTGGACAAATCGCAGCAACCCTACCAAAGATTGGAGTGTTTTTGCAACAATAAGACAAGTTTGTATCTGCACAAACATAGATTACACTATCCTTGTTTGTCGTTGTAAGTTATCAACTCACAAAATACAAATAGTTTTGGGTAACTTTTTCTTTTATATATATATTATGAATGGGTGTTGTTGTATATATATATATATATATAAAAAAAAAAATCTTTAATGCATGTGTTTATTCGTAGTTTTAAAGTTTAGTTGTTTCTTGTTCATATGTTTAACGTGTCGCAAAACAAGTATCCTTGTTGTGAGGACTTAATAAAAAATTTGATTGATTGATTTAATAAATGACGCAAATTTGGTCAAAACCTGTTCGTTCTAAGGACAGGGATTGTCTGACATAACTGAAATTATTGTATGCATGTTATAAGGGAAGGTAAGACTAACTAGAATGCTTTACCAAAAAAACCCAAGTCAGCTGTCTTCGCAACAGGGATTGTCTGACATAACTTATTGTCTACATGATATACGGGAAGGTAAGACTAACTAGAATGCTTTACCAACAAAAAAAGTCAACTTTCTTCGCAACAGGGATTGTCTGACATAACTTTTTGTCTACATGATATACGGGAAGGTAAGACTAACTAGAATGCTTTACCAACAAAAAAAGTCAACTTTCTTCGCAACAGGGA
>CM065680.1:24125417-24147917 GCA_017654935.2 Phymorhynchus buccinoides
CCTACTTATGTGTCCGGTTTTCAGTTTTCACTGGTCTCCCCGCTGCGTACAGCCGACACATTCCGATTTCGGAGTAGCTCAAAGATTGGAAGATGTTTTTGGAAAAAAGGCAGGAGAATGGGCCAATAAGTCAGAAAGATAGTAGATGATAGAAAGCAAAGGGAAAAGGCAGAGTCAAAGAGAGCGAAAACAAGAGGAAGTTACAAGCAGAAGGTGGGGGAACTATTTTTACGAAAGACCTCCCAATATCCCCACGGGGAGAGACTCGTGGAGGGGGCGGGGTCGTCCAGCTCCCCGTATGGAAGCACGAGGCATCTACCCACTGCCCACTTTGTCATAATTATTTCTCTCTCAAGTTCTAGACATCTCTCATGGTATCAGCAAAGCTACATGAAGTGATGCAAGTTGTTTGTTATCATTTTAGCCTGTTTTGTCCTTCCGAGAGACATATCACGAAATAAAGACTCGATCTTTTTCTCTTTCTGTTATCTCATGTTCTAGATGTCTCTCGTGTTAGCAGCATAGTTATGTCAGGTGATGCAAGTAGTTCGTTATCATTTAGCCTATAGTGTTGTCAAACTGGGGCCATTTATCCCTTCTATTTTATTATTTTAATCTTCTGATATGCATAGAGATGTATGCATAACTAATTTGGGGGATTGGTAAAACCATCGGAAGGCGTAATGTATAGCTCGCCAATATGAGTTTGTATATTTGGTACAAGGCTTTCCTGATGACACAGCAGCTATTTGTGTGCGTGTGTGTACATGTGTGTGTGTGTGTGTGTGTGTGTCCACGACCCATTTCGCCATTTTTAATTGTATCCGGGTCCGAATGCTGACGTCGGCTTCAGTATACTCATTACAGCCATTCGACGTGTTTTCATGCGACGTTGAGTCACGGACATAAACATTCCTACCTAGTAAAAAAACGAGTGAGACTGAGAGCTCTCTCTCTCTCTCTCACTCTCTCTCTCTCTCTCTCTCTCTCTCTCTCTCTCTCTCTCTCTCTCTCTCTCTCTCTCTCTCTCTCTCTCTCTCTCTCTCTCTCTCTCTCTCTCTCTCTCTCTCTCTCTCTCTCTCTCTCTCTCTCAAAAATGTGAATAATGGATACACATAAACACACACACATACGAGCAAGTATAGGCTTGACCCGCACACACACACACACACACACACACACACACACACACACACACACACACCAGCAAGCATAGGCTTTGACGCACACATACACACACACACACATACACACACACACACACACACACACACACACACACACACACACACACACACACACACACACACACACACACACACACACACACACACACACACACACACACACACACACAGCAAGTGTAGGCTTGTTCGTAGTAGGCCCAGTTTGAATGGGGTGTGGTGTTTCAGGAGATCCCGTTTTCTTTCACAGAAATAAGGAGATAAATAGGAGGATTCCCAGGAAAGCCACGTCAATTAAAGGACACATAGCCACCTGTCATAGTTGCCTGTCTATCTAATCTATCTCTCTGTCTGTCTGGCTGGCTGGCTGGCTGTTGGTCTGGCTGTCTGTCTCTCTATCTCTCACTCCGTTTACACGTTGGACTGTAGAGGGGAAGTATTGTTTTTATTTTGATCTTGATGTGTGTGTTTTTATTTTTTGCTCCTTCTGTTGCCTACTTTTTGTTCCTTTTGCTATATTTGATGTTTGCTGTTTAATTGCTTGTCTGTGTTGATAAAGGCGCATTCGCCGAAATATCCAGTAGTTTTGTTTTGTCTCTTGTGAATAAAATAACGTCACTTTGCACTTGTCGTGTAGTTGTTTGTTTGCTGTATGTTCCAGTGACGTTGCAGTCTGTTTCATTTTTTTGTTGCTCACATATTTGACTGCACTTTTTGTTTGTCTCGTCTTGTCATTATGACTTCGTCATTCTCCTCTTGGTTACATTCTCGTCTTGTTTCTTTCCTCAAACCTGTTTTTTCATCTCAGTTTCCCCTCACCCTTTCCTACGCTAAAACTGTCTTCTCCTCTACGAGAACATTAAGCCACATTTCCTTCTTGAAACATTGTACCCACCACAAGATCATTCCCGTAGGATTCAAACTCACTCACTCTCCCTCTGATCTTAACAACAAAACACTGTGCACAAAAACAAACAAGATTCTACAGAAGGCCAGTTTTCAGCTCATCTCTACACACATTCACACACTCTCTACTCAACTCCGCCACACCCAACATTCTCTCTCCATCACAGAGAAAAATCTTACACGCCAACTCGATCCTGTGTCCTTTCTATATTTGAAAATCACTGTCACTAACCTGAATGGACTACTTTACCAGAACCTACAAAAAACAAAACTGAACAAATTCCAGAAGCTAGTCCACTCTGAACGCCCCTCTGAAGCCTCTGTTTCAGCTACCACCCTGCCAGCCTCTGCTCCTGTCCGAGGACCTTCAGCTGCCACCTCGTCGTGCGGGGCTTCTTCTCTGAGGGGTTCTGCGGCTGCCCTGCCTGTGTCTGCAACTGTGGGGGGTCTGGCTGGTGCCTCGTCGCACGGCGCGACGCCATCGGGACGAGCTGACGCCTCTGCAACCTCCGTGACGCAGACGGGACAAGTTGATGCTCTGTCGGTCTTGGTGGCGGTTGCCCAGACTGGCGATGCTTCACCGGTCTCCAGGACACCGGCAGAAGTGCCTGTCAGCGCGCATGGCTCTCAGACCCCGACTGGACTGATCACCACCTTAGAAAACTCTGATGCCACTCCACCCAGTGCAACAGACCCGTTACCCATAACCACATCAGATTCGCCCAACACCACCTCCAACTTGGTCCACTGCATCCCAGCTGATCTCCCTCTCACTGAAGATGAAAAGTCAGTTCTCTCCAAAGGACTCAAATTTATCCCTACCAAACCCACCATCTCTAAATACGCCATCATGCATGACTGTGAACGCTTCTTTCGTTCATTAAGATGGATGGCAGTCCTTGGTCATCCCCCAAAACGCCAGAACCCACCTGATGAAGACACTTTCTGCAAACTGTTTCGTACTGCCCCACGAAGAGAACCCCCTCATGGAACTTTCCATGAAGTGGAAAGCTACATCAGTAAAAGCACTGCAGAGATCCGTGCCTTGAAACTCCGTCCAACCAAAATTCTCAACCTCACCTCTGATGAAACTCAAGCTATTAAATCTCTCCAATCCAGAACTGACATTGTTATCAAACCGGCTGACAAGGGTGGTGCTGTTGTCGTGTGTGACAGAGAACTGTACATCCAAGAAGCTGTCAAACAACTCAAAAACAGCAACAGTTACCTCCAACAGGAAAACTCTTCTCTTCAGGTTCAAAAGAACACTATCTCCAAAACACTACAACAACTGATCATGACAAAAAAGCTCCCTCAGACAGCTCGACTTCTCATCAACCACCAAGCCAAACAACCTGTCTTCTACCTGCTACCAAAAATCCACAAAGCCAACAACCCCGGACGACCCATCGTTTCTGCTTGTAGTTGTCCTACAGAAAATATATCTGAGTACTTGGACCATATCCTCCAACCCATCGTACAACAGCTTCCCACGTATGTGAAAGACTCCTCACATGCCCTCAACATCATCCAGGACCTGAACAACAACCTTCAATTCCACCCCAAATATCTGTTCACACTTGATGTGGTTTCCCTTTACACCAGCATACCACATGCAGATGGACTTTCAGCCCTGACTCATTTCCTGGAAAAACGCAAGACCAAAGACCCACCAACCACTGCCATTGTCCGATTAGCTGAACTTGTGCTGACATTGAACACCTTCTCCTTTGGTGAGGAGGTCTTTGCCCAGATGAGCGGAGTTGCCATGGGAACTAAAATGGGCCCCAGCTATGCATGCCTCTTTATGGGTTATCTGGAAGAACAGATCCTCAAAAACTACAAAAAAACTGTCCCTGAGGTCTACAAACGTTTCATCGATGATGGCCTTGGCCTCACTTCTGGATCCTACGAAGAACTCTTGGACTTCATCCACTTCATACAGAGCTTCCACCCAGCGATTGGCTTCACATTCATGATCTCCAGCGAATCAGTCACATTTCTGGACATGCAAATCTCGCTACAAGAAGGACAGCTCCAAACATCCATCCACTACAAACCTACAGACTCACATTCCTACCTGGACTACCGTTCGTCCCACACCCCAGCCACAAAGAACAGCATTCCATATTCTCAACTCCTCCGACTCCGCCGCCTTTGCTCAGATGACCATGACTTTGAAATCAAAGCACAGGAAATGGTGGATTTCTTCCTAAACCGGAATTACCCTCTCACAGCAATCGAGTCTGCCCTCACCCGTGTCAACAGAATTTCTCACTCTGAAGCCCTCCAAACAAAGCAGAGACCAGAAACAGATGACAGACCCATCGTCAGCCTACTGTTCCACCCATCCATTCATCGTGTGCGCAACATCCTCATCTCCAACTGGTCACTTCTAAAATCCCGTGAACAGGTAGCGGACATTTTCGACCAACCGCCCCTCGTGACCTACAAACGTGACACCAATCTACGTGACCTACTGGTTCGGTCTAAATTGAAACCGAGAAGCCAACATGCTCCAGGAACCTCTCCATGCCAAAACCCCAAATGCAAAGTGTGCCCATTCATCTGTACTTCAACACAGGTCCATGGACCTCTTTCGAAATTCAACATCACCAAACACTTCACCTGTCAGACTGAGAACATTGTGTACGTCATTCATTGCCTCAAATGCAAACAACTGTACATTGGTGAAACTGGCCGAACCCTTGCCACCCGCTTCAAAGAACACTTAGCTGACATCGTGCACCAGAGAGACAAACCTATAGCCCACCACTTCAACCAGCCTGACCACTCCACATCAGACATACGCGTCAAAGGGATGTGGCTCCTGTTCACAAAAAACACAAACAACAGAAAGGACATGGAATCACACCTCATCAACAAACTGGGCACCAGAAAGCCTCATGGACTGAACGATAAACCTTAAGCCTCATTATATATTATTCTGTGTCATTTTAATTTTGCCGTAACATGTTCTTGAACCCATCTACCCCCCTCCTTCACCCCTTCCCAAAACTCCTCCCCGCCCCCAACCCTCCCCCTCCCTTTTTGCCTACCCCCACCCCCCCCCCCCCCCCCCCCCCCACTTCCCTGCGTGTCCCGCCTGGGTTGGGGGGACAGGGGTCCAATAGCCACAGCTAAGTGAAGGAGTGACCCTTGTATACTGGGCAGTGTGGTAGGGTTCAATAGCCACAGCTAAGCGAAGAAGGTTCCCCCCACTGCCCGAAGCCCCCTCCCCCGGTGTGGACCTCTGTATTCCTAATTATTTTACAAACTTGCTTGTAATGGAATGTCTAGTTTTCATTTCCCCCATTTCCCTGTGTGTCCCGTCTGGGTTGGGGGGACAGGGGTCTGATAGCCACAGCTAAGCGAAGGAATGACCCCTGTATACTGGGCAGTGTGGTAGGGTTCAATAGCCACAGCTAAGCGAAGAAGGTTCCCCCCACTGCCCGAAGCCCCCTCCCCCGGCGTGGACCCCAGCATTCCCAATTAATTTACAAGCTTGATTGTAATCACTAATGATCAATTTGATTCCTATCCATATCTACCGCCCAATACCCACCCACCCCCTCCTTCCCATAACCCCCTCCCCACCCCTCCCTTCCAAACACTCCAATGTATACCATTGCTTATTTTGCATTCCTCTAGTCCCAGTGTGTGGTTGTGTGTGTGAGAGTGAGAGAGAGAGAGTGTGTGTATGTGTTTGTGTGTGCATGTGAGAGGGGTTTGTTGCACTTGTCTTTGACCACTTGCGCAGGGGTTTTTTCTCCCAGAGAGTTTTTTTCCCCCTTAATCCTTTATTCCTTTAAATTTGTTTACATTTTTCATGTCTTAGACAAGTGTGTCTGACTAGGGGGTTTTTTTCTCGGAGAACTTCCGTTTCCCCCCTCACCCCTCGGTGCCAGGGTGGGGCAACCCACTTTGGGGTCAGACATGGGTTTGATGCGCTAGGCGGCGAACCCCCCCCCCCCCCCCCCCTCTATTTCTATTTCCATCCCCCCCCCCCCCTTCTCTCTCTGTCCTTTTCATTTTTCAATTGAAATGTAATGTCAACTTTTGCTACATGTGTTCACTTTAGCACGAGATTTGTTCTCTTCACCAAACCTCCCCCTCCCCACCCCTTAAACACAACTGACCCTTGTTTCCAACTTCTACCATCTGTGATTGCGTACTCACTGTCCCCAACCTCTCTCACTTCATCCCCCCCCCCCCCCCCCCCCCCCCCCCCCCCTTGATTTGTGTTCACAGCCTTGCTCTTTGGTTTCAACTTTGTTGTATCATTTACACGTTGGACTGTAGAGGGGAAGTATTGTTTTTATTTTGATCTTGATGTGTGTGTTTTTTTATTTTTTGCTCCTTCTGTTGCCTACTTTTTGCTCCTTTTGCTATATTTGATGTTTGCTGTTTAATTGCTTGTCTGTGTTGATAAAGGCGCATTCGCCGAAATATCCAGTAGTTTTGTTTTGTCTCTTGTGAATAAAATAACGTCACTTTGCACTTGTCGTGTAGTTGTTTGTTTGCTGTATGTTCCAGTGACGTTGCAGTCTGTTTCATTTTTTTTTCTTCCCGTTACTTACGCAAACACTTGCGCGCGTGCATGGTCACAAAGCATAATGCTATGTAGGTTCAAACACACGCACACAAGATAAACACACATATATTCTCTCTCTCTCTCTCTCTCTCTCTCTCTCTCTCTCTCTCTCTCTCTCTCTCTCTCTCTCTCTCTCTCTCTCTCTCTCTTTCTCTCGCGTGCGCCCGCGCGCTATCTCTCAGTCTGTTACTTATGCAAACACTTGCGCGCGTGCATATTCACAAAACATAATGTAGGCTATGTAGATTCAAGCACACGCACACAAGATAAACACACATAACTCTCTCTCTCTCTCTCTCTCTCTCTCTCTCTCTCTCTCTCTCTCTCTCTCTCTCTCTCTCTCTCTCTCTCTCTCTCTCTGTTTCTTATGCAAACACTTGCGCGCGTGCACGTTCACAAAGCATAATGTATGCTATGTAGGTTTAAGCACACACGCACAAGATAAACACACTTATACTCTCTCTCTCTCTCTCTCTCTCTCTCTCTCTCTCTCTCTCTCTCTCTCTCTCTCTCTCTCTCTCTCTCTCTCTCTCTCTCTCTCTCTTCCCCCTCATCATCTCACTCTATATAAATATCTTAACCTCTCTCTGGCACGTGTAGCGGCATGCATGCATACATTCACTTGCGCGCACATCCGCGTGTTTCTCTTACTTGCAAAAGCCAGTATAACAACAGTTTTAACATTTACATACGTTGTGTGCTGTTTATTCATCCGTGTCCAGTATCCTGTATGCTGCATGCAGTCAGTTCTAACTGTCATTAGTGTGACTGGTGTGTGCCTCTGACTTACATTCAGCATTCGACATAACATAACTGTAGGTCAGGGTTGGTTGGTTGGTTGGTTGGTTGGTTGGTTGTTTTGCAAAATTGACAAATTTCGTGCTCAAGGCCGATTAGAAAGAAAACAGATTAAGAATCTCATTTTTCAAAACTCCGTGTTTGTTAGGAACTGTATCTGTCTTTATCTGTCTGTCTGTCTGTCTGTGTGTGTTTGTATGCATGTAAACAAAAAAAGTGATGCAAAGCAAGTGTTAAGTACTATATTTAACTCTGGTCCTTTTCAATGAATCCTTGTTTCTTACTATTTGAGGAAGTTTACGTGTTTGTTCCTCAGTACCTTTCGCCAACGTAGAAGAAGGGTACCCTGATAGGAGCCATTAATTTCAAACCCCTTTTAAATGGGGAGTTCTTTAGCTTTGTACATTATATTACCCCAATAATGAGAGAGTTAAATGGGGAATTCTTTACCTTTATGCATTATATTATTCCAATAATGAAAAACAAACAAACAACAACGAAGGTTCAGGTACACAGAGAAGGTGGAAAAATGTATATATTATATGGCTACATGTCTATATGTCCGGGTGTCTATATGTCCGGGTGTCTATATGTCCGCATATCCATGCGTCGATATGACATGTTCTGTACAAGATGTTTTGACCTTGTACAGTGTAGATGGCAGTGTAGATGACCAGTGACCAGTGGTCAGTGAGAACGAGAATCGTGCTTGGCAGCGCGTGCTGTGAACTTCCCGTGAGTCGCGTCATCAATGTAGGGTAAGACGGGGTAAAATGCCCATGGGCGGGTAGAAGCCCATGCCAATTATCTCATGAAATAAAGCAAATTTCAGTCACATTTTGCCCATGAGACGAGTGTTAATGTTTAGCATTCGTCTCATGGGACATTTTGACTGAAATTTACTTTATTTCATGAGATAACTGGCATGGGCTTCTTACCCGCCCATGGGCTTTTTACCCCGTCTTCACCTTCGTCATTGGAGGCTGCCAAGAGGCAGCCTCCTCTTTAGCGTCGGGAAGGGTATCACGTGACTTTTGCCTGTGAAGGTCACGTGATTTGGACCAGTTCCATGGAGGAGCACGTGACCTGCTGGGCTGAGTTGTCTTCCCTTTGTCATTGAAGTTGTCTGCCATTTTTAATTGAGCGTGCGACTCTGGTGCGATCATTGAGAACCTAATGAATATGCATCAGCCTAACAGACTGGTGACCTGACATGTTAGCCTACAGAGTTAGGCTGTGACTGCGTCTCTCTCTCTCTCTCTCTCTCTCTCTCTCTCTCTCTCTCTCTCTCTCTCTCTCTCTCTCTCTCTCTCTCTCTCTCTCTCTCTCTCTCTCTCTCTCTCTCTCTCTCTCTCTCTCTGCCTTGTACGGCTTCCAATTTTGTTTCCACATACTCTCTTTTTGTCTCTGTCTTTCGCCCTGTCTTTTCCTGCCTCTCTCCCTGCTCTTTGTCTCTGTCTGTCTGTCTGTCTGTCTGTCTCTGTCTGTCTGATTGTCTGTCTGTGTCTCTCTCTCTCTCTCTCTCTCTCTCTCTCTCTCTCTCTCTCTCTCTCTCTCTTAACAATGTCTCCACCTGTCTCTCTCTCAGCTTCTTTTTATTTATTTCATTACACAGAAACAGAACTCTCCCCCCGCCCTTCCCCCTTGGTGTGTGCATGTGTCAGCAGACTTGATTCATGGTTTTACAATGCCTCAGTCTGGTGTAGGCTAGAGGGTTAGGTAAATAGTTCAAGTACAGAAAAAGTGAAATTTGTGGTTGTCGCAAATACAGACTCTCATAGTAGCGAGTTGCAGATTTGCACGAGCGACAGATTTGCACCCGACAGGCCTACTGTGTGTGTGCGTGCCTAGCAGTAGGCCTATTGGTTCTACCACACTTTCTCGGCCACTGGAGTTGGTGTCGTCTGCTAAATCTCTCTCTCTCTCTCTCTCTCTCTCTCTCTCTCTCTCTCTCTCTCTCTCTCTCTCTCTCTCTCTCTCTCTCTCTCTCTCACACATACTATCTCTTTTTATCTGTTTCTTTCTTTCTGTTTCTTTCTGTCTCTGTCTCTGCTTTCAGTCTCTCTCTCTCTCTCTATCAGCTCCATCTGTCTCTCAGGTTCTTTTGTTTCATTGCACAGAAAAAAAAACTATTTCTTTCTCCCCCCCCCCCCCCCCCCCCCCCCCATCCTGGGTGTGCACTGCTAAAAAAACATTTTTTTATGATGTATAGCATACGAATAGCATGCAAAAGATTTGGAGAATTTTGAAAGCCAAACGATTTTACATTAAAGTTGTGTATTACGCTTCTGCAAAGAGTATTGTGAAGAAAACAAATTTTGTGTTGTCTTATGCTAAGTAAAAACCAGGCGTGAATTGTATGATGATAAAACACTTGACAGGGCTTCATCGTTATTTTGGCTTCTTTTTTTTAAAGTGTACAACCACCATTACTAAACCTTTGCAAAATCACAGAAGTGCATTGCTAAACTTTTACAAAACAACAGCAATTGCATCGTTAAAAAAATAAATACTGCATTCATCATAAAAATAAAAATAAAACAACATAACAGCGGGAAAAACCTGTACAGGGTCTCAAATGGCACACCGTTAAAGGGGCACCCTGACGGATGAGTTATTGTAAGAAACACGCTGAGGAGTTTTACTCACAACAAAAGAACCAGCTCATTTTTTTTTTTACTGCACTACAAAAAAAAAGAAAACGCTTCAACCACGAAAAGGCCAAGCCAGCGGGAAAGCCATCCAAATCTATGACAAAACGCGAAACAGTCTCTTAGCTCACGGGCCTAACGAAAGTAGTAGTACGCTGCACTGAATCCGCCAAAAAACCTGACATCCTTTGCGAGAAGACAGCCCAGTCTTCAAGGAGAACGTCCATAAGGATCTGTGATCAATTGGACGATAAACTCACCCTCTCCTCAACCACAATGACTGAGGTGGTGTAGAGTGGCACAGTGGTATTGCGTTCGCTTCGTGTCAAGTAAACCCGAGTTCGAACCTGGGTACAAGGGATTTTTTCCTCTCATTCTGCACTAAACCGAGGTCCCGTGTGCCCATGCACTTAGCATATGTTAAATCCAGTGGCGACGAAAAAGTTGTAATTTTGTCAAAATTCCCCCCCCCCCCTCCTCCCTCATCAGTGACAATAATTGCATGTCAATTGTATATTCACCAAACCCTTTATTTTGAAGAAATACTTACGGATGGATTTTACATTCTTCTATCCTCACGTTCATTTATCAGTTGACTATGCCTTGACCCCCCCCCCCCCTTTCTTTTTCATTGATGCACACACTACCATTGAGAGACTCATTAATATGCGTTAGCCTAGCAACTGACCAAAACAGTTAGGTAGGCTTAGTGATGCGACTCTCTTTGTGCTGTGGTGTTGAGCTATGGAAGCAGGGTCAGTCCCTGTAGGCCTAGGCCTAGTGCAAAGGTTAGCAGACGGACACAATCAGTTGACAGTGAAAGATGAATATGAGCCAAGTTGGTTCTTTTCAGTTTTATTCACACAACCGTAGGCTGAGCCTACCCTACTCTCTTTGTGTTTATGACTCTCTATCTCAAAAGTCGAAGTCTGGTTTCTTTCAGTTTCATGACAACATTAGGATCACAAATACTTTGGAAGACGAATCTCATCTGCTTACAGAACTAAACCGTCATTTTCAGCACTTTACTGTGTTGAACTTATTTTTTGTTCTTGTCTGAGCGGTCGATGACGAACGTATTTCATGACACGTTCATATTTTATATAACTTTTTTTCTTCTTCTTCTCTAAAGTAGCCAACTGCATCACCTTGAAGATATTTTGAAAAGACATACATGTTCATACACATTTGAAGTGCAATACACTCTTCTACATAATGTTAACACTGTTTGGCCTCCTTTTAGTTGATATTTATCAACTGAATTTTCTTGTGTATCCTTGACTTAGCCGCTAACGGGTCTGTGTTTATGAATGGAATGCGATGCCAGATTCCTCAACTTTAAGGGCTCTGCCAATGGGACGTAAATCTCACCATCTTTCCTTCCTCCGTAAACCAGAAACCTCTGGAGTGCTTGCAAAGAGGGGAAATTAACGGCTTTTACTGGGGCTTAAAGACACACCAGATCACGTGTCAAAATCACGGGTTTCACGGATTTTCCTTCTTATATCTGGTAAGAAATCTTGTTTTGACCAGGTTTGACTCCCATACAAATGCCCCCAAATTCGAAAGGAAACATTTTAAAGAACAGCCTCAATTTGAGGACATTTGTATGTGGGTCATAGCTACGCAGAAAAAAACAAGGGACTGAATCGTGGTGGGTCAGTGTGTCTGTAAACATGAACACCGAAGACTAAAGAATAATGCACGCCTGGGACATGCCCATCCGGGCCATCACCCTTCCAAGAATGATTGTATTAATTATGTTTGGAAATCCATTAAAGGTGGACTCTGACGGATGAGATTTTGCAAGAAACACGTCGAGATCACCAGAAAGACAGCCTTTTCAAGGATCGGAACACTCACTTTGCTCTGATTTCTTAGAAATTAAACAGTCAAGACGGCGATTCCTCCGTGGCGGAGATGCTGGAGGGAGTAGCCATTTTGGATGGGGTGGGTGGAGGTCACTCATTGTGGTTGAAGCGTTTTCTTTTTTTGTAGTGTAGTATAAAAAAAGGAGCTATTTCTTTTGTTGTGAGCGAAACTCCTTTAAGTAAACTGTATAAAATTTAAAAAAATTAAAAATAAAAAGGCTTGCATTGCGAAAAGTTCGTGCAAACGATTTGGTCTAAACGCAGGCGGCCATTAGAAAAGAGACGGCAAACGCCCTCTCTTTTGGTAAACTAATTTGACTTCCAGCACCTCCGCCAAGGAGGAATCGCCGATTTGACGGCTTGCTTTCTGGGAAAACAGAGCAAATTGAGTGCTGTGATCTCTGTAAAGGGTGTTTTCCTGGTGATCTCGACGTGTTTCTGACAAACACTCATTCATCAGGGTGCCTCTTTAATGCTGTGTGGGCTATTCGGTCTTTGGGGGTCCATCCCCTACGCCAACTGTCCTAAAGACCTCATGAGACGGTAAAATTGTACTCCGGGCAAGGCATCCAGCCCACCTTTTCAGAATTGCAATTGCTTCTCCTGCTATTTGGTGGTCACAGCAAAGATATTCTAAAAGGGTAAGATGGATTACTTAATAGCTCGGCGAACCGGGCTGATAGAGTTATCGTTAGTGGGACCAGTACACTTTTCACAGTGGAGGCTATCCAAAAACTCAGACTGGAACTTGAACGGAGAATTCAACTGGCCTATCGATGTGTAAAATGTGTACTGTTTCAAAGGGACATAACCAGTGTTTCTGTCCTCACTACTCATATAGGGAAAAGAGACCGGATGCTTATCTTCCCCTATACAGTCTTTGGTCACATCAGGTAACAGGTGACTAATACACCCACAAAATGAACATTTCTGTGAAATTTGTTCAGTTGTAGACTAAATCTTCACCCGAGTTTGTACTACCTTAATGGTCACAATGCACGTTGCTGTTTTCGCTCTTTCCCCATGGCATCACAGTGATATGCAAGTCGTATTATTACAGTGGAACCTCCCTTATAAGACGCCATTTTGGATGATTTTCGAAGGACTTATAAGGGAGGTTCCACTGTAATAATAATACGACTTGCATATCACTGTGTAAGACCTTCGAAAATCATCCAAAATGAGGTCTTATAAGGGAGGGGTCTTAGAAGGGAGGTAATTTTAAAACTTACAAAGAAGGGCAATGTCTCAGAGCAGTAGGTGTTATATGGGAGGGAGTCTTATAATGGGAGGTCTTGTAAGGGAGGTCTGTAGGGGAAGACGGGGTAAAAAGCGCAGGGAGGTTCCACTGTACTAGTGAGTCACTGTGTTGTTGTGGGGAAAGATCGAAAAATAGCAACTTATATTGTGACCATAATGGGACATTGGGCGTTGAAAAAGAAATTTGAAAATTGAAAAAGAAAATCTCGTGTATCAGCGATTTCCCTTATAAGGATCAATCTTGCCCTCAATCGTTCTGTGCTCCATTTAGCCTGGAGAGAGACGGTGGGTGGGCGAAACTATGGAGTGATTTATAACGATCAGTGTTGCCCTCAATAACCATACTCTGGTTCTTTTCCCACAGCCTTGCTTGACCTACTCTGGTTTCGTGACGATCGAAATAATACAAAATAGAGTGGCACGATTTTCTGCTGTCATTGTTTATTATATCAAACCAGCCCACGCTGTAGCATTTGTATTGCACACAGACACACAAGCGCGTAATCACAGAGACAGAGAGAGAGAGAGAGAGAGAGAGAGAGAGAGAGAGAGAGAGAGAGAGAGAGAGAGAGAGAGAGAGAGAGAGAGAGAGAGAGAGAGAGAGAGAGAGAGAGAGAGACAGAGAGAGAGAGAGAGAGAGAGAGAGAGAAAATTTTATATATATATATATATATATATTAGAGAGAGAGAGAGAGAGAGAGAGAGAGAGAGAGAGAGAGAGAGAGAGAGAGAGAGAGAGAGAGAGAGAGAGAGAGAGAGAGAGACGAGAGAGAGAGAGAGAGAGAGAGACGAGAGAGAGAGAGAGAGAGAGAGAGAGAGAGAGAGAGAGAGAGAGAGAGAGAGAGAGAGAGAGAGAGAGAGAGAGAGAGAGAGAGAGAGAGAGAGAGAGAGAGAGATTGAGAACGAAATTTTATTGAGAGAGAGAGAGAGAGAGAGAGAGAGAGAGAGAGAGAGAGAGAGAGAGAGAGAGAGAGAGAGAGAGAGAGAGAGAGAGAGAGAGACGAACGAAATTTTAGAGAGAGAGAGAGAGAGAGAGAGAGAGAGAGAGAGAGAGAGAGAGAGAGAGAGAGAGAGAGAGAGAGAGAGAGAGAGAGAGAGAGAGAGAGAGAGAGAGAGCGAACGAAATTTTTGAGAGAGAGAGAGAGAGAGAGAGAGAGAGAGAGAGAGAGAGAGAGAGAGACGAGATTGTTGGAGAATAAGCATATCAAACAGATCTTGAGAGAGAAGAAAACAAACGAAATTGTATTGAGAGAGAGAGAGAGAGAGTTTATATATATATATATATATATATAAAACGTACAAGAGAAGAAGAGAACTTTTTTTGTGTCCAATATTTAAGTTTGTGAACCTAAGAAAGAGAAGAGAGAGAGATGTGAGATGGGGGAGAGAGATGAGAGAGAAAGACTCTTCAGTCTGCATATCGGCCTGCAAAGAGTCCACAGTGAGAAGACTTTCTACAAGAGAGGTTGTCCTCTTTGCACCAGATTGAAAGTCCACAATAAAAGAGAGAGTAAAAAGAGAGAGAGAGAGAGAGAGAGAGAGAGAGAGAGAGATAGAGACGCATGCACTCACACACTTCACAAAACAAATGAAAACACAATCACTTAGATGAGATAAAAATTGAGAGAGAGAGAGAGAGAGATTTGAGAGAGAGAGAGAGAGAGAGAGAGAGAGAGAGAGAGAGAGAGAGAGAGAGAGTCAAGTTTTGGAGAGGTAGCGTTCGCCTCGTATAAAATAAACCCGATTTCGAACCTGGTTTCCCAACTCTATTAAAAAAGAAAATCTAACTTAATCCAAAGAAATGTCCCATATGGCTTTGTGCCGGGAGGACGTAAAACAAACTTCAGTACTCAGAACCTGGGTCCCCAACTAAATATAAAGTAATGTCACCATATGGCTTCGGCCGGGAGGACGTAAAGCTAAACTTTCGTTCCAACCTGGGTGGGTAAAAAGCGCATGGGCGGGTAAGAAGCCCACCCCAATTATCTCATGAAATAAAGAACATTTTAAGTTTTCTGAGAAAAATTTCTATTAGATCGAAAGTCAAATTTGCCCATGAGACGAATGCTAGACATTAACGCTCGTCTCATGGGCAAAATGAGACTGAAATTTGCTTCATTTCATGAGATAATTGGGGTGGGCTTCTTACCCGCCCATGCGCTTTTTACCCCGTCTTTTCCTCTATTAAAAAAGAAAATCTAACTTAATCCAAAGAAAGTCCCAATGGCTTAGGCCCAGGAGGGACGTAAAACAAAAATTTCATATGGCTCAAAACTAAATAAAAAGTAATGTCCCCATATCACTTCATTTTGCCTCTCACTCTGCACTAGGCCTTACGGTATGAACGTGGATTCTGTCAGATGAGACAGTAAACCGAGGTCCCGTGTGCCCGTGCCCATGCACTTAGCACACATTAAACCCAGTGGCAACGAAAGAGTTGTCATTTAGTCAAATTTTACACACACACACCACACACACACACACACACACACACCTTTCCTTCCTCATCAGTCACACAAAAACCGCATGTAAATTATTTTTAAAAAAGGATGGCGCGCCTCTGGCTTATAGTTCTCTGCCTCACCACGTCTGATCAGGTTTTCATGCATCTTCAAATTTACGTGTGAATCTCTTTGACCTCAGCCTCCACTTCGGAGGAATGAGATAACGTGCAGCTCAAAAACCTGGTATTTTCCCACTACAATGACGTCTAGACCCTTGCACTCGCACAGCCCTCCCGGGATCCCCTCCCTCTCAAACTTCTATGCACCTGCTCCCTTTCTCTATTGCCTTCAATCTCCCCCCACCCCCACCCCTCCCTTACCCCCTACTTGTCCTAAATTCAACTGGCCCATTTAGTTTTTGGGCGGGATCAGAATCCTGAGCAGGTGTAAAAAGGAGAATAGAGAAAGGGGAAGGAGATAAGAGATTTAGGAAAGAGGAAGAAAAAAAAGGTACTTTTCATATCAATCTGGGACAACGCATAATTGGGACTCCAAGCAGAATCAGTACATTGGTTTTCACAGCCCCCCTCAGTCGTTTTATGGCTATTTATTTTGTCGTAAAATCAGCTTTTTAGGTCGATTCACACACACACACACACACACACACACACACACATACACACACACACACGCGCGCGCGCGCACGCGCGCACGCACACGCACACACGTACGCACGTACACACACACACACACACACGTACACACACACACACACACACACACACACACACACACACACACACGCAGACATGTACGCACGCACGCGCACGCACGCGCACACACGCACACATCCGTCTAATATCACGAGAAGTGGATAGACGTTAAATGAAACACACACACACACACACACACACACACACACATGGCTTGCTGATTGTTTGTTTTAAAAAGCAAACCATTATTGCTTATTCAATGTTCCATCTGAAAATAAACTTTTTAGCTTTGACTTTGACTTTGACACACACACACACACACACACACACACACACACACAACACACACACATTTCTTCTAAAGCAGATAATCAAAACTCCTGAACTAAAGAGTGAAGACGACAACAAGATTGGAGCGGGAAGGCAGGGACGAAGCGAGCAAAACGAGGGAAGGCGGTTAGAGAAAGGGTGTGTGATATAGGTCGTTTGCATGGTTGATTCTTTTTTCGGAAAAAGTAAGGATGGGATTTTCAAAACAGGTGAAATGAAATTAAAAAGCACTAACACAGTGCAGACTTTTACCAAAATCGACAACTCGGGCTCAATACAAAACAAGCCAAGAAAACATTTAGACATGTATATGAAATAATTCCATCCAAAAACAAAAGAGTAAGTTTCAAGAAGTTTTGCAAGGAAGAAGGGACATGAGCACACACCAAAAAACACCCCACTAAATCCGGACGTTGACTCCATTTCACGTCTAAATTTGTGATGGATTTATTGGATTATTTTTCATACGATGCCTTAATTTAACACAAAGGCTATTAAAAGAATATTAATTCCCAAAGAGCTTTAAGCAATCTCGTCAATAAAAAAAAATCTAAGTAAATTGGCAAAATAAACAGATCAAACTGAGTCGCTTAAATTGTGTCCTCTTGATTATTAAAAAACCCCACTTCGGGACTTCCCCGGTATTGCAGTACCTCCAGGATCGTCCCACTATCTTTATAGTTTAAAATGTCCCACATGTGCCAGATCCAGGTCTGAGGACGTGAAACGGACTTTCTCTTCTCTTATGACAAAAAAAATGGCTACAAAAAATGGGAATCAAGAGAGACTGAAAACACTGAAAAGAGGGGTAGAATGGGTAAGATCTCTAGCAGATATTTACGGATTATGTATATACGTTTACAGATGTATTATGTAAATAATGTTTTCCTTTTAACAAGATGACCTTTTTCTATAAGATTTTATTAATAAAGTTTTCTGCATAGATTTGTTTTATCAGTGTGGTCCTGAGAATTTAATCTATTGATGCCAAGGAGTCTTGATAGCCAAACTTGATTTTTTTTTTTTTAAATTATACCTTCTTGTAACATTTTTTATTAAAAGTACGTAGCCAAGTAGTAGTAACAAGGAAGACTTAGTGAATGCTATCAATAATTCCCATCTTTATTTTTAGTAACTGATGAATATTGATTGTCCTTTTCCCCCCGCTGTCCCCCTCATTTATAGGGACATTGTGCCCTTCGGGTCAAGAGGACGTAACATTTGAAATGTCGTTGGTAGAATTGGCAAGGGGTAGAAGAGTGTTGGGGTGTTACAAAACACAGACGGTGGAAAGGAATGCTTTAGTGGTCCCTTTCCTTGCTGGCCTAGATAGTCCTAGATCCTAGACACCCTACCTACAATCATTGGCTTCAACGCACCCTGAAAATTCGGCCAGGTCGTTGACTGTCACACGCATACACGCGCGCGCACGCGCACACACACACACACACACATATACACGCGCGCGCGCACGTACGCACGCACACGTACGCACGCACACACTGAGCATATGCACGCACAGATACTTTTTAAACAGAAAATGGTACACAGTCATGAATTTGTGAAATAATTCTAGTATTTATTTCTCTCTCTCTCTCTCTCTCTCTCTCTCTCTCTCTCTCTCTCTCTCTCTCTCTCTCTCTCTCTCTCTCTCTCTCTGTCCTAGTTCTGAGAACACCTTTTGCAAAAAATGTATCGGGCAAAGTTGTAATTTAGACAGACACCCCCATTGAATTTTTGCATTGAAAAGTTTCACTGAGAAGCAACACTCTGCCATCCTCGGGAAAGGCATAGGGTTAGGATCAGCCTAGGATTATTGTAGTGAATCTGAAGGAACCAGACTTTGAGATTGAGAGTCGTAAGCATGAGCGGCGTGTCTAAAGTACCACTGTGCCAGGTGTTGGTGGATTTCAATTAACTTTTGTGAAGAATGAATGAATGAATGAAAAATGGTGTTTAACGTCCCCTCGGTCATAGACACATATATGGGACATTTGTAAATACAAAGATGGTGGAAACAATACTGGCTGCAATGCCCGGAGGCAGTGCAACACCAGTAAAGTCCCGAGTTTTTAACAATATAGATAGGTGTAGCGGTAACCACACCTCATCGGCAAGGGGTTATATAAATATTAGTGATGAAACTTTTGTAAGTATGTATTAACTTTTGTGAAGGGTTAGGGTATTGCCTAAAGATGAAAATCTGTTTAGCATCCTCCGGTCTGGAACAGACACATATGCGACATTAGTAGATATAAAGATGGTGGGAACGATCCCGGAGGCAATGCCCGGAGGCAGTGCAACACCAGTAAAGTCCCGATGTTTTTAGCAATACAGATATTTGTATAAAATGATTAGGGTATTGCCTAAAGAACATATCCATAGAATTTCATAATTAATCCGCATTAATATTCTGATGCAGGATTTCTTTCCCTTTCTTATTATTTTTAATTTTTGTATTTTTTTCTTCTTGGCAGGATTGTTTACAACCCTTTCAATGGATTTTTTTTTAATGTGTATAAATATGATAATTTTTATGTGTCAAAAGCGTTAATCATATTTATGTGAATGGATCACAGATGTATCATATCTCTCGGATAGTGAAATTGAGTGTGTATTGTTAGCCTATTCCAGCATCTTCATCAAAGAAAGTAAAAGATTACTATCCTTAAAGACCCACCAGATAACATGTCAAAATCATGGGTTTCGCGTGTTTTCCCTCTTTTAGCTGGTAAGAAATCTTGTTTTGACCAGGTTTGACTCCCATACAAATACCCCCAAATTCAAAACGAAAAATCGTTTTAAAGAGCAGCCTCAATTTGAAGTTGGGGAATTTGTATGTGGGTCACAGCTACCCAGACAGAAAACCCCCAGGGACTTAATCGTGGTGGGTCAGTGGGTCTTTAAAACTTATGGGGGGAAAACTTTTCACTGACTTTTAATATAACTTTGCACCGTTTCCAGCTCTAGCACGAGTTATCTCCATAACAAGACTAAGAATCCAATTCTATGTACCGAGTTAGTGTTTTCTACTTTTTATTCAATCACACAAAGTAATCTTACGCATTTGCAAGAATGTCACGCCATGGATTGTCGACAAGGTATGTCAACTCCTTACTCAGCAACTATTGACAGGTAAGTAGGGTTTGTTTTGTGGGTGTTCCTTTTACACTGTTCTACTTTCCCTTGCACTCCCTTTTGCCTTAACCTCTGTGCTGAATCAGCAGTTAAAAGGTGATATATCCGTTTCCACTCTTCCACGACAATCTAGGTCAGGCCGCGACTGAAACCAAGACGATCAAAGGGGGATATAGGAGGGGAAGACGGGGTAAAAAGCGCATGGGCGGGTAAGAAGCCCACCCCAATTATCTCATGAAATGAAGCAAATTTCAATCTCATTTAGCCCATGAGACGAGCGTTAATGTCTAGCATTCGTCTCATGGGCAAATTTGACTGAAATTTTCTTGATTTCATGAGATAATTGGGGTGGGCTTCTTACCCGCCCATGCGCTTTTTACCCCGTCTTCCCTTATATCCGTTTTCACTCTTCCACGACAATCTAGGTCAGGCCGCGACTGAAAACCAAGACGATCAAAGGGGGCTATACCGATTTGTGCCCCTCCGCCTCACATTCTGGGAGGGAAGACTTATCACTTTGTTGGCGTCTGTTTCTATTTTCAATTCTGTCTGTCCCAAGAATACCTTGTGAACTATTGTGAAGACGACTCGCTCTAAATTTTGAAGGGGCTGTGTGAGCAGAAGAACTCCGTGGAAGAAAAAAACACCTTTCAACTTGCTGGCCTTAAAGGTGGACCCTGACGGATGAGGTTTTTTGTGTGCATGAAACACATCGAGATCACCATGAAAACACCCTTTACAGAGATAGCAACCCTCACTTTGCTCTGGGTTCCTAGAAATCAAACCGTCAAATCGGCGATTCCTCCTTGGCGGAGGTGCTGGAAGTCAAATTATTTCACCCAAAGAGAAGACGTGTGCCGTCTCTTTTCTAATGGCCGCCTAAGTTTAGACCAAATTGTTAGCATGGAATTTTCGCAATACAAGCCTTTTTATTTTATTTGTTTTAAATTTTATACAGTTTATCTAAAGGAATTTCGCTCACATCAAAGGAAATAACTTCATTTTTTTCCACTGCACTACAAAAAAAAGGTTTCAACCACAATGGGATTGGCCTCCACCCACCCTATCCAAAATAGCTTCTCTCTCCGGCATCTCCGCCAAGGCGGAATCGCCGTTTTGACGGTTTGATTTCTAGGAAACCAGAGCAAAGTAAGTGTCCCGATCATTGAAAAGGCTGTCTTTCCGGTGATCTCGACGTGTTCCTTGCAAAATCTCACCCGTCAGGGTCCACCTTTAACCTTGAAGTTTGACCTTGAAAACTGCGGGTGGAGTAAAACGCCGGAGGACATGTCTGCCGCTCGGCAATGCCCGTATTATCCTTTTTCTTTCTTTCTTGATTCTTAGTTTTCTTTCTTCATTTATTATCCTTATACTTTCTTTTTTTAGTCCCCGAGCCGAAGGTTCGGGGAACTATTGTTTTTGGTCTGGTCCGTCCGGCGGCGGCGGCGTGCCTCCTTCCGTCCGTCCGGCCGTCCGGCTATTCATCCGTTTTTCTCAAAAACTATTCAGTCTATCATCATCAAATTTGGTATACTAGTTTGCCAAGATGCAAGCTATCCACTGATGTATTTAGTTTTACATTAAGGTCAAGGTCGCGCCAGTTACGGGGTTCAAACCCCGAAACACATACTCGCTAATATCTCGCGAAGTTTTGCATGTATTTCAATGCAGTTTGTTTCACAACATTTCTTGATGAATGGTTTATAACACAGTTGTCATGAATATTTCTGTGCGCGCGTGTGCGCATGATCGAGCGCGCTCAAATCACGGGTCCGAACCCCAAGGCTATATATATAAAAAAAACTATTCAGTTACGTGCTATTTTGATGCGTTTTTATGTACTCACGTGCTGTTTTGATGCGTTCTTATGTATGTGTACAGCCGACACATTCCGATTTCGGAATAGCTCGGCGATGCTGCGAGGAGACTTTGCAGCCGCTCGGCGTTGCACTTGTTTGGCATTGTTCTTTTCCTAATCAATCACAGCTGATTAACCACAGAGTAGCATCATGGCTGCAGTTTGTAGGGAAATGTCTCTGGATTAGGAGTATGCGTTTCACAAGCACGGTTACTTCTTCGTCTTGTGAGTGTAACATGATTCTTTCTCTCTCTGTCTTTCTCGTTCTTTGTTTGTTTGTCTTTTCTCCAATGGTGTATGATTACGGTTTGTACGGTTTATCAGCATCCGCAGAAGACAAAGAAGCACGGGAATAACAGAAAGATAGAAAAGAAAGAAATGAGAAAAGACAAACAGACGTAAAGAGAGAAAGAAGGAATCCGTGCTTCAAACAGGCAAAAAACACCGTTGGAATTACCCAAAAAAAGTATGTTGTTGAAGAAATCCTCGCATAGAGTCTAAACAATACAAAATAAATGCAAAAAACATATCGAAATGCTAGGAGAGAAAACAATAACGAGGAGAAAGAAAGAAAGAACAGCGTGAATGGAACCCCCTTCAGAATACAAGCAAATATCCAGATGGAGAAATAAAGACAGAAGCTGGACCATATAATATAAAAAAAAACCATTGAGAAATACCGTATGGGAAGACCAGCTTAAACTTGAGTCCCTACTTCTAATGTTATGATGTTGGACAATGCCACATTCAAAT
>CM065680.1:24152917-24155417 GCA_017654935.2 Phymorhynchus buccinoides
ATCTGCTATGACACCCCAGATTTCAGCCCCATACGTAAGCATGGGTTGAATCTGGGTATCGAAGAGTTTAAAAAAGATTTGAGGAGATCGTTCTCCAATTGTCCACAGTAATTTTAGAATTCTAATGACTCCTTTTTTGGCACGATTTCCTAGATCATTTAATGCATGCGTAAATGATAGCCTTGTAGATAAGATTATCCCTAAATATTTATATGCGTTGACAACTTTAATACAATGTACACCATAAAACCAGGATTCATTAGACGCTATATGCCCACCATTTCTGAACACAATAATATTTGATTTATCTAGATTTACAATAAGGTTAAGACGAGTAGCTGTATCATAAAGAATACTGAGTTGATTTTGAAGACCACTGACAGTATCAGAGACAAGAATCACATCGTCAGCAAACAAAAGGATTAGAATTTCAAGTAGATCTGGGAACAGTTGAATGCCATGTCTACCACATTCCTGAATATCATTAGCTAATTCGTTGATAAAGAGCGAGAACAATGTGGGACTGCAAATTCCACCCTGTTTTACACCCTGAGGGCACATAAATGAGTCAGTTAAATCATTATTTGATATATCTCTTCCTTTAACAGCCTTATACATTCCCTTAATTGCATTGTACATTTTACCTTTAACGCCTCTTTTTTTCAAAATTTTCCAAAGTTTACCACGCACAACAGAATCAAAGGCTTTCTTGAAATCAATAAAACCCACATACAGTTTACGGTGGAATGACAGTTGACGTTGTATCATAGCAGTTAAAGTGAATATGTGATCCATAGTACTATAGCCTTTGCGAAAACCAGCCTGATACTCGCTTACCAAATCATTTTCATTTATCCAAGAAGTAAGTTTTTTATTAAGAATGAAACTGTACAATTTGCTGCAAATGTTAAGTAAGGATATTCCTCGATAGTTATCGGGATTTTCGGGATCACCTTTCTTATACAAGGGATGAATTAAAGCATCTGTCCAGTCCTCAGGATACGATCCAGATGAAAAAAGTGTATTAAAATATTCAACAAGAAAAGGGACAATATCAACAGCAGAGTGTTTGAAAAACTCACCAATAATTTTATCAGACCCAGGAGCCTTCCCATTTTTTAAATTTCGGATGGCAGCATAAACCTCTGACTCAGTTCAAGGCTGCTTATGTCTCTTACTCCCCCCTCCTCCTCCCCCTCCTCCTCCTCCTCTTCGACGCTTGCATTACCAGGAGGGTCAGCATCACAAGTATTGTCAGGATTAAACACTTTATAAAAGTGATTATGCCATTCGTCTTTCTCTATGTTGTTTGATACAGACGAAGTAGAAATAACAGACTTAATACTTTTCCAGAAAATAGTCGGATCATTTATATTTTCATAGAGAGTGTCAATGATAGATTTCTTGTAAGAAATCTGCTTATCTCTCAATAAATCTTTATAATCATTCCTTAATGTTGTATAATCTTCTTTTTCACTGTGACCCCTGTGCAAAGCTCTGAGTGACTGACGGACACACTGCCTGTTAGCTCTACACTCACCGTCATACCATTTCTGTTGTTTTTCTTTGCCAATGGTTATTGTCTTTTTCATACATTCTCCAGCTAACAGAAGCCCTTCATTAAATTTTCTAAGAGCAGAATTAATATTTTTAGTGATTAAGTTTTTTGCGTCAACAAAACAATTTTGAACGTCATCGGATCGCAGCTTAGTCATAAATTCTTGGCTTTTTTCAGATAACCACACAAATTTGTCAATACTAAATATCTTCTGTGAATGTTTTTCACAACTAACAGTTTCCCCATTTAACCCGACATAAAACTCTACAGGCATGTGCTTACTTTCAAATTTTTTCTGCAACATTAAGTGTGGCCTTTAGATAACACAAGCTTCTAGAAACAATATAATAGTCTATAACACTACAGCCTGTAGAAGAAATGTAAGTGAAATTTCCCGAACTACCCCCAAACATGCCGTTCATGATTGTTAAGTCGAAATAATCACACAAGTTAAGGAGGTACTTTCCAAATTCATTCAATGTGAGATCCTTAGAAACTCGTTTAACTGACTCACTCACATCATCACTTTCATCAGAGTTGAATACATCAAAAGCTACATCAACGTCATTCATAGGAACACTATTTCCACACCCAGACAGACACAGAGAGAGAGAGAGAGAGAGAGAGAGAGAGAGAGAGAGAGAGAGAGAGAGAGAGAGAGAGAGAGAGAGAGAGAGAGAGAGAGAGAGAGAGAGAGAGAGAGAGAGAGAGAGAGAGAGAGAAAGAGAGAGAGAGAGAGAGAGAGAGAGAGGGAGAGACAGAGAGAGAGAGAGAGGGAGAAGAGAGAGAGAGGGAGAGAGAGATAGACACTTGACACTTGAAAACTTTATTACACAAGGATTCAGATCTTAGGCCAGGCCTATTCTTACAATCTGTCAAGAGAGAGAGAGAGAGAGAGAGAGAGAGAGGGAGAGAGAGAGAGGGAGAGAGAGAGAAAGATAT
>CM065680.1:24160417-24165417 GCA_017654935.2 Phymorhynchus buccinoides
TCTGAAAATTTAATCAATATGTGTTCTCAAAATTATGTCTTGGCATAGCTCTGCGTAATGCACAGGCCTAATATTAAAAGCTTTAACCCTTTCACCGCCAGCCATATTTCAGCCAAAAATTCCATCAAATTTACCTGGGTAGAGAACAAAATCCATCTTCAGTATTGGTGATTCTTCTGTGACGCATACATAATAATGTTTATCTTTACTTCCCCAATCTAAGTCAACAGGGTCTTTGGATAATAGACCCCAATTTGATGCCTTTTAGTGACACAGGTGTTAAATCACTGTGGTGCTGAAATGCGACTTTGGCGGTGAAAGGGTTAAAAAACAAAAGAGGAAACTACTATGATTTCAGAGAGATAATCAATATTTGTATTAGACAGCGTATCGCCCATGAATCATGTCATATTTTAGGATAATTATTAATTTACTGCACACAAAAAATGAAAGTGCAAACGAAACAAAATGAATCAAATAAAATGATGATGACCGTAGAACGGGTAGGGACTAGGAATCGCGTGGACTAATTTACATAAATGTTTCATTGTGATCATTATGCGTTCAACCCACATCCAAACGTTTTTCATTGACTTTTTTTTAAACAGCCCGGAAAATCATGATGAGATTTTAGTGGCAGACAAAGGGCCATTCAATATATTGAGCCACATTACTTTTATAAGTCTGCATCTTAACAATAATCTTAATTTTCTTTTACGTCAGACGTCAGTTATGGGGTTTTTTTCTTTCTTACCCCGTACTGTTCAGCTTCAACTTTATGAGTTAAAAAAAAAAATCGATTTATGATCAAAAAGCATATTGTACCTCTGACATGAAGCTCTAACCTAGCGCCATTGTACTTTCTTTTGCTCAGTATTTTAAATTCCATTTCGGAGCTTACATATTTCAAGCATAGCATCTTAACGAGTCTTTTCAAATAGCACTTTAACCCTTTCGCCGCCAGCCATTTTCAGCAAACAAAAATACCATTAAACTGAATGGGGTAGAGAAAAAAGTATCTGCAATATTACGAATTCCTTTGTGACATGTATAACATCAGGCCCATCCTTACCTCCCAAAATTAAGAAAATAGGGTCTTTGGATAACAGGCCCTGATTTGGTGCCTTTTCGTAGTGACATGGGTGTTGACCCTTTCCCCGCCAGCCATTTTTCAGCCACAAATTTCCATTTAATTTACCTGGGTAGAGAACAAAATCCATCTGCAGTATTGGGGATTCTTCTGTGACATTATATAAAATAAGGTATACCCTTACTTCCCAAAACTAAGACAATAGGGTTTTTGGATAATAGACTCCAATTTGATGCCTTTTAGTGACATAGGTGTTAAATCACTGTGGTGCTAAAATGCGACATTGGCGGCGAAAGGGTTAAACCACTGTGGTGCATAAATGCGACATTGGCGGTGAAAGGGTTAAGCCTCTCAACTGATTGGAGCACGTTCCTCGTGAGTTTGAGCTGTATTACATTGCATTCTATTGTACTTTTCGTATCGTATCGTATTGTATTAGATCGTATCATGTTGTATGGTATTGTACTGCACAAAAAGAAGACATGGGAGCATTAGTCATGTATGGTAATCGCTTGTTTTGTGTGGGGGGGGGGGGGGGGGGGGGAGAGGGTCGGGGGTAGCGGGGGGGGGGGGGGGGGGGGGGGTCGGTCGCTTATGCTGTTATCAATTTATTTTTCTTCCAGGTGGATGGAAGGCTGAGAAAAGAAAGGTGGATTGATGTGGAGGTGGAGGTAGAGAGGGAACTGTGTGTGTGTCTGTGGGGGGGAGGAGGGAAGGGGGGGGGGGGCAGGTTGATGAGATTGATGAGATTGATGAGAGGACATTTCTTTCTAGTCTCAGCTTAGTGTGCCAAGAGCCCTTCAAACATTGACCCTGCAACGTGACTGGCTGACCTTGCTTTATATGATGATTGATGGTAATGATGCTCATTCTATGAATCTTGAATTATTGGGTTCATTTTTGTGACAACTGATGTCAGAGGTTTTTTTTTCGATAATCGTTTCCGATCATGGTATCTCCGGATAGCAGAGGGAAACACCTTATTCCAGCACATTTGGTTTAAACTTTGTTCATAGTGAAGATGGCTCACCCAAGATAGCAGGTGTTCAAAAAGTTATCCGCCTAACTATGAAGGGGTTAAAGGGGTACCATGACGGATGAGTTTTTGTAAGAAACACGTCGAGATCACCAGGAAAATACCCTTTACAGAGATTGCAACACTCACTTTGCTTTGGTTTCCTAGAAATCAAACCGTCAAATCGGCGATTCCTCCTTGGCGGAGGTGCTGGAAGTCAAATTATTTCACCCAAAGAGAAGGCGTGTGCCGTCTCTTTTCTAATGTCCGCCAAATCGTTTGCACGACATTTTCGCAATACAAGCCTTTTTTTATTTTTGTTATTTCATACAGTTTATCTAAAGGAGTTTCGCTCACAACAAAGCTAATAGCTCCAATTTTTTTTTTACTGCACTACAAAAAAAGAAAACGCTTCAAATGATGAGTGACCTCCACCCAGTCCCACCCCCATCCAAAATGGCTACTCTTTCCCGGTTCTCCGCCAAGAAAGAATCGCCGTTTTGACGGTCTGATTTCTAGGAAACCAGAGCAAAGTGAGTGTTCCGATCCTTGAAACGGCTGTCTTTCTGGTGATCTCGACGTGGTTCTTGCAAAAACTCATCCGTCAGGGTCCATACATGTACAACTGCGCTGTGGATGATGACAGACACATTTTGGAATATGACGTCATCATAGTTATGACTTCATTGCATTTTATATTTTGTTTGCCTTCGGCAACCCTTCACAGCACCCATAATGTCATTGCTAATGGGGGAAACTTTGATCAACCAAAAATATATTATACGTTGTTGTTTGGATATCAGATGGAGTCGGCTCTATAAAATGGAGAGGGTTCTCAGCAATTTCAAAATCCCACTGACAAGCTGTAACCATGGCAACAGCAGACTTGTGAGTGTGTGTGTATTGGGGGGGCTGTCTTGTTGACACAGTACACCTCTAGTGACCTTTCTTAGCACTTGAAACTGATAGCGTCCTGATGCTTGTGTAGCAGATTTGCAGAGTATATGAAACCCTTTTCAAGAGAACCCATGGTCAATACCATCAGCAAACCAAGAGTCTAGCCTTCACTGTACCAGCAGACAGAGTCAAACTGATCGTCTTTGGAGACTAGGGGGTAATCAAAAATAATATGTTCACTGCTTTGAATATAGGTTCATCATGGTTGTAAAGTGTACACCCATGTCTCCTCCATAGTGACACATCAGCCAAGAAAACTGGCTGGATCTGCTACAAATTGACACTGATGTTTTAGGACATCTCAGTAAGTCAAGTCAAGTCAAAATGATCTTTATTGGGGATAAAGGAGTAGGCTAAGCTTGACAGCGTTTGTTTCATCCTGTCCTCAGAATGAAAAGTAATACTAATACGAAATAACTCAACATGCAAAACAAAACATTCCGAAGTACTAAACATTAGCCTAATAATATAACGCATTGAAATAACTCTATTTAGAGAGAGAGAGAGAGAGAGAGAGAGAGAGAGAGAGAGAGAGAGAGAGAGAGAGAGAGAGAGAGAGAGAGAGAGGTCAGTGCGGCGTGGACAGTGTGTCCTCAAGTGTGTGTCTGAGAACGTTTTTGCATCCATTTCGCAGAACTGTTCTCATGTCCAGGTCTTTTGTCAGAACAGCATGAAAAGTGCCGTAAAAGATACCAAGAGTGCTGGCTTTTTACAATAGAAAGGTACTGTTTTGTCTGCCATAACAATGTCTCGAGAGAGCCATGGCTATTCTATCGGTGGTAGGCCTATATAGTTAGCGTTTGGTCTCCGCATGTTTCCCGCTTTAGCAAAGTTGATCACTTCTTCACTGTAGTGTAGGCCTATTCAAGAACATACCCACGGTAAATATTGTCCAAGTCCTCATACATATATCACGTACTTAAGCCTTTTTTGTGTGCAGAAGGATTTCAAATATATAGTACTCAAAATGTCTCCGTTTTTCTGTTATCGAGAGTAAGACACTTTTAAATGCAATGACGTCATGACTATGATGACGTCATCTTCCAAACCGTGTATGCCATAATTCAAATTGCAGTTGCGTTTGTGCCAAATTGTGTTAGTGTCACATAACCCGTCATCATAGTTAGGCTCAGCTGATAACTTTTTGACTACCCGGTTCTAGAAAGGTTTCCATAGCAACCCACTCAGAGAAGAACTCTCAGTTTATTTTAATTTATTTGTTTGTTTTCAATCAGCTTTCATAGAAAATTCCAACCGTCTGCAAACTGTCTTTTTTTTTAACCGAAGACGAACGGGTTTTTTTTTGCCTTCAATATTCAAACTTTTTATGGGCGATTTTGTGGGTTGCAGATTTGTTTTAGTCAAGCTGTGTTATTTTCATGATATATTACATCAGATCAAGTTTGGCTGTATATTCTATGCCTAAGTTTGTTTGTTTTGTATTTTGTTTATGGTTTGTTTTTGTTGGTAGTTGTGGTGTTGATATTGTCGTGTCGTTGTTGCTGTTGCTGTTAATGTTTTTAAGCAATTTGGCCAGTAAGAACGAATAATGTTATTGACAAAAAACAGCAAAGTCATTGTGCCTCTCTCCCGGATTCATGCGTGTGGCAGGGCCTTGGCTTAATCGTTAAAAGAAAGAAAGAAAGTAAGAAAGAAAAAGAAAAGTCAAGCCAGCAACACACACCGGCAGAAAAATGAACAAAGGAGCACACTCAACAGCTAGGCCAGCAGTCATTGGCCAGATGAGGTGGGGTTGTTTTTTTCGAACTGGCTGCACGTGCAAAAGGTGACTGACTCAGGCCTCGCCGCACTGACGTGTCAACAGTGTGATGCGGCGGCGTGTGCGACACCGGAGACCCAGAGACCTGTTCATAGAGTGACAACCAAAAGGTAGTATCACTCAGGGAATGAAGAAGGCCCATATGGTACCTCCCGGCT
>CM065680.1:24170417-24225634 GCA_017654935.2 Phymorhynchus buccinoides
TCATTGTCTAACTACGCACTTTGGGGGGTAACAAAGTTTACTTCGCCAGAATGACTTCGTCTTTCATTTCTTTGTGTTATAATGTATCGTTTTTAATTGAACTTTGCAGACCTTCACTCTCTTCCTCAAGTTGTTGCTCTTTATTGATCCATAGTAACCGCAAGGAAGAGCAGAGCAGACGCTCCAGCTAAAATTAGCACCTGTGTCAAACTGTTGATGAGAATAGTTGTTTTTTCGAAGAAACCAGCGTGCTTGCTGTTTCTGTTCTGAAACGGGATTCGGACATGACATTTTTAGAACTCTGTTGTCATGGTTTGTTGTTGATGTTTTCGTTGTTGTTGATGTTGTCATTGTTCTTCATTTCTTGTTTCCCTTTTTTGGGCCTATAATGAGAAAGGACAAAACGGATAATCTGTTTGTTGCTTCTTTTTCATAAATTCTGCACCTTTTTTTATGGTGGGTTGGGGGAACGGGGTGCCAATAGTGGATGACTAGACACAGTGTGTATGTGTGTGTGTGTGTGTGTGTGTGTGTGGACACACAGTTTCAAGTGTGTCTGCATTTAGAAGCTGAGTCACACAAAGAAAAGTTGAAAAGCTACCCAACCAGGATACTGTTAGACTGCACCCTTTGTTTGAATAGCAATGTTAACAATTAAAAATTGTTCTTAGGTTTGGGAATTCTAATAATAAAATGGCTTTCTCATGGCTATCTCATTTGTACCATTGACCAACAAAATGATATCGCTGATTATCAGTATCACTCGACTTAATTTATTTCAGATAATGTTCTCTGAAAACAATGCTTAGACCTACTTTTTGGTAATTCTCATATTACAGTGGAACCTCCCTTATAAGACCTCCCATTAAAGACTCCCTCCCACATAAGACCTACTTCTCTGAGACATTGCCCTTCTTTGTAAGTATTAAAATTACCTCTCTTTAAGACCCCTCCCTTATAAGACCTCATTTTTGAAAGTCTTGTAAGGGAGGTTCCACTGTACAGAGGAAGAGGAAAACTTTTTCAATTTCAACTTGGTTGTCACGTGGCCTGGTCATTGTATTTGGGCAATGTTGTTAGTGGGATATGTCTGAGATGTTTCATGGTGGTTTTTTTTGTGTAATTCTATTTTGCCCAATATATTTGGTAACACTGTCTAAATACTAAGAAGGACAGGTTAGAATACAACGCTGATGAGCGTTACTAGACTAAGTTATTTATTTTGAATTTATTTTTTTACTTCATTAATTTTGGTGTTGTTTATTCAAAGTGGTAGGCTCAATAATTTCGTCGAGAGAGAGAGAGAGAGAGAGAGAGAGAGAGAGAGAGAGAGAGAGAGAGACTTTTATGCAACACTTTGGACTTCAATTAGATCTCTCTCCCCCCCCCCCCCTCTCTCCTCTCTCTCTCTCGTATTCCTTTGTGGCTTTTATTCATGAAGTTTAGATAATTATGTGCTTGGACATGTTTCATTCGCTGCTTAGTTCAGACATGTCCAGCAGTTTTGTAAAGTGGTCTAGTAGATAGCTTACAGTCATGTAGGTCTGTAGACACACCATCCTTGGTAAGACAAGACTATTCTTGTTCATGATGTGTCGCAAACCTACGCTGGGATTTCCCCTGTTTTTCAAGAAAGGTGGAATGCGGGGAACGGGGAAGCAACATAGTGCAAAACAACTGGAATACGCCTAAACAAAGAAAAGATCTACTCGGGTTGCTGCCGCGGGCGTTCTTTGTCTAACGGTACACCTATTTTTAGAGTCTCGCGACACGAGGTTCCTCTACTCGGTTCACAACAGATGGCTCCGACTTCTTATCTTGCCGTGAGAGAACGCGCTTTGCCGCGCGGTATTTGACGTCACGATGTGGGTGGGGCTTAGGCGGGGTTAAAGGTCAGAAACTGAATCGATTGAACGTCGGGGTCATGCCACCTGAAAAGGTCGGTTCAACAAGGCTATGATGCACAGTTTTGTGCTGTTGATGTATTCCTTGTTTTGAATCGTTTCTGCTGATGCGGCGTTCCATCTTTTGTGCTCATGACGTTCCGTTCTTGTACTAGGCTACAACTAGGTCTAGTCATGCATTGCTGTAAATTGTAGTTGTAAGCTTCAAGCTTGGCTTGGCCTAGGCCTAGTCTATCTACCTTGCACAACATGGAAACAAGTCGAACGTACGAGAAATGCTGACAATATCATGATTCAGCAGTTTCCATTGTGTCGTCACTGTCAAGTGGGACTACGACTTCACCTCTCTCCTGATATTTAGACTAGACGGTTAACATCATACCATTGGAATCAGTGACAACGTTTTCAGTTTTGTGTGTCGCTTTGTTTTAGCCTACTGTTCAAAACAAAAAGAAAGATCGAGTAGCGAGTAACTTCTGAAATGAGTGAAGTAAGTTTGTTTCGGATCACGTTTTTAACTTCGTTCACGGTGTCACGATAAATAAGTAGTCGTATGAAATATTTACCTCTGCGCATGCGCATTAGAACAGTTACTTATCTCACGTGATTACTACTAACCCTAACCCTAACCCAGGCATGGGAATTGTCCACGTAATTTTTTTTTAAATTGTTACTAAATACTTCAATTGGGGGGCTTTTCAGATTTGTTTTTGTCTCTGACAATTCCCATGCCTGCTAACCCTATCCCTAACGAAGTTGAAACAACGGAAAGAACCAAGAAATAGAGCAGGAGGGTGTAAATCTACATATTTGCAGAGAATTCGATGTACAAAGCCATGCACTTAGTTTCGTAATGTTTCACAATGGCGGACAAACAAGCGATTCTGATTGGCTACGCGGCTAGGACTACTTATCTCATAGAGGTAGCATATTCTCTTCACAGATAAGTAGTCCTAGCCGCGTAGCCAATCAGAATCGTTTGTTTGTCCGCCATTGTGAATCATTACGAAACTAAGTGCATGGCTTTGTACATCGATTTCTCTGCAAATATGTAGATTTACACCCTCCTTCTCTATTGGTTCTTTCCGTGGTTAGGGATAGGGTTAGTAGTAATCACGTGAGATAAGTAACTGTTCTAATGCGCATGCGCAGAGGTAAATATTTCATACGACTACTTATTTATCGTGACAACGGGATTGATTTCGTCAGTGAACTTGCATGCATGTGCCTCGAAAATGGCACTGGACTGGTGATTGTTATCTATTCTAATACTTCTAATGATTTTAACTTCTTGAATTAGACCTCTAGTTTAGTAATAGTATGGAAAGGTCTAAAGCATGGGAAGTGAGCGAACGCATGCACAAGATCCTGCGCACATGTTAAAGCCCATCTCACTATTCAGTAGGAGTAGGCCGTGTGTGCTGGTGGGATGGGCGACATGAATTCACATAGCACTCATACATTTCTCGGCTCTCCCTGCATTGTCACACCTGTCCATTTCTTACCAAACATTAAGCTGAATTTTTATGAACCTTTTCAGCTAATTATCTTTGTTGAATAATTAATCGCAGTCATGATAAAGGCCATTATCTAATTGGACCCCCCCCCCCCATGTAGTGCAGTACACACAACAGCTGCGGAGCGCTATGTCTATACACCGGAAAATGTATGCAGAATGGTCAAAAAATGCCGAATGGTGAAGGCGGAATGATCAAAATGCTGAATGGTAGGGCTGAATTATGAAAACATTCTACAGAACCCCCCAAAATTTACAACAATGGAAAATGAAATTGCCGAATAGAAAAATGATTAACACGGTCCGGATGACACATTTCCGTAGTTCGGCTATCCCTCACACTAGAATAGAAATCATGTCATACCGACGTGTTTACAAACAAAACAGCGTGCGCACGCGTACAATTTAATAAACACATCGGCGCTCAACATAATTGAAAGAACTCGATGAGTAGATGTCATTTTTTGGTGGCATCACACCATTCACACAGGCTGAGATCGTCACCGCGACCTAGGCCTGGGCCGTGTGTAATTTTTAAAAGCTAACTTTTTTAAAAGATTGCCTGTTTTTAAGATCAACAATGTCCGATTATCCTTGCTCCTGTTGTGGAAAGCAGTGTAACATCGACTGCATTTGAGGATGTAAGTGGGGATGATCAGTCACTGTTAAAGTTTTTATGACAATATTTATATTTTGGTTATCTGTGGTTTCATAATTCAACTTCACCATTATGGTGTCATGACCATCCAGCATTCACCTTTCGGCATTTTCCGGTGAATAGACACACCCGCCGTGGAGCATTTGTCACAGTCCTGGTTCATTGCGTTTTTCCGTCTTGCCTTTATCTTCTACTATTATTGAATGCATACATGTGTTTAATTATGTAAATGGATGAAAATCAGTGTTAAATATATAGCAAACGATAGAGGATGAAGTACTCAATCTGCAGTAAGAAAGGCAAGACTAAAAAAGTGGAAACAACCGAGAAATGGAGGAGGGGGGGGCGCATCTTTACCTTTACCCATTATCTGTTTAATGAACATTATTGTGTCAGTCATTTTCTTCTTCTTCTTCTTCTTCTTCTTCTTCTTCTTCTTCCATATATACAGTCACCAAAATCATTACGGATCATAAGTATGACTGGTTGAGCGAAGAGGTCAGAAGGGGAAAGAAATAAACAAATCAATAAAAAAAATAAGGAGAGAGAGAGAGAGAGCGAAAAGGGAGTGTTTTGGTGGGTAGATAGCCAGACAAGGACCGTTTAGCGGTACCCAGCATGATGCAGGCCCAACCACTGCCTACCCTGGTTTGGTGTGATGGATTAGTCCTCTGCCAGAAGGCTCCCGAAGAAGGCCTTTGCAGAAGGGGCCTGGATGATGTCAGGGTGGGAGGGCATTCCATTTTGACTGATAAAGTGATAGACTCAGAGAATCAGATATTCCTAGGACTCAAAAGTTGTGGGCAAAATCCAAATTTACGCCAGTTTTGCTCTTTACTGTCATCAAATGATCTCCCTCGACTTTTTGGAAGTCTTAAAATAGAGGTTTGACTGTACTGTCGTTTATGTTTGAAGAACCGAGTTGCCTGTTTCAGAGTTCCTGGGTTTTTTTCCTCTCTTAAAGTTAAGGGGTACACAAGTTTACCCCCTGTTTACAGTTTTATGGGGTATTTTCACCCCAAGTTTCAATTTAAAGGGTCAAGACCAACCTTGGGAGAAACTCCACCACACTTTCCGAGCACACATACACACATGCACGCATTCATACACACACGCACACACACACACATGCACTGTGTAAGAAACTGTCTACTTGGTCTGCTGTCCACCAAGCCCGTAAGAAACTGTCTACTTGGTCTGCTGTCCACCAAGCCCAGCACATCACATGGCATGTGTCATAAGCCATAGTTGTCGAACGTCGAACGTGTCTTATAAATTATGATGCTTTCATGACATGGACTTGTTCTTGCTATGTCACATGCTTGTCACAGGCACAGTGTTCAGAGCACAAATCCAAGAATATAAATGATAGTGCTTATCTTGATGCCAAATTAATCTCATTCCTTCTCTTTCTTTTCCAGATTTTCTTGTCGCAGGTGAAAAACGAGGAGTCTGTTGCCCGGGCGCTGTCAGAGGCGGCAGAATCTCCCAAATGGATCAGCGATGACGAACTGATCACTCTGTCGGTCAAGGACCTCAACCGCATCCTCAAGGGCATGACCCGCGAGGAGGTCATCAAGCTGAAGCAGAGGCGCAGGACTCTAAAGAACAGAGGCTATGCCGCCAACTGCCGGGAGAAACGCATCACCCAGAAAGAGAGCCTGGAAACGGAGAAGCACCAGCTGAAAGCGGAGGTGGACCGGCTACAGAGGGAGAACGACGTGGTTAAAATGGAACTGTCAGCGCTGAAATCAAAATGTGACGCTCTGGAGCGTTTCGCCGAGCTGAACAACATCTGTATGCCGCTAAGCTACACTCCGCCCATCACCGCCACCCACACATCGGTCATCGTGAAAAAGGAGCAGCAGTTCTCCCACGCCAAAGTGTCCTAACAGCAGGACTGTCTCTCTCGTCCGTCATGGTGTGTGATGGTGGTGGGAGACAGAAACTTTTCGAGATGGGCCAGCGTGGAATATCTTTAAAAAGAAAGTGGACATTCATAGTGAGCTCGCTTTATCAGCTTTTGTGTGTGTTTCGGGCGACTGACAATGTGAAAGTTTCCTAGCTGGCTGATTGAACAGTCTAATCTAAAGTGAAGGTACGAAACGTAACCCACCAACAAGTCTGCCATCCATCACAATGTATAAAAACATTCATTCAAAATTGACTCTTTTAAAAGGGAAGGTGGGGGTGGGGGGCTGCAACATCAAAATCATATTGTACAGTATCGTCATCATCCTTACAAGTTGCAATTCATCAAGCATGGTGACTGTCACTCAGTGATGCAAGGGCAAAGAAACATGAAACAGTGCGGGTGGAGTGATCTGAAAGAGTGAATACTGTCTTGCCTTGGGATTAATTAATATATTTTTTGTGAAACATTTGAACTTATACCAGTGGCCAAACATTTTTGTATGAATCATTGAATGCATCTTATACTGTAAACATTGTCAGTGTAAGACTTCCATTGTCTAAAATGACCTTTGTGACCAAAAGTATTGGAATTAAAAACGAAACTTTAATTGAAAATTCAGCTTTGAAACTCAACATTTGTGAATTAGCGTATTTGGATGAAATTGCAATACAGTACTTTTCTTTAAATTTGGCTTTGCATTCATCATGTCAACCATTCCTCTTCATAGAAAGTTTTTTTGCATTTGAATTTAATTTATGAACTTGAAATCAAACTTTTTTTGTCAGTTGCTGTCCTCCAAGACCAATGATGCTATTTATTGTGTCTATCTAGGCTGCTACTGTTTATTTCTCCCCTTTCCCCAATGATTTTCTTTTACATTATTGATTGAGATTGAGAATCTGTGGAATAAAATCTGTTGTAATATTATGTACCATAATTATTTTCTGTGTTATCTGATCACATGTTCATTGCTTTCTAAACTTAGATTTTCAATGGAAATGTGAAATGAATTGACTCTGTTAAAATACTTAATTCAATAAATCCTACCACTGTACTAGTGGCAGTGCGAAAACAAAAACAGCATAAACCTAAATCGATAGTAATGCTTCAATTTCTTTAGCAAAGAATTAAAATTCTAATTGTAAAACTGAAAAGCTTCGTTACAATTTAAGTTATAATGCACAAGAATGTAAGAAACCATGCTTTTTCAAAAAAGATGGTTGACATTGATTATCACATTTCGAGGGGTGCCTGCCAGAACGATCTATCTCAAAAGGAATAAAGAACACAGATAGACAGTTCTGGCATTCACCCCTCGAATTTTGATGTAAGTGAAATAATGCAAGGGAGATCATTTGCATTGTCTTACTGTATAATATAATAAAGCTAATAGTAATATATGAATTATAATTTCTTTGAATTTAGCTTGACATTCAACTTTTTCAAGAATTTTTTTTTGGGGGGTGGGGGTGGGGGTGCTCAGTGGTGGTGGACTTTTTGATGAAAATGTAATATTTCTATTATTATTTTTTTTTACTTGAAACATATATTAGAACATAATTTCTATTATTTTTGTGTAATTGTTCTCAAAACAAAAACATTCAGATCTTTCCTTGATTTTGAGTACCTCAAGGATCAACCCACTATATTAAATATTTTATAAATATCCCATATGACGATATGTACCTGTTCCAGGTTGAAGGGTTGTTAAACACATTCTCTTCTAATTGTTATCTGGTTAATGTGGGCAATCGGGGAATTTTTTGGGTGTTAATTTGTTTTGGTCCTGAGTTCCTTGTCAGTTAGCAGACCATGTGAAGACACGAGTGCTGTGACTCATCATGACTACCGAGGCTATTGATCCTGTGCATGTTGCTGCACATAACTCCACCCCACACACCCCCATCACTCCGCTCCAATCATCTCGTCCCATCAGCTTCACAACCTTGTTTTTGCACAGTTTGGTAAAATGATGACAACTGCACTCGTAATATTGTAATTACACAGTAATAGTGCAGGAGTGTGAAAAGCACTCATCATGCGTTCATGCCGTAACTTGAATAACTGATGCCTTGATGATGCCACCCCATTGCATCATGGCATAACGAAATATTAATTCAAGGGGGGGTGCTTTTTACAAAGAATTTTGTAACATGCTTTTTACAAAGAATGTTGTAATAATTAATGAAAGAGCGGATTCTAAACTGCAAACAAGAATGGCAACCTGTGTCCCTCTAAACTTTACAGTGCTTCAGATTGTTTTCAGACTTCATGGGTCATATGACCCATAGCTGCTTAAAATGAGGGGTCATTTTTCAAAATGATGGGCCACTTAAGTGGCGAAATGGTTTAATTAATTAAATGGCTGTCGAACTGGATGCGCCAGACGGGCACATCCCAAATGTGTTGATACACGTGCATTTTGTACAAAAAATATGCGTCATTGGCAGGCGCGCCGACAATCTTGAGCTCTGCTTTATGTAGTTTGTTTTCTTTCACCTTGAGTTCAATGATTTAGATTCATTTGAAAAAAAGGTGTCTGGTTTTTTAGGGGAAAAAGAAAAAAAGTTTAAAATTTTGATTTAGTTGAGAACAGTTCCATTGTCATTTAGTTTGGATCACCTCCAACACACACACACACACACAAAATTAAAACTATTGAATATTATTATATTAGAACAGTTCCATTTGTATTTGGACCACTTCCAAAACAAAGCATATAAAATTATAAATGCTTGCTTGGATCAAGAATAACAAAGATAAAGGAAAGAATTAAAAATAAAAGTATGCAAAAACCAGAACCGGTTGATGAAATGTCAGATTTACCGCTAAATAACATCTCTACTCCTGCCACACCGTCAATTTGTTATCCTCCCACGATTTTATTAAATTGCATCGTTTTTCCCTTTCCTACCATCTTATCTCTATAACCGTCTTATAACCTTTTCCTTCCCACCATTGAGGTTGGATGAACACTTGGGCTGGTTTCAGCATTGAGATTGATTATTTCCCTCTCTATAAAAAAAGAAGTATAATTCTGATTTTTCTTGACATGCTATCACCCCCACCTCGCCCCATCCTGTCCGTTCTGCTGGTAATTGATCGTCTTGCATTGCAAACAGCATTGCATTCAATTTTATGATGGACATGGTTGTTAAAGATGGGTTTTCCTACAACATAAATTAAGATTGAATTTTATTCGTACAAGAGTCTGTGGTTCAGGAAACTTTGAAAATTGTTTTGTAACTTGCTGCAAAGCACAGCATGACGAAATTAAAATTTGGCCAGAATGAAGTCAAAACTTTCCTAACTGATCCAGCATGGCGGTAATTGATGCTAAGAAATGTGAGCAGAATCATCATAATTGTTCACAAAATAAATCCCATGAAATATTTAAGTTTTGCTCATAGAATTATAAAGAGAGTCAGTGGGTGATGTCATCAATGATCAAAAGTAGTTTTAACTAAGGGAGATGCAGATCAAATATGTATGTGGTGCCTTTTTTATTTGTATTTTTTGGGAAAATATTGCGGTTTATTTCTTCAATATATTGTAGCGTGTTTTTGTCATACAGCGGAACTTTTGCATTTCAATTTATGCCATATTAGATGGCATCAAATGCATGAATTGAACACAATTTGAATATTGACCATTGATCCAAAATTTCTTCCAAAGTAGTGCAATGTTAATAATTTTCCCCCCAATATATATATATTTTTTATATTTTATCTGACATTCATTTACCTGTGGATGGTCACATTTTGTCCAGTTCTATTGGGGGAAATGCCAAGCGTGCGAATCTGTGACTTTTGTTTCACTCTGACATTGACATTGCATATATTGATATGATTTGCTTCGGTTCAGTGATCAACGTGAGTTGATGTGTGTGGGTATTGTGCCGTATCGCTCAACAATGGCGTTGTGTCTTGCTGTGTTGTGGGTGCATTGTGATGGTGACATGATACGATGTTGATTGTGCATCTCGTCTTTGTCATCGTCGTTGTCATTGTCGTCATTTTCTGGCATTGCTCAGGAAGAGCGGTTGATCTTTGGTCGGTTGATGTCTGTGGTTTTTATGGCAGCTGTGTTCTGGGGTTTTGTGGATCTGTGTTGGTGGTTGAGTTGTGACGATGGGGCTCTGTGGACTCCAAGTCTTGTCTCGTTCTCTTTACTTTGACACAACATACATGCTCTCTGTGTCCGAATCCTTCAGAAACGTGATACGAGATGTGTAAAATCTTCCTTATAATTCCTTGAACTCTTTGTTTTTAAAGAAAGGGAGGTGGGAGTACAGGTTAGGAAAAAACAAACTAGGGAGGTGGGGGTAGGAGAGTCCTACTCCTAATTTGAAAAAAAAAAATTCAAATGAAAACAAAAAGCACATGATGATTGTGAAGGTTTATTATGTAATCCTTCTTAATCATTTTTGTTTTTGTTGGTTGTTGGGTTTTTTCCCCTTAAGTTTTTTTTTATGCATGGTAGTTTTGAAATCCTGAAAATGCAGTAGAAATTGTTATTCTTTGCGGGAAGTGTGGCATGGGTTAATTCAGGATGAGGGGGGGGGGGGGGGATATCAGGATGAGGGTCATTGTTTTTTCTTTGTGTTTTTCAGACTGAAGTCCAGGTTTTTTCGATGTTTAGTGTAACTTAGATAGGAGATGATGAAGAAGAATTTGTTTAAATAACATTTCAGAATAAGGACATTCCAAACTATTGATAGCTAATTCAAATGCTTTTCATTTTCCATGTTTTTAGAAGGATTCTGACATGGACAGCATGTAATGTGTAAGTTATGCTTTTATTTTTCTTGCATATCATTGCATTGTTATTTTGCATAACAATCACTTTTCTTTTGACGAAGTTCAAGTGGATAGACAGATGGCTTGTTTATTGTGCATGTATTGGTGTCGAGTCAAAAATATGGTTCTGTTACGTGTTGTGTCGAGAACTGTACATATTGCGTGGTAATTTATACTGGGTGTGAGACGAAGCTTGTTCACAGTTGATGACGTATTGGGGTTGGTCCAGTGCTCTGCTTGAGGACACTTGAATGACGCATTCCAAAAAAGAAACACAGAAAGGTTGTTCTATGCATACCACAGATTATAATATTTATAACTTATTGCTCCACTTTTCATGGTCGTTTAATCCTTTATATCATCCTCTTTTTTGTTTCTTGTTCTTTACATATTACAAGACTTGCGAGAGAGCTTAGCCAGAACGGTGAATGTTCACAGCATTGCAAGTGTGATGGTGCATAGTTAAACTACTGTTTAATGCCTATGTGTCAGGAAATTTTGGCCCAAAATTGGTTGAGAGTGAGAGAAGGTCAGCGAATGATTCTGTACGACGGTGAAAATGGAGATTGGAAGGTTGGGGGGGGGGGGGGGGGGGGGGGGACAATTCTATTGGATTTAAACCATTTATTGTCTTCAAATCACCGATGTGCTATTTCAAATTTGAAAAGAAATGAACTGGAATCTTTGGTCAATGATGCCTGTACTGTAGTCTGTACATACAATTACAATATCAAAATAATATGTCATTTGACAATTGATCACCCGTTTCAACTTCACACAAAAATTGTGTAAAAAGCAAGGTGTCAGAATGTGTATAATATAAGATCTGTAGCCTGTTTTGTCACCACTGCTTTTTTCATCCCAAATCATTTTATCATCCATTTATGATTTCCACCCCCATGGCATCATTTGAAGACTTTATAAGTTCTTTTTTATGTCAACATCTCTGTCAAATGTCCATGTTTTCTTCAATAATTTTGGAAGAAGGTAAATGTGGTTTTGCTCTTTTGTTTAAAGTGACTGGTAATGAGAAAAATGAACATCTTTCAGATTGTTTCAGTCGCTACCAAAGCAACTGTTACAATTCTTGGATTTGATAGAAAACACTTTACCAGTTTAAAATTTCACTTGCCTTTTCTTTTTTTTCGCCAAATTATTGAGATGGGATTCAAATCAAATCGGTTCTAACAATATTCAATAAAATATAAAAAAATTAAATTATATATCTAGTTGCCCTTACAAGTCTTTGTAAAATAGAACCCAGAAAAGTTATTCTTTTTCCTTTGCTCTTTGCAGCATTTGCTTCACTTTTTGTTTTTCTTTCCCCGTTTACGTCTGTCGCATTGTGCGTCTGCAAGTACAAGCTATAAAAATGTTGCATTTTATTAACATAAATAATTCTACCAAACTCGGTGTGTGTAGTGTGTGTGTGTGTGTGTGTGTGTGTGTGTGTGTGTGTGCATACATGCTCATTGGATTGTTTTCCTCTGTGCATCATATGTATGCTTCAGAAAGGAATTTCTTGAATGCAAAAAGCAACTCCCTTTTCCCTTTTTCGGTGTTTCTCTGTATTTTCAATCTAAAGTTGATCCCTAAAAAAATTGATTTTGAAACAATGAATGCAAATAAGGAAGTATGAAATGCAAATAGTATACAGTATTTAAGCAATTGATAAGATATAGTGTTTAAACAAACAGACAAAAACTGTTTTCAGCCAATACGTCTTCTTATTTCTTGAGACAATGTACATTCAAAATTGACACTTTAAGATGAGATATCTTGATGTACATAATTCTTAAGCTTGATGTGGTTGAGGGAGTGTTTATTATTTGCCGGTTACTTTTTTTTTTTTGTCTTTTTTTTTCTCCCCCGGTAATTGGTAAATGAATTATCAAACATTTTTGTCTTCTTCTTTTTTTTTAAACAGAGAAAAATGTAATGTTGATCACAGAAGCTGCCTCTTTGGAGTACTTTGCTTTCAAAATCGATTTGATTTTTAAAAAAGTTATGTTGTATTCTTTTCGTACTCGGGGTTAAAAGTGTGTCAGTGTAGAAGCCAGTGTTGTGTGTACTGTTTTGTCAATTTGTATAAATCAAAGCGAGTAGACCAGGTAAAACAAGGAGTATGTGTGCCTGGATAAACTTGTTACATGATGAAACAGATTTCAAAATAGCTTAAACTGTTTTCTTTCATGTTTTCATTCATTACTACAAGTATATTTCAACAAATATTAGTCAAATGTTTTTTTCCTTGATATTATTTTTGACCCTTGACAAACTTTTTCACAAAGTGCTGACAAATGTAGAATATATTATCTGATAACAGTAACTGAACAACAAAATCTTACCAGTATTTTTCAATCTATGCAGAACTTGTCAAAATGATGTATTTGTTCTATCAATTTTGAAAGTCCGTTTTCATTTGAAGAATACTGTGAATTAGACTCAGTAAATTAGAGTATAAATTTGTCGAATGTTGTGCATTCTGTTTTACGTACAGGTCTCTAGTCTAGTTAAAAGACATTGCATTGGCTGATTGCATTGCATTGACAATTTTAAATTGTGCAAGTTTATGAATATGCTGTTTAATGCTTTGGATACATTGTGTGTGTGCGCTGTACATGTCTTAAGTAATGCTTGAGTCTTGCTTCTTTAAATGACCCTGTGAAAATCACATTCAGATTTGGTTAAGCACATGCTACTCTACTGTCCCTATCTACTACTGCCTTAAAACCAAAATGAAAGCTCCTGGGAATAATGCAACGAATAATCGTCCATTTTCATATCAACATACCTTTCCAACCCAGTGCATTGTACCTGCGCTCACACTGTCATGCGTTGCTTTTATTCTGAATCGGTCAATATCACGTCCAGAAAACTGGTTTCCGTGGCGCCCAGAGTATATTGTCTCCTCAAATTTTCACAGACAAAAAGTTCTTCATTATTTTTAATGGGCTGATCAAGCTTAACACGGTCATAGTTCTTTCGCCAAGTTCTAAAGAAAGTTATGAAATTGCAATGGTTGCAGTTTTGATAAAAATGCTTGATCATCATCGTCACCTGTTGTCATGCACATGAACATCTTCGCAGTAATGTGTTAATTTTTAATGCCAACCTTGAGTTAACATCAGTGGAGGATATAATTGGGGAAAAAAAGGTTGCAAAGTTCTTGCAAAAGTTTTGAGCCAGACAGATGTTTGTATAATGGTAGAAAATGGGTTGCCAATATCGTCACATTGCCATGAAGTCATTCATTGAAATGTTTCAGCATGTCTCTTAACTAAACTGCTGCGTCATTTTGTCATTGTCTCGTCAACTGTGTGTTGGCTGTCAGCCAGTTCTCATGGTCATTCCAACATTTATTTCATTGTGTGAAGATTTTGTTTAATAAACAATTCATTGTCATAAAATCAGGAGTGATGTTTTCTTACAAGTGTGTGCCCATGTACGTGTGTGTGTGTGTGTTGTGTGTATGTGTGTGTGTGTGTACGTGGCTGCCTGCATTCGTGGATGCATTGTAAGTTTATTTTACGTTAAAAAAAACTTGATAAGAACTGCAATCAGAACAAACAAAAAGAATCTGTTCACGTTCCCTGAAAACTTGTGATAAAATAAGAACTGCAAATACAAAAAAAAGTAATTTTTTTGTTCATGTTCCATCATTTTAAGTCTATCCCTTTAAAGACACACTGAACCGAAGAATTTTCTTTCTAAAAATGCATAGAGATCACTGAGAGAAAAACCTTTCAGTGTCTTTGACGCAGTTCCCTTTGGTTACCCACAAATCGAGTATCAAATGTGGTCATTTTACCTAGGTTTTTTTTGGCCAGATGTGACTCCCATACAAATTCCCCCATTCAAAATGAGACCACTTTGAAGAACAGCCTCGTTTTGAATTTGGGGGATTTGTATGTGGGTCACACCTGGCCAGAAAGTCAATGGACTTAATTTTGCTGGGTGAGTGTTGAAGACACGCTGGTTAAACAATATTATTATGTTGTCTCATATTTTCTTTCCTGCTTGTCATCCTTGAATGTGAAATATAATCATGAAATGGAGGCAAACACATAAACATACTTGCAGAGAAGCTCAAAGAAGAGAAACATTAGGCAGGGGCGTAGCATGCCCTGTAAAAATGGTCAGGCTCTGTTTCCCAATAAACCTACCCCTCCCCCCCCCTCCTAATAAACATGCACTCACATATCATCTTCGATATTAAGATGATCATGAATATCAGTGCGTGCGTGTGTGTGTTTGTGTGTGCGCACGTGCGCGCTGATAAAGTAACGAGGGAAGAAGATGGAGGCGTTGAACGACTTTGTGGAGGATTTGTGCCCCCCACCCCCAACCCCCCCACCCAGAAGCTGACAATATTTGCAATGTAAACGAAGCTTTGGAGGCCTCTCCTGGGAGAATAATGTGTTAATTTTATGATCTGCATTGTCATGCCCTGTCATGGAATGATATGACATAGGCCTATATAAAATGAAAGGTTTTGGAGTTGCTGTCATAAATTTCCTTATTTTTTTCACAGGTGTGTTTGTTTGTAACCCTGGTCAACACCCCCCCCCCCCCCCCCTCCCCTTATCCGCCTCTGTCGAAAGAAGAAGTAGAAGAAGATGAAGAAATAATTATAATTCACAACATTACCTATATCTTCATTTAAACAGCTCTTGAATGTCAAGAACTCGATTATGAAACACTTAACAGATTCAATGGATTTATTTTGTATTACTCTTACTCTTACCTTCCTATCTTATTAAAATACCAATGTTTTAAATCACACGTCACTGATGTCAGGCCATGTGCAACGTTATGCTGTAGGTGTGACAAAGCAACCCGAAAACACACCACTTTTATCATGACGCAAGGATTTAGACTGATGCCAAAGTTGATTGCATTCTTTTGTATTCTGATTAGTCTGGGTTGCAAGTTTATGACACATTACCTTCTATCCCTTCTAGCTAATATCATGTCTTTAATAGTCATGGTGAAGTAACATTTGTAAGAATTCACATCCAAAAGGCATGCAGTGTTTTGGGTGTTTTTTTAGGGGGACAAAGTGGTCAGGCCCTGGCCTGAGGGCCTGACCTGGATGCTACGCCCCTGTTAGGTAAGCTTACTGTACCACTTTTTTTGCTATCACATTCTCCATAAACAAAACTAACCTTACACAACTTTAACAATACATTGACTGATCTAAGCCTTAATGTGTTTTCTCAAGTGTGTGCTCACACACACAAGTATGCAAGCACTCGCACATGCACAGACACAACATAAAAAAAATTATGACCCATCATTGAACACACATTAAAAGTTAAATACATTCTGATGTAATGAACAAATCAAAAGCAGTTTTCACAGCTGTTAAAATTTTTTTTTTTTTTTTTTAAAGTCATAAATTTTTTTTTTAAAAATTATGCTGTAAACAAAAAAGTTTCAAATAATAAAATTTTAACGCAAAAACACTTGGTTTGTGTTCTACAGGATATGGTTAATTTTTTAAGAAAACACTACACAAAACATTTGTTTACAGCAGATGGTTCATTTATTCATGCACAAAAAACCTGCCACACAGAAACGATGCTTGATATACACCCTGTAGATATAAAAATACCGGCATCTTTAAAATACGTAGAACCGTACCTTCGGTCAAATACAGATTAACTGTTTATTTGAATTAAACTATTCAAAATCACTGACATCTATCAATACACTAAAGAACAAAGACCTTTGGTCATAAACATGTCTGAATTAAACGTGTAAAAAGGCAAACATTTGATAAAGTTCAATGATTGGTGGAAATTTAAAGTGGAGTCATGGGAAAGGAGCAGTTAGTGTTATAGGACAAACATATTTGGTCACGTGATTAGACCTAATTATACGCATGCTGCTTTTCTTTTTTGTAATGTAAGTGTGGAGGAGGGACAATCCATTTCCCTGAAGCCATCATAAGACAACATTTATACTGACATACTTCAGACAGACGCATAGCTAAACATATTACATACACTCATGTTGAGGGCCTTTAGACATCATCTACACAGCAAAACATACTGGCATATTGAGGGTGTTTAGACAGCTACACAGCAAAAATATACTGACATGTCGAGGGCCTTTAGACAGCTACACAGCCAAAACATACTGACATAATGAGGGCCTTTAGACAGCTACACAGCAAAAATATACTGACATGTCGAGGGCCTTTAGACAGCTACACAGCAAAAATATACTGACATGTCGAGGGCCTTTAGACAGCTACACAGCAAAAATATACTGACATGTCGAGGGCCTTTAGACAGCTACACAGCAAAAACATACTCACATATTGAGGGCCTTTAGACAGCTACACAGCAAACATATACTGACATGTCGAGGGCCTTTAGACAGCTACACAGCAAAAATATACTGACATGTCGAGGGCCTTCAGACAGCTACACAGCAAAAATATACTGACATATTGAGGGCCTTTAGACAGCTACACAGCAAACATACTGACATGTCGAGGGCCTTCAGACAGCTACACAGCAAAAATATACTGACATATTGAGGGCCTTTAGACAGCTACACAGCAACAACATACTATCATATTGAGGGCCTTTAGACAGCTACACAGCAAACATACTGACATGTCGAGGGCCTTCAGACAGCTACACAGCAAACATATACTGACATATTGAGGGCCTTTAGACAGCTACACAGCAAACATATACTGATATGCTGAGGGCCTTTAGACAGCTACACAGCAAACATATACTGACATATTGAGGGCCTTTAGACAGCTACACAGCAAACATATACTGATATGTTGAGGGTCTTTAGACAGCTACACAGCAAAAATATACTGACATATTGAGGGCCTTTAGACAGCTACACAGCAAAAATATACTGACATGTCAAGGGCCTTTACACAACTCCACAGGAAAACTATTAAACTGACATTTTAAGGGCCTTTAGACAGCTACACAGCCAAAACATACTGACATATTGAGGGTCTTTAGACAGATACACAGCAAAAATATACTGACATGTCGAGGGCCTTTGGACAGCTACACAGCAAAAATATACTGACATGTCGAGGGCCTTTAGACAGATACACAGCAAAAATATACTGACATGTCGAGGGCCTTTAGACAGCAACAATATACTGACATGCTAAGGGCACAGCTGTTCTGGGAGGAACTTTTAGTTTCAGGATTTTCTTCAAGCCAACTTTACATGAGAAACTTTTCATAAACAAAATTAATGTTAGGAGGCCTATAGTATGTAAGAAAATTAGCTATATTCAGGATCCCATGTCAGATTTTCACTCATGAGCATTTTTATTTCTGTTTGCGAGAGAAAAAAAGTGTATTATTTAAGAACATGTTCTACTAAATAAGTTACATGGTACTGTTCAACAAAAATATTTTTGTACCATAAATCTGATGGAAGAAATATATTAAAATTACTATGAAGAACATACAGCCAAAATATTTTAAAGAAGAAATGCTTGGTTGTATTTTTATCTAAGATTTCTAGATTCAGTCATTAAACTAAACAGCTCAACTTTGTGTGCAACGGAACAGCTGTGAGGGCCTTTAGACTACTCTGCACAGCTTCTTCTTCTTCGTCTATTATGAGCGCAGATGCGTCATGCTGCAGGTTATGTGCCTAAACATAGGCCCAGCATGTCCGTCTTCGGCTGCAGAAAATATTTGACCCCCTTCACTGCCCCATGACAGATATTTCCGTCATTATTTCTTGTAGGACTGTCCCACTGAAAGCCTCCATACAGGATGTACCATTGAATTCATATCTTTAATACTTTTGAATGGTTAGGGTGTTTATTTATCTTTAAAAGTAGCATAAATTAGGCAAATTTTAATTATTCAACTGTTATATTTTAATTTATTTTATAAGCACCCCCTCGGAAGAAATTCTGCTTAACATCCTCCGGTCTGGAACAGACACACATGGAACATTAGTAGATATAAAGATGGTGGGAACAATCCTGGAGGCAGTGCAACACCAAGAAAGTCCCGAATTATTAACAATACAGATGAGTATACATGATATAATAGTAAGTATCCCCTCTGTGAATTCAAAATAGCCGTGGCAGTAAAGAATTTTTAGAAAAAAACAGGGGAAGAGACCTTGCTTTTGTCTAATATCACCATTGGCGAAAAGACGTACAATTAAACTACTGAACTGAGCTGAACTGAACAACTACTTTTCACTTTCAATCTATTTGTGCAAAAACAGAGAGCCTTAATATTGTCCCCGATTGTGATCTGGATTTGGACATGTAGACTACAAGCACTGCAATGTTCCAAGGTAGAGAACTCATATTTTGCTTCACTGTGCAGATGTTGGTCACAGTGGAGTTATTCCCCTTGCAAGAACATTCTTTTTAAATTACATGTTTTGAGCAAATATCTTAATAAAGATAAAACATCAAAATGTCGGAGCTTTGTCTTTTTGTGAATAATATTGGCTTAAAAACATTTTTCTTTTTTGCAAAGGTAGGTCATCTTTCGTAATTCGTCGAATAATTATTTATCATCTTCACTGTTTTCTGCAGCAATAGTTTGCACAAAAGAAGTAAAGCTGAACGTTTTTTCTTTCTTTTTTGGTGCTTGTACCGCATTAAACCACACGAAAACAAGCATAATGTTCATAAAGTATAAACAATTAAACAACATTGACACCAATAGGTCATCATCATTCAATCCCGCTAAATAGGTGGGTTAACTAAAAATCATTGCTCTTAAAATTGTATAGATACACGTTAATCTATTCTGGTGAAGACAAATTAACTGCAACTTTAACCCTTTCACCGCCAAAGTCGCATTTTAGCACCACAGTGATTTACCACCTATGTCACTAAAAGGCATCAAATTGGGGTATATTATCCAAAAACCCTATTGTCTTAGTTTTGGAAAGTAAGGATAGACCTTATTTTATATATGTCACAGAAGAATCCCCAATACTGCAGATGGATTTTGTTCTCTATCCAGGTATATTTAATCGAAATTTTGGGCTGAAATATGGTTGGCGGTGAAAGGGTTAAATTACAGTAATATTAATAACTACACACACACACATAATGCTTCAAATAATGTATAAATCATGACTGGATTATTTTACTCCACTGATGCTGAAGATTTGACCTGAGAAAGGACAACAGACATACCAAAAAAAGAAGTTACGATGGACTTGTCTGCCACAAACTATGCCTCGATTCCCCCATTTTTTTCTGGCGTGAACTGATCTTACACAGCGGCAGAATAGTCAACAGTGACTGTGGTCACTATTTATTTCTTTATTAATTAAGAACATTTTTACTTCGCTTAACCTTTAAGCGCTATATGGAAGTAAGGAATATCCACAACAACATGCATATGTGGCTATTATTATTATTATTCTGCGTTCCCAGGCCATATGGCCATAATGAGTAAGGTACGCATGTGTCCGGTTTTCAGTTTTCACTGGTCTCCCCGCTGCATACAGCCGACACATTCCGATTTCGGAGGAGTTCAAAGGAGACAAATTATTAGGAAGATTTTGTTTTTAAAGGCAGGAGAATGGGCCAATAAGTCAGAAAGATAGTAGATGATAGAAAGCAAAGGGAAATGGCAGAGTCAAAGAGAGTGGCAGAATAGAGGAAGTTACAAGCACAGAACTTCCAGAAGGTGGGGGAACTATTTTTACGAGAAAAACCACAACAGTGTCCCCATGGGGAGAGACTCAGTGGAGGGGGCGGGATCGTCCAGCTCCCCGTATGGAGGCACGAAGCATTCACCCACTGCCCCGAGGCTTATTTTATTATCAATCAATCAATATTTTTATTGTCCATTTTACAGGGAATTATTTTTGCAGCGATAAAACAATCAACAAAACAACACAATAAAGACAGAGACATAGTATGTAGATATGCATATAACACATTTCCCATTGCCACGGGAAGTTCAAGGCGAGGATCAGCCTTCCTAGCCATCTTCAAATTCACCCTACAAGTGACGGGGGAGTCATAGACCTCCTGGCTGGGAGACGGGCGACCATCAATACATTTCATAATAATAACAAATGAAACTTATATAGCGCTGTTCGATGGCATGCCATCCTCACAGCGCTTTACAAAGATAAAATTAAAAAACTATTACACCCACTCATACATACACTCCCACCCCACACCACCCACACAGGGAGGAACCCCTCACACACAAAGCAGTAAAGACAAACCTGACGCAGAAACAAAAGCAAGCACTTGCCTCCCCTTTCCACACCTCCCTCACAGCAATCACTTGCCTCCCCTTTCCACACCTCCCTCACAGCAATCACTTGCCTCCCCTTTCCACACCTCCCTCACAGCAATCACTTGCCTCCCCTTTCCACACCTCCCTCACAGCAATCACTTGCCTCCCCTTTCCACACCTCCCTCACAGCAATCACTTGCCTCCCCTTTCCACACCTCCCTCACAGCAATCACTTGCCTCCCCTTTCCACACCTCCCTCACAGCAATCACTTGCCTCCCCTTTCCACACCTCCCTCACAGCAATCAAGGAAAAATGACAAAGACACAAAAACAAACTAAAGGAAGTGCCGCCAAGCGAACAAGACACAAAGCATTTTCATCTACCATCACACTTGTCATCACATACTGTGCCATAATGTCTTTTTTTCATCACATTTCAACAGACAACAGCAGTTATCATGCTCATTCCAAAACAAATTTAAATTTCCACACTGGAAGGAAACCAAATGACTAAAAAAATCAAAATTATAAGACTAGAATTGACCTTGATTGTAGGTGAAATAAACACAAACAAGAGGGCAACGCCCTATAAACGTAGTCCCAGTTACCAGCAACACCCACACACATAGACTCCCCCTCACACACAACATACACACAAAATAAAAATAGGAAAATAAATTGTATGCCACTTTGTTGTAAACTTAGACTTTTTTTTTTTTTTTTTTTTTTTTTTTTTGTCCCATCTGTAAACTTAGACTTATCTCCCCTACATTTCATCAGTAATCCAACTGATGAAATTCAGGGGAGTTAACTTTGGACACTATGGCATTGTGTATTTTTGTGTTTAATAATTTCCTGTATTAGTTTAACCCTTTCACCGCCAATGTCGCATTTATGCACCACAATGGTTTAGCACCCATGTCACTAAAAGGTATGAAATCAGGGCCTGTTATTTGAAGATCCTATTTTCTTAGTTTTGGGAGGTAAGGATAGGCCTAATGTTGTACATGTCACAAACTGGAATTCTCAATAATGCAGATAAAAAAAATTCTCTACCCTGTTAAGTTTAATAGTATTTTCTGGCTGAAATATGGCTGGCGGCGAAAGGGTTAACATTGTTTAGAAATAAGGTATTTTGCAACAAAATAGTATTAAGGAACCTGGGACGGTAAAAAAGGACGGTAAATGAAGGTTTGAGAAAAAATACCTTAATTTTCAGCCTATAAAATGCAACTTTTTTTCTTTTTCTTTTTTTTTACTGCACTTTGACCCCTGCGCTTTATCTGCTCATAGCGCCTTACTATACCCAAAGTAGAAAAAAAGACAGAATGGCAAGCACCTAAAATGATAATTTGCTTACATTATTACAGAGGTATCATTCCTCTGGATTTAAGCACAAAAACTAATCAAATTATTTTCATTTTATAAAGTGTCACCAATAGCTACTTAACTGTCTTAAGGCTTCCGTGCACATTAGCATATTTTGCTATTTCTCCTTGACAACACAATATTAATTATAGTATCATCGTAATATTTCAATATCACAGCGCTATCTTTGCTACTATTTCGCAATAGAACACTGTTCTATTTTTCTATCAATGATATAACACGTAAAACAAGCAATCATTGCCCGCCAAGACCCCCCCCCCCCCCCCCCCCCCCTAAGGGCAGACAACAAGCAATCATTAAAAAATGGCAGCTATCTCGATTGATGGATAAACGTGCCGCTTCATTTAGTGTAACTGTGATATTCTTGAGTGTGAGATACCCGTGACCTGTTGCTCCACGTCAGAAGTGCTTCAAACGAAGCATGTTACCGTATCATACAAATTACGGACACAATTGGTTGGTGTTTTCCTTTTTTGCGTTTTCGAAAAATTGAGAGCCAACAGACCAGTGGCACAGTGACATCGACACGATGACAGTAGTCTAGAAGAGTAAAATCTAGATCTAGATCAGACTAATCTAAACCAGACTGGGAGCTTTTCAATAAAAATGAATCGATCTAAGCCAACAACGAGCCAAAAAGTAATTATTCTTGTTTCCAGTGGAAAAGATGTTCTCAAACACGACGCCGATTTGATGCTTCAGTTATCTTCAAGTTCAGATCAAAAACGTCTAGACCTAGCCCTCATAGCGTAATTGCCCATTCATTTGTGACGTTTTGAGAAATAATAATAAAAAACAGTTTTGACGTCATGAAACAAACAAAGCATTAGAAAATTCTGTCAACAATTATTTTAGATCATGAATATGTCTCAAGCTTTTACAAATAAATGGGATCCCTTCTCATTTACAACTGTTAATGCCAAATTAGCTGAATCTGACTGGATAGCTAGCCTATGCTATGAGGCATACGATGTAATGTAACAATTTGAAATCGACCTTGACCTATGAAGGAAATATTCCAAGAGGGGTAAATCATCCAGGAAGTATTCCAAGGGAAGTTATCGGTGAAGTAACAGCGTGTACGACCAACATGCTAGAAATATCATTAGCCTAGAACTATCATAACAGCAAAGATAACAACGTGGACGGAAACCTTTAAGAAGATCAAAAATATATATCACGATATCTAACCAGTTTTGTTCACTTGCTTTTTTTATTTTACGGATTGTTCATCATCTGCAGTGAGCTATTCACCCCCCATTACACATCACATATACATACATATCGTCGCTGTCCGACACTAACCGTGTATCTACAAAATTTGACAAAAATAGATTTTTTTTACTGAAACTCCTTCCAGTGACCTCACGCAGGTCTTCTATAAATATCTTGTGTCTGCGACCAATGAAAATGCTCAAATTTGTCACATGATACCACAGAAATAATCGTGTACGTGGCGGGTTGTTGCTGGTTTTGACGCGATAAGCGTGTAACTGGTCACGCTAATCGTGTAACTGCCGGCAGCTGTCGTATCTCCCATTGTGAGAACAATGCACTAACTTTGTGACTAACCGTGTAACTGAATTATCGCGAAAATTTTGGGTGTTAATGCAACTTTTATTGTGTCACATGTTTATTCATCGGTAAAGAAGACGAGTCAAGCGTATATCAAATGGGGATTGACTTTGTAGCAGGCGACAATATGTTTTTTGATGCTCCTGTAAAATCACTGATTGTGTAAATACTCGGTTAGCGTCGGACAGCGACGATATGTGGCAATCCAATTGTTGCCTGTTTCCTCCTTATTTATTTGCACCTTATTTCCTTGTAAGCGTCTTATCTGTGACTTAAATATCTGCAACTTAAATACATTTACTGGTATAGTGGAACCTCCCTTATAAGACCTTCACAAATCATCCAAAATGAGGTCTTATAAGGGAGGGGTCTTATAAGGGAGGTAATTTTAATACTTACAAAGAAGGGCAATGTTACAGAGAAGTAGGTCTTATGTGGGAGGGAGTCTTATAATGGGAGGTATTATAAGGGAGCTTCCACTGTACATCTAAATATTGGGGGTGTGCCTTAGAGCTGCCTCACACTATCCAACCTATTATTTAGAAGAAAATTCAGTTGTGACCTTAATTAGTTGCGGTCATGTGCTGAATTCACACTATCAACAAGCATTGGCTGTATTCCCACAACTGCCTGAGTGAGTTGGAAGTAAATGGTGCAGTCGCCAATTCCTTCCAAACCTGGTTGGAAGAGTTTCGTCCGACCAAAACTTGCATTTGTGATTTCTACTCATTCTGTCAAAAGAAAGGAAAACTGTGGAAAGGTCACGACCAGTTTCACCCAACTAGGTTGGATAATCTGAGGCGGCTTTTATGCGCTGTAGCGCCCTATAGGTCAGAAATTACGGAAAGTAGTAATTGTCGAAACACATGGAATCCTCTGAAATCACAAATCAACACAATGAAATATGGCACGTTAAATCAACTCAACAAAACAAAACAAAAGCAAAAATTAAAAAAGAAATGGAGCAACCAAAAGACAATAGCAGTTAATGCCCTCTATGTGTATATTATACACCAAAAAATATAACAGCAATATGGGAGCATCATCATCAACAAATAAATAAACACACAACGCATAAGTAGTGTTTGGTACAAGCTGTCATTATAAACACAAACACAAAATACCGTACAAGAAATGTCATTTTGGATGGGCTTTTAGAAATGTTGGCTTTGTTTGATTAAAAACATTTTTTTTTTAAATGAAAACAGTGGCTGTGTGAACCAAAGCTTCACTTTACAAACAGACTTTTAGTACATGAGTATAAAAACCACAGCTCCAATCACTGCTTTTTTCTTCTTCTTCTTTTCAACAAAAAAGTGTTCATGCTGTAGTCAAAGTTGGCTAGAAACCACATAAATAACTATGTATAAACATTTAGTACAATCAAATTCAGACAAGCGTAAAACAGTCATCACTAGTATTTAGACATGCATAAAATAATCACGAATCATACACGAGCAAAGTACAAAACAACAACAGTAACACCACACACACACACAAATAGCACTAATAATGACGACCAAATACAGTTGCAAAATATTTCTTTATCATTTTCTACTAAAGCCACAAAAATGTGACCCAGCACCATTAAGTCGCTGTGCTAGTTTCTCACAACAGGCTAACATTATATAGTAACAAAGTAAAAAATCTCTTCTTTTTTTTATCAATGTTGAGTTATTGGTATTTTTATGTTCTCTAACATCTCATCTTTCATATTTATAAAGGACAATCTTTGTCATGGCCTCTAAATACTCCAAAAAGTGCTTTAAAACGAGTAGGTTTATGCATTTTCTTCAGCTAGGCTAAACAGATAATGTATATACTTTAGACTGATTCCTCCAAATGGCCAACAGTCACCCTACCTACTGTAAATGCTCGTAACTCTAAAACAGAAAAAAAGTTACAAGAATAGTTCTTCAATCATTTGAACAAAAAAATATACTATACCATTTTCTCAGAATGGTCATTTTGACACTTAACCCCTAGGCCTTGAATGCGGAAAAAAAATCAAGAAAATATAACTGAACAATTCATGCCATAAAAATGACAACTGATAGAGCCAATCTGGCAAAATAGTCTGGGGATACAACTCTCTTGATTGTGTTAAAGCAAAAGCCAGCATATCAGAAGTATTCCTCTTCATCTGATGATGTCATCAGTGATGTCATCAAGTCAGTATGTGATACGTTATATGGCAGTCAAGGGGTTCATGCCCCTTTTGTGGTGCTGTTCATCTTCAATTACTGAAATCCACCAATACAAAAAATTCCTGTCATAGTATTATTGCTAGAATGTTTTGAATCGTCATATATTTCTATTGGAGCTACAAAGTTTAAATGCATAAAATTTGAAATCACCAACAGAATGCAGCTTTTTCTGCCATGGTTACATCATTCACTCCAGTTTCCTCTTCAGTAATCTGGGTGTCATTGAGGCAAGTACTTCATGTGAGCGAATCTGAATTAAGAAAAACTTGAATACTTAACACTCTACTTAGTCTAAAACATTTTTTGTTTTCCATGTATGATGAACTAAGTCTTAAATTCATGAACAATCAAAATCATTTTACAGAGCTAAAATGAAGCAAAGATTATGCTAGAATTAGAAAATAAAACAATCAACAATAACAACAAAATCCAAAAATGCTGCTATGGAATTAGAAGAAAAAAAAAGAAGCTGCCATCTTTATTTTAGCTGCAGGTGGCAGTTAAGATAAAAGTAGGGGTGTACAGTCATAGATTAGGCATCTGTACATGGCTTAAAATCAATGTAACATTAAAAAAAAAAGTTACAAATAATGCTGGAGTTAAACATTTCATTTTCAAGCCCGGTACAGCTCTACCATTTAAAAAAAAAATCAAACCAAACCAATTTCATGATAAAAGCATTTCTATAAGAAACTATTTATAAACAACAGAGACAATACACGCTTAAAAGTAAATTACACTGAAGGTATTGCCCCCCCCCCCCCCCCAAAGTGTTCTTGACACTACAGTTGCCCCAGTAACTTTCGTATTGGTGAGAAAAAAACCCCACACAAATCAATAAAACTCTGAACCTAACATACACATTTGCAAAAAGTATTGGATTCTCATAAACAAGATTGGTGGACATGTTTGAATAGTGCATACAAAACTAAGTCAAAGAGAGGGCAAAGTTACAATCAAATACAAGAAAATACTAGAGGGATAAACAAAGAGCTCTTTTCAGCTTTGGTAGGAATTAAGCTAGTGTGGGGGACAGGATCAGGAGATAGGTGGTTAGATAGCGGACTATGGATTGGTATTTCACCCAAATTGAGAGCAGAGTTGACTCAGTGACTGGTACAATAGGAACCAAGAGAAGTTTATGAAGTTTTTAACATCTTTCCACATCAACAACCAGCAGACTGATGGGTTTCTCAGAGGGACAGAAAGCGCTGTACATTCTCACACAATCACTCGAACCAAGATCTATCTCCGGGCATTTTTTCACACCCAGATTGTCAATGTGAAAGAGGCAAGTCACCCGTCTCTTCTCAAACTCTCTCATGTACTTCTTCAAGCAGGCTTGGAGATAGCGCTCAAAGTTCACTATGTCGCTCTCCATTCTGCGGATGAACAAGATGACCGGAAGGTTCAACTCACATGCCTGCGAAGCAGAAAGCTCGCGATCCTCCATCCTGGACTTGAGCCGAGCGAAACAGTCGCTGTCGGAGCAGACGGCCGGATCGCTGTTGAGCAGTACCTCCTCTTCGGGCAAAACCACCACTTTGGAGACCTGTTTGAAATGGGTGGTGAACCAATTCCGCAGGATGGTCGACTCCTGGAAGCGGCAGCCCTGCAGGCGTCTGGCAGGTAGCTTCTCCAGTGGCGGGAGCAGATCCTCGCTCTCCCTCCACTGGTACATGAGCAAACACTGGCGAAGTTTCTGCACGAGAATCTGCTCCGGGTCGGACAGGCGGTTGACGAGGAGGAGGAGGTAGTTGACCCTGAAGCTGGTGACGAACATTCCCATCAGGCCCTGGTTCTTCACACAGGCTGCGTCTAGCCCCTCCACGATGGACTCCACCAGCAGCGCCACCTCCTGGGCCTTCTGCTCAGAGCTCAGCGAGGTCTTGTGGTGACTCGTCTACCGGACAGAAAGGCACGAATGTAATGATGGAAAAACAGACATCAGTTGATTGCTCTGCTAACTTTCAACTTTGTAGTGGGTTGGCATCAACAAAATCGGTGTGTTATTCAGTTTACAGATTCATTTAATAGAAGTCAAAGAGAAGAAAATCTTATGGATAAAAATTAGGGGGAAAAACATAACAGAAAAACTGTTTACACTTCATAGAAAAGGAAGATTTGGAAAACAAAAGAAAAGTAAAATGAAAATGAAATGAACCTTTATTTTACAACAGTAAAAGTAATGGCATGGAGTAGCCATTTTTCACACTTGCCGCTAACAACAAATAGATGAAAAAGAAAGCGAACTAATACTAATAAAATACGGTCTTAAAGCATACCATCATATGAAAATTCATTAATAATAAACAAATAAAAATGAAGAAAAACAAAGTGGAAAGAAGCACACACACACACACACACCATAGTACATGATATACAAAAACACATAATCGTCCATTGTACACAAAAAAGAAGAGAACTCCACAACAGAGCATATGACAACGATATTAAAATCATTGCATGCATAACAAGCTGTATCATAAACAAAACCAGATGAGAGAAAGGAAGCTTAAACAGCAAAACAAATAAAAAATGAAAAGGGCTTATGCATTCAAAAATTAGTTTCAAATCAAATCAAATCAAATCAACTTTATTTCAAAAACCCCTGGGGGCACAAGAAAATGCATACACGTACCATTCACACCTGCGGCATCAAACATTACAAGCAATAGCCCAAAAGACACCATAACAGTACACATCAACATAGTATTACATAGGCTCCAAACAAAAGCAACAACAAAAACCAACAAAAACACTTTTTTTTTTAACAGTACTCATCACCATATAGACAGGCACATTATACCATCATGCACAGATACACCTTCATACACACACACACACACACACACACACACACACATATACATGCACAACACAGTTGCTGGAATTTCACATATGAATCCTTTTTTTTAAACCGCTAATTAACTTATCTCCATTAACAAATATTGACATATGAAACAAGACAAAAAACAATTAGGACATAAACTCAGACATGGTGACCAAGATGTGTGAATAATAGAAGAAGAAAAAAAATAAAAAAAATAAAAAAATGTGAATGTGGTATGAGGTACGTGGTATCAACTAAGGTTCAGAACTCTTTTAAGATAACCTTTATGAAACAAACTAAACGACTGAGAGTTCTTTTATTTTTTGACTGAAATAAGGAATTAAACTTTATTACGTTTGGGTTTTTTAAACAATAATTTGGCAAATAACGTTTTCTAGCATCCTGAAACGTTTGACATTCAAAAACATAATGAAATTCATCTCCTAGAGCTTGGTGGTCGCACTTCGAGCAAAACCTTTCACTATGTGGGATATTTTGGATTCTCCCCGTTTGAATGGGTAATCTATGATTTAATGTTCTAAATTTTACAAAAAACAATAATAAGTTTTCGGGTAACATTTTGAAGTAATCCTCACAAGAAAACATATCTTTATACAATTTATAGTTACTGAATATTTGTTTTTCTTCCAGCTGCGAGAACCACTGTTGGATAAATTGATCTTTTAGGGTGAGTAAAACTTTAGATTTAAACCAGTTTTGTGAAATATTGGTGTGTGGTTGCTGTAGCCACAAACCACTCAATCCAAGGTTATCTAATAAAGTTTTGACAGATAAAAATGAAAGGTGACACATGTTTGTTTTCTTTATACAAATGTAACATAAAACGATACATGGTACATGATAATTTGGACTGGTTAGCATCATTGACAAGCTTAAACCAAAAATGCAACATTCTGCTCTTCGCTTGAATCTCTAAAGGGTACTGCCCCAATTCCCCATAAACCATACAGCTTGGTGTACTTTTATTTAATTTGAGAACAATTTTATAGTAACGAAGTTGTAGTTTTGAAGCTAAATCTGTCATGTTATGGCACCATACCTCACTTCCGTAAAGAAGAATGGGAGTAATCATTTTGTCGAATAACTCTATTTTTATATCTATAGGTAACATCATCTTTTTACACTTTTTTAAGAGGCAAAACATAGCTCGTGATGCTTTGTCATAGAGTTGTTTTTGGGCGACACTAAATTTATTGTTGTAGTTAAAATAGATGCCCAAATAGTTATAGCCAAATACCGTTTTGATACTTTTCCCCTCGTATTGGAATTGAGGAATATTTCGTATTTTACCTCTAGAAAACACAACAACTTCTGTTTTTTTAATATTAACTCGTAAATTCCATTTATTGCAATATTCATGCATTGCGTCTAATGCTTTTTGTAAGTCCTCTACTGATTCTGCACATAAAATTGTGTCATCAGCATATAATAATAGAAACATTTTTAGCATTATATTCTGTTCTTCTTCACTCCAACCTAGCCCCCCAGCCTCCCTCTTTAAAGTATGTAGCCCGTTCATGTCCTCTGATATTAAGGACTGAAAATCGTTAAGCAAACAATATTGGCGAAAGATTTTCTCCTTGACGGACACCTGCTGAGCACTGAAAAGACTTTGAACAGTTTCCTTCCACCCTAACTACTGATTTTGCTATGCTATACATGTCTTTAATAACGCTTAAGATCAAACCGTCCACTCCAGAGTTAATTAGTTTCTGCCACAAAAAAGCTCTATTTACATAATCAAAGGCTTTTTAATAGTCAACAAACGCACAGTATAACTTTTTTCTTTTTGATAAAAAGTAATCAATTATGCAATGTAGGGTGAAAATATGATCAGTGGTTGAATGTCCTGCACGGAAGCCTGCTTGTTCATGCCCTATTGTTGAATTAAGTTCGAAATAGTTGTTTAATCTATTATTAAGTAGACTAGTGAACAATTTGCCAAAGCAACTGAGCAATGTGATTCCTCTGTAGTTATTTGGGTCTTTATTACAACCTTTCTTTTTGTATATAGGTATTATTTCCCCAATGGCCCACACTTCTGGAATTTTGCCGCAAGTTAGAACTAGATTGAAAACTTTTGTATATAATACTAACATTTTACTGCTTGAAGCTTTTAGAAATTCATTCAGTATTTTATCATGTCCATGGGCTTTGCTAGCCTTCAACTTCTGGATAGCTTTCTGAACTTCCTCTTCAGTGAAAAGGCTGTTTAGAATGCTGCTGCTGTTAACATCTACATTGGGGCTAGCCTCAGTGACCGTTTCACCAGAGGCGGTATCAGCTTGGTTCATGTTTTTAAAATGTTCATAAAAAGCGTCACATGATATTTTTGACAGTAGTTCGCTGCTTTCAGACTTAGTTCCATTAATTATTTTCCAGTAGGCTTTTGGGTCTGCACTTTTAAGCAATCGAATATTATGTTCTATTTTTGTTCTAAAAAGTCTAAATTGTTTATTCATTTCTTTTTTATATGCCTTACTTGCTTTTTTCTTACTGGCAAGATTTGGAGCAGATTTTGCCCTTTGATACCTGTTCTTAGTATTGAAGAATTGTTTGCGCTTGTTCTCACAAGCCTGATTATACCACTCTTGATTCTCGTGTTTTCTTTTATAACTTTTTCTTTTCTTACTAATTTTAAACATATTATTATCATCTACACTTTTAAAAATTATGTCACTGATATTCCCTACTACGTTGTTAACATCATCACGATTAGTAGATTCTGGAGAAGATAGTAAATGATTCAGAGCATTGTTTACCTCCTGTATTTTGTCATCTTCTAAACTAGCTATAAATTGCTCCTCCTTTTCCTTTTGCCATTTTGGATACTTTATATCTGGCCCATCGGTACAAGTGTTCCTATTAGAAGTGTGAATATTTGTGTAAACTACAGAACAAAACAATAAGATCAAATAATCTCACAAAACATGATCCCATGCTTAAATAGATGAGTTATTAGAGGAGGAAGGCCATATATTTGGGATTTTTTTTTTTTTTTATTTCCGAGTTAACTCTCTTTCTCTCTCTCTCTGTTTTATTTTTTTTCGATGTCTCTGTTGGTCTGTCTTTGTATCAATCATTATTTTCTTCGATCTTCTCATCTTTTTTATTACATTTGTCCATATTTGGTATATAATTGTTGTACTGTGCTTGTGTGATATATGTGTATTATTCCCATATTTAGTGATGGCGGTTTGATTTTTTTCTCCAGTTTGCGTAGTTTATCTTATTTACTTCAGTTGTGTTTCTTGTTAATTTATGACGACAGGATGAAAAAAAGCTTTGTTTAGCTTATTCCTTTATTGTCAATAGAGATCATTTTGACTTGACTTGACACACACACTTACACACACACAACATACCCTTGGTGAATAATCCTCGTCAAGTTTGGCCTTCAAGGTGTCATCATCTGTCAAAAGCTCTCTCAGCAATTTCCAGTCCTGGTTCCTGGAAACAACACCTCAATTTCATAAACACACAATAAAAAGTGAGAGAGATGGGGCTGGGAGAATGGAGGAGGGAGGGAGTTGGGGGTGGGGGGTGGGACAAGAGAGAGAAAGGGACAGAAAGACAGAGACAGAAAGATGGTGGAAACACAGCCAGAAATAAGAAGAGCAACGAGTCTCTGAGGAGATGTAACAGCAATACCCTGCTTCATCCACATCAGCTTTACTGTCTACATCACAGACCACGGGAGGTAGCAGGAACAAGAACATGAATTGTTTTCAAACTTCAACCCAATATGTATCACACACACACACACATCTTAAAACTTCAAACTATTATGTATCACACACACACACACGTTTTAAAACTTCAAACCAGTTTGTGTCACACCCATTAAGTCGTTATTCCCCCCTTCTTAGTGCCATCATCCCTGTCCAGCTGTACCTGCAGCATCTGGCAGCAAGACAATTGTTAACTGTAACCGTAATTGCCATGGCTGGAAGTGTGGAGAAGTTGCCAAAACACAAAAAATGCATACCGTACCCATTACTGTATTAAATGGAAATGTTACAAGTTATGAATGAAAATCTGTTAACGTCCTCCGGTCTGGAACAGACACATATGGGACATTATTAGATAATAAAGATGGTGGGAACGATCCTGGAAGCAATGCCCGGAGGCAGTGCAACACCACGAAAGTCCCCAATGTTTAACAATAACAGATGTGTAAACCATAGCTACAATTTTACAAGTAATAGGGCCATGCCTATTTTTGTTCTCTGACCAAAACCCATGTGCCTAACAATATGACAAGCCATATTGTAACTATTATCACAAAATTAGATCTTTTCATAAAATATAGGGTTCGCGCCTTATGCTACGAAGCACCTTATAGTCTGTACAATTTCATCAATTTTGTGGCAGAATTAAAATGTGCTCAGTCTTGTTATACTCTAAATTCAACGCTGAATCACATAAAAATGAAACAAAAACTCGGGCTCTTTTTAATCGGAGAACCGAGCCACTCACTGCAAGGCTGTGGCCAGGTCTTTGAAGTAGTACAGCATGCAGCTGGCGGGCACAAAGACGGGGGTGACCGCCGTCCAGAAGAAGACGCGCTCTTCCTCCATGCCCAAGTCCTCGGCCACTTTGCGCTGGACGTCGAAGGCCACGTGCTCAAAGCGCCGCGCATCCGCTGGGATCACCAGCACACATTCTGGAAATGAAAGAAACCAACAACAACAAATGTAAGAAAGCATCCATCTGAAGAGATAAACAGACAGATGAACACACAGAGGGATACACACTCACGATTACCGGACTTTTCCCACCCGGTCTTTTCCCACCAGACTTTTCTCACCTGGAAGCGCACACATGCACGTACACACATACATGTATATCAAACAAATATTTGCATAGTTAAATATTTATCATTGTATCATTTACACGTTGGACTGTAGAGGGGAAGTATTGTTTTTATTTTGATCTTGATGGTTTTTTGCTCCTTCTGTTGCCTACGTTTTGCTCCTTTTGCTATATTTGATGTTTGCTGTTTAATTGTTTGTCTGTGTTGATAAAGGCGCATTCGCCGAAATATCCAGTAGTTTTGTTTTGTCTCTTGTGAATAAAATAACGTCACTTTGCACTTGTCGTGTAGTTGTTTGTTTGCTGTTTGCATAGTTAGTTATCATTTTGAGTACTCTTTACTTATATATTTTCTATCATCACCAACAGTACCATCCTCCATTCTTCTCACTATAAGTATGTACTCAGACTACTAGTTCTACTTGCTGAACATTAAATGTACCAGTATATATCAATATTAACATGCTATTTAATTGGTAGTAGTATCTGCAGAAGAAGGAAAAGTTTGTAGAATGCCTGTGAAATCACATGCAAATATGCAGGAACATAAGCACACAAGCAAACCTCATACACAGTAAGTGAGTAACAGAACACATTCACATATGATCATACACACTCAGACATGTGCAAACACACACACACACACTTGACCACAATCTTTATGAACTTAAACCGACAGAACACTTGGAAATAAAAACATTTTTTCTGAGACAAGTTACCTGAATTATCCACACTAATATTATGATCAGTGTGCACACCTTCACCCGACACGTCTTTGTCAGCATTTCTCATGCCTCCACCTTGGTCGTCCTTCGCCATTCCATCTGCATGACTACTGCTTGTCTGTACATGTTTCACACATGATGAAGTACACTGTGAAGCTTGGCATGCAGACGGGTGCGCTTTCAAACTTACAGAACCTTTCTCCTGCTCACTGTTCGCTGTTTGCTGCTGGTCGCTGGGCGTCTTTTCTGCAGAAGGCTCCTTCACATGAAAAGATGAGCCAGGAGCATCATTTTCAATCGAGATGGATTTGACTTCACATTTACATTCCAACTCTGTTGTATATGGATTATGTAAATTTGAAGTACCAGTCCGAGTCTGTGTAACATCTTCCTGTTTGCTTATTTTACATTGCAGTGACTCTGACAAACAACCCCCGTTGTATTTCACTTGTTGTGTTTCAGTTTTCAGATGTTCATCAGTGTTCAAAGCGTCCATGTTCTGGAGGAATAATTTCCCACTGCCTTTGGTTTCGTTCGTTCGCGACGAGTTCTTGTCTGTCATTCCTGGTTTTGAATTTTCAGACACTTTTTCATTCTTAACCATACTTTTCGGGGGTGAGTTGTATCTAAGAAATGGTAAATCTGTCTCCTCCAAATCAGTCGAGTCGTCACCACTATGCAAAGTCAATGACGTACAAAGGGCAGGCTCAAGACTTTCATTTAAAGGGGGGTAGGATCCCACACCATCATCTGGTGACATGAACATAAATTTTGAAACTCCTGAATACTGTGAAAGAACTGGCCTATCTGATGATTCGTCCGATTCTGTAAACAGCAGCTGCATTGGCTGAATTCGTCTGAATTGTGGGGAATTCTTCTTGGTATTTGTCTGGAAAGATTTGTTTAGCTTGGACTTTGAACACACTGGAAGCGGCAAATCAAAATCACTGGAATTGCTTGAAATCTGGGTTTCACTGGATGTTCCTGCTCTCACAGTTTGGGCTCTGGTTTTCCTTCTTTTACTGCAGTGTCCATTCATTGATGCAGAAGAGGGAGTAACACTGCTGCTGCTGCTTGTGCTGCTGCTGCTGCTGCTGCTGCTGCTGCTATCATCTGAATCAGACCAATGATTCCTCTTCAGTGACAGTCTGGATCTTCTTGTGTTCCTTGTTCTTAATGTTTCACGGTAATCATCTTTGCCATAATTCATCTGCTGTCTTGTTCTCAACCTTCCTTTCAAAAGTAAACGGGATTTCGCTGCCTTGGTTTTCGCTGCCTTGGTTTTCGCCGACGTTCTCAAATCCTGACCTTCGCTACGCTCCCGTTTGATTTTCAGCTTGTTGCACGCCAAGCAGTTTTTTGGTGCGCTTTGGTTGAATTTTTTCAAAGATTTAAAATCAGTCGATTCTAACTTAGAAAGAACAACAAAACAGTCCATGGAGTCTTTTACAGCCTTGTCACTCAAGGGTTCCATTTTGATGGGTTTTCCACAAACATCACTGAAATTTGTAGGGGGTTTACTGTCCTCAATCTCTGTTGCACTGCTGCTGTAGTCAGATTCCACTTTGATGCTATCATTTTCCTCTTCTTCAGATGAGGCAGAGTCGGTTAGCTGTGACCTGAACTGGGAAGAACTCAACACATCAAAGTCTTCTTCGGTATCGCTGCACGAGTATTCTTCTTCTTCTCCTGAAATATACCACAGAAAACAATATGATCATCTCCAAATCATTAGGAAGCATTTAAGCAAGCAAGCAAGCAAAAAAAACACAACCAAACACAGATACCTGTGTTATAGACTAATCTGTTTAATGCAGCTGATACATGCAGTAAAATAGGGAGGAAAGTGTGTGTGTGGGGGGGGGGGGGACTGAAACTGAAGAAAAAAATGATTAAATATTCTAAACAATGTGAATAAAAATAAAACTTTCTGTATAAAAAATACTACCTGCCCGCCAGCACCACCCAGAGCACCTGAATACTCATCCCTATATGCCATAATGCTCATAGCCTTCATGTCATTTTTTAAAAATTACAGCCATTCACAGAAAATAAAGGTTTTGCTATACCTATTTGACTTTATACACAGAAGATGTAGCTTCACTAAGGCCAGGTGCACATATACGCACAACATCCGTGCGGTAACCCAACTGCAACCCGCAAATAAAGTAAAAGAAAGTAAGAAATAAATGGATGGGATGTGAGGTTGGGTTTCCACATGTATATATGCACACTCCTTCATATTTCTTACTAAATGGATGGGATGTGCGGTTGGCTTTCTGTGTGTGTGTAATGTGCACACTCCTTCATATTTCTTACAAAATGGATGGGATGTGCAGTTGGGTTTCTGTGTGTGTGTGTGCAATGTGCATGCTCCTTCATATTTCTTACGAAATGGATGGGATGTGCAGTTGGGTTTCTGTGTGTATGTAATGTGCACACTCCTTCATATTTCTTACTAAATGGATGGGATGTGCCGTTGGGTTTCCGCATGTGTGTAATGTGCACATTCCATATTTCTTACTAAATGGATGGGATGTGCGGTTGGGTTTGTGTATGTGTAATGTGCACACTCCTTCATATTTCTTACTAAATGGATGGGATGTGCGGTTGTGTTTCCGCATGTGTGTAATGTGCACACTCCATATTTCTTACTAAATGGATGGGATGTGCGGTTGGGTTTCTGTGTGTGAAATGTGCACACTCCATATTTCTTACTAAATGGATGGGATGTGCGGTTAGGTTTCTGTGTGTATGTGCACACTCCTTCATATTTCTTACTAAATGGATGGGATGTGCGGTTGGGTTTCTGTGTGTATATATGCACACTCCATATTTCTTACTAAATGGATGGGATGTGAGGTTGGGTTTCTGTGTGTATATGCACACTCCATATTTCTTACTAAATGGATGGGATGTGCGGTTGGGTTTCTGTGTGTATATGCACACTCCATATTTCTTACTAAATGGATGGGATGTGCGGTTGGGTTTCTGTGTATATGCACACTCCATATGTCTTACTAAATGGATGGGATGTGCGGTTGGGTTTCTGTGTGTATATGCACACTCCATATTTCTTACTAAATGGATGGGATGTGCGGTTGGGTTTCTGTGTGTATATGCACACTCCTTCATATTTCTAACTTCCAGATTTGAGGGGGGGGCCGATTGCGGATGGTTTCCATACGAAAGTTGCGCATAATTTGCACACAGCCTAAGACAAACAAAATGAATGAACATCACAGAAGACAATCTTCTTTAAGATTTATATATCATAAGCTTGTGTGTTTTTTGTTGTTAGTTACATATAATACATCTCCAATTTTTGCAATAGCTATTAGTATTAGTGCTACTGTCGATTCGATTCAAGAAATTAATGTAGCACCCTCCCCCCCCCCCCCTACAAATTGTGATTATTTACTTACCTCTTGCAGATTCCTGGCATTCTTTCTTATGTTCACTGTTGCAGAAGACACTGAAAACATAAAAGGACACAAATTATCATACTGTTATCCTACAATTTCAATCTACGACAAAAGCTTTCAACATACAGTGAAAATCGCTTAAGTCAAAATTGAAGGGACTGAAAAGTTATTTTGAGATAGCCAATATTTTTAGTTGAAAAGATCTTTAAGCATAAAGATTGTTAAACTGGGACCAGAACAGTATTGTGAATTATCCAGTGTTTTTGAGTTATCCATTTTGGGGTTAGCAGGAATCCACTGTAGTACATACTCAATCAAAAGATTGCATAAGCGCACATTCACAGTCAAGTACCTTGGTCTGTCTGTCTATTCACTTGACATGCTCAGCTCACACATGCCAAAACAAATGTAGTTACAAATCGGTGTGCCCTCCCAGACACAATCAAGTTTGATTTAGCAAAATAAAAAGTATAAATCAAAGGTGAAGAATGGAATCAATTCAGATAGGTGTTTGGGTTTTTTATTAGACAAAGTATGCTTAACCCTTTCACCGCCAGCCATATTTCAGCCAAAAAATTCCATTAAATTTACCTGGGTAGAGCACAAAATCCATCTGCAGTATTGGGGATTCTTCTGTGACGTATATAAAATAAGGTCTATCCTTGCTTCCCAAGACTAAGACAATAGGGTCTTTGGATAATAGACCTCAATTTGATGCCTTTTAGTGACATCATATAGTAAAAAGCCAAGTGTCCGTCCGTGTGTGTGTCTGGGTGTCTGAAACACGAAACGGCCCTTATAACTCCGCCGTTTTTCCACCGAATCGCTTCAAATTTGCTGTGAGCCCTAACAGCAACAGCAACCGAGGCGGCCGTGTCATTTGCGCGGTTCGGCAAATGCGCGAAACGCGCATCCGCCGGCCTCTCGGCGCCCGTATCTCTGGTGTTTCTGGACCGATTGCCTTCGAATTTGGCAGGAAGATCACCGGGGACAGTGACTATCCGTGTACCAACCCGGAAGCGAATCGGTTCAGAAACGCGCGCACTATACGACTCCGCCGTTTCTTAACCGAATCGCTTCAAATTTGCTGTACTCAGCGTTACCAGTACTTTGCCTTACCGTTACTAGGCGTTACCGTTACTAGGCGTTACCGTTACTAGGCGTTACTGGGACTCAGCATTGTGTTAGTAGGTGTTAAATCACTGTGGTGTTAAAATGCGACCTTGGCGGTGAAAGGGTTAAATTCCTATTCATTTTTTTTTATACGAGTTCTGGGTGTCATGATAAATCTAAATGACAATCAATGTGCAAGCCAAAATCTAATACGGCGACCATGATTTGGTGAACATTATTCAAAAGCAGCATAAATAGCTGATGCTCTGAAGGATGGAAGTTCAGTTTAACGTCGCGTATCGGCTTTCGCCATGTACGACGGGCTGAACAAACAAACCATGGTATAACAAACATTTATGTTCCTGAATCACTGTCTTAGCCAAAAGGCAGAGAAGCGATCAGAATTTAAAACCAAACAAGCCCTGAACCAAACAAGGGCTTTAATATACTGCAAGCCCACTCAACTTTGTGGGTGTCACTGCATCAAGTGAGCCAAGGGGCTTTTACAAAAGCAGAACTTAAAAAATTGACTAATACAGTGGATTCCTAATAACTCAAAAATACTGGACAACTCACAATAGTTTAGTGGTTCCAGTTTAATAATCTTTATGCTAAAAGGTCTTTTTAACTCAAAATATTGGCTATCTCAAAATAAAATTTCAGTCCCTCCAATTACGACTTAAGCGATTTTCACTGTAATATGGAATCAATTTTTGTTGTTATTAAAAGAGGTAAAAGAGGCACCAAAAACCCCCACCTTGAATGCTACAATTGTAAAACTTATAGACGTAATGATATCCTCAGGTCAAAGAAAATATCTCTTAAGTGCAGTTTTTTTGTTTCTAAACAACCAAGAGGGCTGTATCCTCATACCACTATTCCAGAATGACTCAAACAGTAAAACTCACAGATTGGACTGTAGAGGGGAAGTATTGTTTTTTGCTCTTTTTGCTATCTTTGCTGTTTGTTGTTTTCTTGTGTTCATGTTGATAAAGACGCTTTTGCCGAAATATCTAGCTGTTTTGTTGTACCTCTTGTGAATAAAATAATGTCACTTTACACTTGTTGTGTGCTTCAGGGCTCCCAGGGACCCCCATTTGGGGGTCTATGAAGTACTAAAATTCTAAAGGACCCTCTAAAAGAATGCAAGGGGCCCCAGGGATGCACTAGAAAAATTATTTTTAGGATTTGCAATGCCACTGGGACCCTCTATCCCTCCTCTAGGACCCTCTATACTGTAAGTGAAGGAGTCCCTGGGACCCCTTGTTTTGCGGAACGATTGGGAGCCCTGGTGCTTGTTTGTTTGTTGTATCAAACAGTAAGGTCGTTTTCTTTCGATGCATTCTCATTTTCTTTGGACGGTCGAGGGGTTAAGCTAAGAACGAATATGAACAGGTCTGTATTCTTTATACAATCAACCTACCGGTATAAGTCCACCTCCCCTCCGCCGCTGGTCCTGAGTCTCCTTCGGGAGGTGAGGGCAAACAGCTTGGCGCAAAGGAAGTGGAACGATCTGTGGCAGGCGTCCAGCGTACACCCCGCAGTGGCACTGGTCATGTGACCCTTTGGCGTCCGCACCTTTTTGCACCAGCTGCACACCTGTTGCGGGACAAGCACAGCAAAAACCCTGTTGTCTTACAGCAACCGGCATATCATAAGTTCTCTTTTTCTTTGTAGAATGTGTTTTTTTCTCAAAATTTCTACAGGGGTCAAGGAGCTAAGCTTCAACAAATATGAGCAGATGATGCTGACGAAGGGAGCAAGATGCCCCCGAAAGTTCCGAAATAAGCTTATTTTATTTGCTTGAGCACTCGTGTTTAACCCTTATACCACCAGCCATCTTTGAGCCAAAAATGTCCATTTAACTTACTTGGCTGCAGAAAATATTTTGTCTGCAATATTGTGGGATTTCTCTGTGACACATTTAGAATAGGGTTAATCCTTACTGACCAAATTTAGGAACACATATCATTGAATAACACTGTTATTCAATGATATTGTGTTCCTAAATGTTATTAACAGACCCTGATTTGAAAGGTTTGAATGACATGGGTGTTAAATCACTGTGGTGCAAAAATGCGACATTGGCGGTGAAAGGGTTAAAACTCTTTTAATCAATATGAACAGGTTTAGAAAATGAGAACAGCATATATACGTATCCTCCTGGAAACTTCAGTGGAAATCAAATGAGATGGTGTTTGATAATAAATTAATAATGAATTAATACAAAATTAATATGCGCGTATGTGTGTGTGTGTGTGTGTGTGTGTGTGTGGACCCGTTTGTGTGTTATGCGAAGATGCATGTTTTTATGTCTATGAATATACTTATGTCACAGCGTGAGGGTGAGGGTGGGTATGTGAGCGCGTCTGAGTATGTTTGATATGTCTGTAATTTTGTATGTGGGGCGATTCTTAGTTTTTGTAAAGCGCCATGAGTAGTACACCTAGAATGCGCGCTATATAAATATTCTTTATTATTATTATTATTAAATTTATTGATAAAAATTAATGATCATTATAATGAGCCCCTTATATTCTTAAATCACTTTTTCTCTTTTCTCCTAGTTTTCTTCCCATGTCCACTCTTTGACAACAGCAGTTTGAAAACAGGCCAAACAATTGCTACAAACTCAGAGAAACCACTACATTCATGCACAGAGATGCAAACAAAGGAAAGAAGAGTATACTTCACTGGAAGTATACTTCATGCTTGGAAACTGAAATGCTAACATCATGTCATTACCTCAACAATCAATGTTAGGCCCCAAAGATCTAAAGAGCTACATTTTGTGTTGGAAAAATGTTGTTGTTGTTTTTTTTGTTTTTTGGGGGTTTTTTTTTGCTGTCCCATCTTCTGGGCTGTACAGTGGCGTTGCTCCCACGCCGCTCGTTCCGAATCCCAATTCGCAGCTACACCCGGGTTTGTTCAAGTCGCAGAAACCGAGATCAGCAGTCCAAGGGGAGAGAATCTATGTTAGGCCGTCAGGAGGCAACCAACCGAGGAGACACTGCACTTCTGCTGAGTCACTTCGGTGGAGTTCAGTGGAGCCTGTTCAGGACACCACCTACTAAGCCCCCTACTGACGACACTATTCTCTTAGTCGCGGAGCCAGCGTGAGTGAGGTCCTCCTCCGAGGGCGCCACCACGACCGTCCACCGACAGCTCCCCAGAACACACTGATCCCAGTGACTTTGACCCGAACGCACCAAGGCATAGACTGGATTGGAAACCGAAACTGAGGTCACCATGAGAGCAGGGCATGCAAAGCCACAGAATTTGAGACATTGTTTTTAATTTTATGATTGATGGAAAATGAGGCCGATGATAACGATGATGATGATACTATGGAGTTCCGTATCGGTCTGAGACTGCATGGCAGGGCTGTACTCTACGCTTCCTTTCATAATGATATCCCGGCGTTAACCAGGCCCGAGAACTACAGACACCTGCAGTGTTGGTCTTGCAATTAGAGCAACACTCTCAGAATCGCATCCGTTAAGCGGATGAAACTCGACTGTGTGGTTTCAGTCTTCCCATTGAGCCCATAGCCACTCACTCTGGGTAGGAGTCGGTCCAGGACCGAAAAAACCCTCGCCTCTGATGGGATTCGAACCCCAGACCGACCTCCCCAGTAGTCCGCGACGCTAACCACTACACCACGGCGGCTGGTCTTGGAAAAATGTTGGTAGCAATAAAGGGATAAACAAAAAAAATGAATTACATTTTTCTTTAATCCTTATTTTAACCCCTTCACTGCCAGAGGAAAACTGAGAAAGTATTGATTTTCTTAAATATAAAACTTTAAAGATACCTGTTGGACTTAATCTGAGAAAAATGATCTGGAGATATATCTTTCCTGGCTTTCCCAAAAAACATTATTCCAGGGCTATGACATCAAAAGTTATCATTGCAGGGTCGGACAGTAACGGCTGCCCGACTGCCCAGGGCAGGTAGTCGTAAGTGTCAGGCAGGTGGCGAACTCGACGACCTGCCCGCCGGGCAAGTGCAAGTGCTTAGAAAAAAAATCTCACCCAGTTTATTTCAGTCTCTTGTAAAAACCGCAAGTCAGGTTCTAGGCCTACAACGCAGGCTACATCAGCAATGATAGGCCCTACTATCACCACGCTCGCGAGTAGCATCGCTTCCGCAAAAACGGATAGCCATTTGTATCGAGCAAGACGATTGGCTAAAGAAAATTCAGTATCCAATCAGAATGAAGCATACTTAGCCAGTCAATTGCAGACAGCCTTTGGCAAAATGGCAGACGATATTATGACATATGTGCTTCGGGTTCCGACAAGAAGAAATCAAAACCAACCACACTGTTGGGTTTTGTGGGGTCATCCACGAAACAGAAACAACAGAGTGTGGGTGAAAACGGAAGGCTGAGAAGGAGGAGTATGAGAAGAATACACGGAAGAGGAATTTTCTACCGGAATGGAAGAAAGAGTGCAGTTTGATGAAGAGAAGGAGATGATGGTGTCCTTGTTTGTTTGGGTGCTTTTTTCGTTTTTGTTTTGTTTTTGTTTTGAAAATAAATTATGTCATTCCCGAGGAGCTGTGTGACAGGATGGCCAATCATGAAGACTCTTTCTACTAGCTTTTTCACTCATGGCACATTCATTTAACGGGCAGGTGGCTAAAACGGGGGGGGGGGGGGGGCAGGTAAAACATATGTCTACCTGCAAAAAAAGTTACTGTCCTACCCTGTTATAACATCGTCAATGACATCACAAACACACACACACAGACAGACAGAGACAGACAGACAGACACACACACACACACAGTGTGTGCTATCATAATTTTAAAGGCATGCTTTAAGCAAACAAAACAGTGATCAATGAAGGGACATTTATAAGCCGCGAGGCTTAAGCTTGAGCCAGTCCCACACTATACTATACTACACTATACAGTGAGCAGGCACTGAAACTGAAAGGGTTAAGAATAATGTTTCTCACCAGCTTCCTTCCTCTCTTGATCTCATTCTGCACCTCTGCCACTTGAAAGCCACCAAAGTGCTGAAAAGTGTACTGCGCCAGGCCTGATGAGTACTGCTGCAAACATAAAAACACACACCAGAATATGCAACTACCATTCCGAGAGTATCACACCATCGATATGTTCTCGTTATTATTCATTACTTCAATGATAGAGAACACCAACTTCATCTTGATATTACTACTAGTATGGATGGAAATGTGATAAGACCTTTAAAAATCATTCAAAATGAGTTCTTAAATGGGAAGGAATTGTATAAGGAAGGTAATGTTAATACTTACAAAGAATGGCAATGTCTCAGAGAAGTAGGTCTTAAAAGGGAAGGAGGCTTATAACGGGGGGTCTTATAAGGGAGGTTCCACTGTAGAAGAAAATGTCCTGAAACAACATGAACACTGTCACATGTCCTGGCTCTTTCAGAAATCAATATGATAAAGACTGTCAGTGTCAAATTCAATAGAACATATATATTATATGTCCTGACAGGGGTGGACACAACAGGACGTTTTCAGTTTTAATAGGACTATTTTCTATGACCTAGGCCTTGGGACATCACTAAATTACAACTACAACACAGTTAGAAAGATCAAACACTGAACTAAACAGTTATGGTAAAGATAAATCATTAGCTGCTACTGACATGGGTAACAGAAGAAAGAAAGAAAAAATTACACTCTTTTCCATAGATTTTTTTCTTGATTCTTACTTTAGTCTTCACTATCATTATTTATCTTCACTATCATTATTTATCACTTTTCACTTCATCATGTAACAGGGACGGATTATGGGGGGTTTCTTGCTGCATGGACACCCCCCACCCCCACCACATCCTTGGCTGCCTAAAATAAAACAAAACAAAATATCTCTTTCTGTCTCTCTCTCTTTCACAAACACACACACACACACACACAAACACCCGCTCACTGTATTGTTCATTTCTGCCAATAATTGTCTTCATAGAAATATATCGCTGCACTTGTAGTTGTACCAAATGAACACAAACAAACGACACACATGTATACATACATGTACATAGAGAAGATCCACAAAGAAAACGTCATACCATGCACTTATGGTGAGCGTAAAGCACTCGTTTGTGACAATGAAGTTTGCCACAGTATCTCTGCACCTTCCACCCATGTCCGCAAAATGCACACACTTCCTTTGTCTGCAAAAGAGAACAATCAATCAACTTGAAAATACTCTTCTTCTGCGATCCCAGGCCATAATGGGTGAGGTACGTATGTCCAGTTTTCAGTTTTATTAACTGGTCTCTCACTACATTAAATCATTAGGATTAGGAACGAAAATAATATAGCCGTTAGTCTTTCAAAGTCCCATCTTAATATGAACACATAGAGACGGGGACACATGTATGCATGGAGGCGTGGCTGTATGACTATTTGTGTGAAGACCCCGCTGCCCCTCCTCCTCCCCCGGTACCACCACAGGGGTATCTTCTAGACAATTGATTAATGAAAAAAAGATTAAATTAACCAAAAAATCAATCACATTTTGAAGAAACACAAAATGCACAATACAGCCAAGTCTCCATACATACATGTGTCCCCGTCTCTATGTGTTCATATTAAAAACGGGGACATTCTAGGATACACAGACTGGGGCACACAATGAGGGATACATAGTGACAGGGTCATATAGAGAGTTAAGAAAGAATGGGATTGGGCAACAAAGGGACTGGGCAACAACGGGGACTCCAGTCAAGCAGAACTGCAGATAAAATATGGCAACCTGGATGATCGGTATTTGATCTGTAATTTAGAGGGTGTGTGGGATCATAAGGAAGTGGGAGTCAGGGGACTGGTAGGAAGGAGTTGAAATAGGTCACTGTGAAGAATCTGAAAGAAAATCTGATCCCAGCAGCACAACACTAGCGTCGAGCCCACACCAAGCAGCTGGCCCAGATCTACTGCACTCAATAGAGACAGGCCAGTTTCCTGCCTCATACAATCAAGGCATGGAACAATCTCCCTGAACAGGGCGGGGACCTTGGGCACTTTCGTGTCCTGGGTCTCCAAATCACACCAACTACACCACTCTTGTTTTCTTTCTTTTTTCCCCTAATGGCATGGCATCATGTTGGGGACTGATCAACGGGACCTGGCTGGCTGGGCCATTCTCTTGATTGGCGCGGCATCACGTTGGGGACCGATCAGCGTAACCTGGCTGGCTGGGCCATTCTCTTGATTGGCGCGGATTCTCGTTGGGGACCGATCAGCGGGACCTGGCTGGCTGGGCCAAGCTTCCTGTTTTCTTTTTCTTCTGTCCACTTTCTTCTTCTTTATTTCTGAACTCACCCATATCTGTAGATCCTCCTAAAGTTCTACTACAGTGACAGAATAGTCAGCAGTGACAGTGGTCGCTATACAGGAGGAAGGAAGGAAGTAGGAGTGGCTAAGGTTGTCACTTCATGAACATCATCACTATGGCAATGCTATGAATGATGCAGATGTAATACAATGATATATTTATACACATTTATATATATACATTGTTTTTAATTTTATATATATACATTCTTATATTAGATCAATGCAGCTTTGCCAGGGTAATTACCATGATAAATCAGATGCTAGTTTCCAACTGAGAACACGAGTAGGTGAAGTTCATGTTGAGCCTGCTTTGTTGAGGAGGCAAGAGTTCTAAAATTCAATCAAAACTACTTCATTTAATATATAATATTCAGTTTATCTCAGATGTCTGTCTCAGTGTCTGCAGCAGCACCCTTTGACGCCTCTGATTTCAGCGCCATGCATCTAAACAGAGGCCGTTCGCCAGAGATAAGATAGACCCAAAGAAGCCATCTTTTTATTTAATTAAAGGGGCACCCTGACGGATGAGTTTTTGCAAGGAATATGTACTATGTCGAGATCACCAGGAAAACTCCCTATACAGAGATCGCAACACTCACTTTGCTCTGGTTTCCTTGAAATCAAAACGTCAAATCGGCAATTTTTCTTTGGCGGAGGTGCTGGAAGTCAAATTCTTAACATTTGCCCAAGTTCTTTCAGTGAAAGAGAAGGCAGCCTGAGTTTAGACCAAATCGCTTGCACAAAATTTTTACAATAAAAGCTTTTTAATTTTTTTAATAATTGTATACAGTTTACCTAAATGAGTTTCGCTCACAACAAAGGAAATAGCTCAATTATTTTTTACTGCAATACAAAATAGAAAAAAACTTCAACCACAATGCGTGGCCTCCACCCACCCCATCCAAATGGCTTCTCTCTCTGGCATCTCTACCAAAGAGGAATCGCTGTTTTGATTTCTAGGAAACCAGAGCAAAGTGAATGTTCCGATCCTTGAAAAGGCTGTTTTTCTGGTGATCTCTACGTGTTTCTTGCAAAAACTCATCCGTCAGGGTCCACCTTTAACTGGGCCTGACAAAGGTCTAATTTCCATTATTGTTCGCGCTATCAAAGTTTGCTCTTCATTTTGCTCGTGTTTATGATATATTCCTAATCCTACACCATTCCTTTGACCTAGGTAGCCCTATCCCGACCGTAAGTTCTAACCCTAAGCACAACGAAGTCGGACAAACAATGAACTTTTGTTTTTGTTATCACACTTTTGTTTCCTTAATTTGTTTTGGTTGTTTTCAGTTCTAACCCTAACCCTTACCCAATTGTAACCAAATCCCTTTTCTGGCTGATCAGTTGACAATTCTAGGCCTAACCCTGTCCCTGACCTTATTCCTCATTTTGCTGACCTGGCGAACGGCCTCTGTTTAGATTCAACACTTCAGCGGGGTCTTCACTGTATCGGGCTCAAACGTGATAAAATACCAGTTAACTACTTAAGTGGACTTTCTTCTTCCCAAAACGTGATAAAATACCAGTTAACTACTTAAGTGGACTTTCTTTTCAATTTCCGCTTCCGGTCAGTTAACTGCTTAAGTGGCATTTTATCATGGTTGAACTAGTTAACTTGTTTTTGTAACACGAAATCTCATTGGATACTGCAGATCAGCAATCTTTCCCTAGAAACTGCTCCAAATACGTTTTAGTAACTGAAATAATCCCCAAATAGCATCAAATAGTATAAATATATCATTGTCCGTTTCTTATGAGTTAGTGAATAGATTGTATCCGTTAGGTTGAATTGCTGTCCAATGAACGTATGCATGGTAGTCAAATCTTGCTGCAACTTTAGAAGCATATTTTTTGAGACGGCGTAGGCTCTACATTAACGCAACGTAGCACACGTTTCGCTGCATCTATTACAGATGCAACTTCAGGCAAATTGGCACGTGCAAAACGATCATCAGCCATATTTGCGGAAAAGGGTCAGGGTCAATAGCACTTGACGCAGGTAGTCTAATCGTTAAAAAAACAAACAACAAAAAACAAAAACGCCGACCAATTACATTGCGTGTTACAAAACCTTCAGAAAATAATCCCCTCTCAAACGGAAAAAAACTTCGAAATGTCAGTTAACTAGTTAACTTGTATAAGCGATTTCCGCTTCCGGTAAGTTAAGTACTTAACTGGAATAGTAATGCCAGTTAAGTAGTTAACTGGTCTTTTAGCATGTCGGCGCCCCATATCACTGGCTGCCCTTTTAAGGCTTTTTGTAGGAGCTAGCCCAGAAACTGGGAAAGCTATCTATACACTGTCACACTGTGTCTAGCCCTCATTATAATGCTTAGAACTCGCCTGTGCGTCAAGAGACACACACACGATCAAGGAAGCTATGTATTACTATACTGTGCAAGTGTCGGCTGCTGTGCCTGTGCTAGTCACGGAATTTGATAGGTGCTGATGAGAACATAAACATTGCGGTTTATGTGGTACTTCCGGATCCGGTCCAGATTTTGTTTTTGTTTTTTATATAACATCTTTGGTCCGAAATGTCTCCAAACATGATATCGACTGTACTAAAAGTGCTTTTTGTTTGTTTGTTTGTTATAGTTTCATGTCTAACTGCTTAAACATGCGATCAAACACTTATGTTCTTAAAAATCAGGATAAATACATGATCCAAGAGCTACAGAAAATTTAAAAAATATTCGATCTGTCTAGAAATGCATTTTATTTAGGAGCAACAGAAATGAAGTGGTGGTCAAAAGCCAAAGCGAAAGAAAAGAGAGACCTGGTCATTCAAGAAGTGAGAAAAGGGGAAGATGCCCACAGAGCTCAGAAAGCAGTCCATGGGGGAAATGCGGACAAAAGCGGCCCAAGCGGGCCCACCGGACTCAAAAGCCCACCAGACATAAGCACACCGGACAAAAGCCCACTTCGATATCTGGAAAAACGGATAAAACCCCGCTCAAGGGGTGATATGATACGTAGACACTGGAGAGAGAGAGAGAGAGAGAGAGAGAGAGAGAGAGAGAGAGAGAGAGAGAGAGAGAGAGAGAGAGAGAGAGAGAGAGAGAGAGAGAGAGAGAGAGAGAGAGAGAGAGAGAGAGAGAGAGAGGAGACGAGACACTGGAGAGAGAGAGAGAGAGAGAGAGAGAGAGAGAGAGAGAGAGAGAGAGAGAGAGAGAGAGAGAGAGAGAGAGAGAGAGACAGAGAGAGACAGAGAGAGACAGAGACAATGTCTGGAAGAGACAGAAACACAGACAGACATAGACAGAGAACTTTACATGAAATGTGTTGGCGCTCTTTGGTTTTGCTTACCCGCTGGTGTGAGCATGAGTGAGAAAGTAAGTGTGTGTGTGTGTGTGTGTGTGTGTGTGTGTGTGTGTGTGTGTGTGTGTGTATGTGTGCATATGTGTGTGTGTACATATGTGTGTGTGTGTGCGTATGTATGTGTGTATGGGTGTGTATGGTGTGTCACGTGTGTGTGTGTGTGTGTGTGTGTGTGTGTGTGTGTGTGTGTGTGTGTGTGTGTGTGTGTGTGTGTGTGAGAGAGAGAGAGAGAGAGAGAGAGAGAGAGAGTGTGTGTGTGTATGGGGTGTGTGCATGTGCGTGCGCGCGTGCATGTGTGCGTAAGAGAGAGTGTGAGTGTGTGTGTGTGTGTGTGTGTGTGTGTGTGTGCGTGTGCGTGTGTGTGTGCGCGCGCGCGCGCGCGTGTGTGTATGTATGTGTGTTTTCGTGTGTGTACATGTGTTTTCGTGTGTGTACGTGTGTGTGTGCATGCGTGTGTTGGTGTTTGCTTGTGCGTATTTGTGTGTGAGTGTGTGTGTGTGTGTGTGTGTGTGTGTGTGTGTGTGCAACTCGCGCATATATGTGTGTATGAGAGAGAGGTAGTGTGTGTGTGCGTGCATGCGCGCGCGCGCGCGCGTGTGTGTTTGCATGTTACAAGTTGCGTGCAAGTGTTTGCGCGTGCGGGCATGCCGGTGTGTGTGCTTAGTAGGATATCGGCGCTCTTTTTCTCTGAAACTCACACAAAATTCCTTTTTCACAATTTTTTTTTTTATTATGAAATTATAAAATGCCAAAGGAAGCGGTGTATATAATTTACACAAAGGTAACGAAAAGGGAAACAAAATGTAGACCATAATAATTATTTCTAAATTAGCAATGAAGAAACTTCAGTGTAATCATATTCACTGACACACAAAAAAAGCTGTCCTCGGACATATAGGGGAAGACGGGGTAAAAAGCGCATGGGCGGGTAAGAAGCCCACCCCAATTATCTCATGAAATGAAGCAAATTTCAGTCTCATTTTGCCCATGAGACGAGCGTTAATGTCTAGCATTCGTCTCATGCGCAAATTTGACTGAAATTTTCTTTATTTCATGAGATAATTGGGGTGGGCTTTTTACCCGCCCATGCGCTTTTGACCCCGTCTTCCCCTACTACTCAACACTTACTTGGCATCATGTTGTTGACAAACGCTGTCGTATATCCCATTGACTTTATTCAAATAAAAATGTATCCATCTAATTGTCCGGTCATCTGACAACAAAACATAATCAAGAACAACAGAGTTGTGAAGATTTGAAAGACACAAAATCAAGCCTACCCTCGCATTTTTATAGTGAAGTCATCATTTTTGTCACGTGTTGTAGACAGTCAGTTGTCTTCATTTCTTAACGAAGGACACACACTTAGCTTTAGTGACTCAGTTTTTTAAAAATTTCAGTAGTATGAAAGAATGGTCCGACGACGAAAATGGAGTTTTACGTCCTCTTGGTCTGAATCAGACACATATGGGACATTTGTAAATACAAATATGGTGGGAACAATACTGGAGGCAATGCCCGGAGGCAGTACGAAACCAGTAAAATCCCGATGTTTTATTAATACAGATAGCTGTAGCGGTGACCATGCCTCGGTTAAACCTCATCGGCTATGGCACCGCCACAAGTTATACATAGTATAATAAAGAGTTGAAGAGTGGTCAGAATGGTCCGACGACGAAAATGGTGTTTTACGTCCTCTTGGTCTGAATCAGACACATATGGGACATTTGTAAATACAAATATGGTGGGAACAATACTGGAGGCAATGCCCGGAGGCAGTACGAAACCAGTAAAGTCCCGATTTTTTAAAATTAATACAGATAGGTGTAGCGGTAACCACGCCTCGGGTAAACCTCATCGGCTATGGCACCGCTACAAGTAATTATTAATGCGGGTCAGAATGGTCCTCTAGCTTGCCATTTACAAATGATACTTAATGTGCAAATGAATGCACAATTTAGGTGCTCGAAAAGCTTAAACTGAAATCAAGTTGTTTCCCTTGAAGGAGGTTTGCACTCTATCAGTGTTTTTAAGTTGAAGCTTAAATATTTGAATATTGTTATCATTAATACCTTGAAATCGTTCGAAACAATACATAATTTCCCTTTAATAAAGTAAAAATATCACTATCGACATTGATTGTAGGCTGTAAGTTGTCCCCCTTTGTACCGCCACAGTGCGCACACTTATGTTTGAGGACTTTTCATATTTGGATTCAGAACGAAAAATACATCTAGAATCAACATTTTATTTCTCATCTTCCTTAAATGTGAACCAATGAAAAATTGGGAGCGTCCCATGGTCTATATTAATGAAAAAACACAAAAATGTACTGAAGAAGTTAATTTCATTTCTTGGTTTGCCTGTCTGTCTGTCTTTGAGCAGCTCTCAAAATTGATATAGAGCATTTCTTTACAATGTTATTAGGTATTAGGTATTTTTATAGTCACAGAGGCATCTCTGTGAAATTCGGGTTGCTCTCACCTGGAGAGCGCGTTGCAGCCAGAGGCGCGCCACCCAATTAAAAAAAATTGCATGCGATTTTTGTGTGACTGATGAGGAAGGAAAGGGAATTTTCAAAATGTCTTTACAATTTGGAAAATTTCATTTCAATTTGGAAAAATAGGAGTACAATTCAAAAGTGTATCTCTAAAGTCAAGATTATTTTAACTGTTTATCAGATATAATTTAATTGGTTTTTATTCATTTCAATTTAACATGTTGAATAAGTTGACAGATCAGTTATGGGATGCGGCATATTTTATTTAAGACTTGTACAAAAAATGATTTTAATTTTATTTAAGGGACGTACAACAATTAAGTTAACAATCGTGGACTCGAAGTAAACAAGAGAGTAAACAGGTGCTAAGCTGAATAATGTTTCAAACACATATTTTACGGTTGGCTCGATTTAAATTTATGAAGAAAAACAAATAATGCATCAATAAAATACCATAAATGGAATTCTTTATTTTCTAAGTGAAATTCAAAAGCAGTTTCAGTGGACATAAGCAAATTTCGAAAGGTAAAGGAATGAAATCAAACGGGGGAAAAGGCTGCAATGTATGGCACTTATTCAAAGTGCTAAGTCTAATTTGACCAATTCGGAACAGTGGATATTTTTAACTTCAAATAATAAACAGACAATATTGTATCAATACATGTTATTCAAATAGTTTCAAATAATATATTTTATGATAAGAAATGAAAATATCGAATAAATGATGGTTTCATTGAATACAGTTCCATATCATTGGATATTTTAAGATCAAATAAACTGAAAATATCGAACTTAAGAATATTTCAGATCGCATAAACTAAAAATCTCGATTAAATCAATGTTTTATTTATCACAGTTTAATACAATTGGATATTTTAAGATCAGATAAACTATATAAAAAAAGACTAAATGAATGTTTTATGCAACACAGTTTCATACAATTGGATATCATAAAATCAAATTTTAAAAACTCGCAGTTCAATGAACGTTTCATATTTGACACAGTTTCATAAAATTGGATATTAATTTTTATGATAAAATAAACTATTAAAAAAACATCGAATAAATGAATCAACACGGTTTCATTATAATATGGCACATCACAAAAACATGCATACAGTTTTATAAATGTTTTATTCAACACGGTTTCATATAATATGGAACATCACAAAAACATGCATACCATTTTGAGGGGGGAAATGTAAAAGATCTATAACAAAAAAGATATATTTTTTTTGCAATGCAACTATTACTAATCAGAGTATTGTGTGCTGTTTCGAAGAACACATAAATTTACACCATTAAAACATAAAGTAAAAATAGTGCAAAGCTATAAACTGAACATGTGTGTTACTAGTTGTTCATAGATTAACAAAAGCATTGAAAGTTGTAACACAAAGTTGCTCACTCGAATATAACATTTTATTATTATTATTATTATTATTATTAATATGATGATTATTATTAATATGATGATGATGATGATGATGATTATTATTATTATTATTATTATTATTATTATTATATTATTATCTAATTTACTAAAAAAAGAAAAGTTTGAACATTTGCCTTCATGCGCACGAGTAGGGCCTACGTACGTGCATGTGTGTGTGCGTGTGTTTGTGCGCGTGCGTGTGCCCGTGCTTGTATGTGTGTGCGTATGCGAATCAGGTGTGTGTGGGTGTGTGTGCGCACACGCGCGCGCGCGTGTGCGCACCGAAGTATGAGCAATTTAATTACCGGCAGCTTAATTACCGGTACAGTATTTTGATGAACAGAAGATACTTTTTTCTCCGGTTTGTTTTTTGTCGTTGTAAAGAGCAGAAGTCGATAAAGTTGTTCTCTTTTAGGAAGGATGCATAAATATGAAGCAATATATGTTTTCTGTTTTCTGTTTATTATTATTTATTGATTGTTCACATTCGAACAGAATCCGAACGAGGCATGCCTACTTACGTCATAAATGCAGAGCCAGTGTGTCAAGTGCACTTTGAAGAAATCCACCTGCATCTGGCAAGTCCAGTCAGCTCTGCCATAGTATTGCCTACTTACGTCAGAAATGCAGAGCCAGTGTGTCAAGTGCACTTTGAAGAAAGCCACCTGCAACTGGCAAGTCCAGTCAGCTCTGTCATAGTATTGCCTACTTACTTCAGAAATGCAGAGCCAGTGTGTCAAGTGCACTTTGAAGAAAGCCATCTGCAACTGGCAAGTGCAGTCAGCTCTGTCATAGTATTGCCTACTTACGTCAGAAATGCAGAGCCAGTGTGTCAAGTGCACTTTGAAGAAAGCCACCTGCAACTGGCAAGTCCAGTCAGCTCTGTCATAGTATTGCTTATGAAACTGCAAATGGTCAATTGTTGTGGCAAAATTGTTAGAACAAGTACATTTAACATGATTTTGTTATTTCTTGTATTCAGTTTTTGTTGTTGTTGCAAAGATGCAGACTAACACCACCACCCCCACCCCGCTCCCCTCCATTTTATTGGTTCTTTCTGTTTTGTTGGGTGGGTTTTTTTGTTGTTTTTTTTTTGTCTTTCTTACTGCTGATTGAGCACATAAACCTTCGCTTTCTACATTTTTTGTTAACCATCCATCGCAACCATACTATTTTTTGTTCCTTTGGTTTTTCGTTCTTTTCTTTTTCTTCTTTTTTCGTTTTATTTCCTACTTTTTTTATATCTTGTTATATCTTTTTCTCTCTTATTTTGTAAAGGTGCTCTCTCTCTCTCTCTCTCTCTCTCTCTCTCTCTCTCTCTCTCTCTCTCTCTCTCTCTCTCTCTCTCTCTCTCTCTCTTTTTTTTTACCCTCAATAAAACATTCGTATTTCGTATTTCTCTCTCGACATAACATAATAATGGTAACTACAAGACCTCCCTTACTAAAATGCTTATTGCAAAATGAAAATTGTCTAGTTACTAGAAATGTT
>CM065680.1:24226134-24251134 GCA_017654935.2 Phymorhynchus buccinoides
TCGGCACAGAAAACGAGAGACAGAAACAGACACTGACAGAGAGAGAGATTTAAAGAAACTGTTTTTGCATGTTTGAAGCTATTGATACTGGGGCAACAAAGGAATTGCTATTTGGTCAACATTTACCCATCCACCTTCTCCTTCAATCGTACACACATACAAAATCCTGCATAAAAAAGTATCTGTGACTAGAAGTAGAATGGTAATACAATATAATGCAATGCAATCCTGCAGATACAGGAATCAAACCGAAATATTGAAGGTTAAATTATTGTAAAATTGGAAAGATTTTTTAGCACTTGCATTTAATATAATGTACATGCTTCACACATATATGGACTATTTCTTAGAATAATGCAATTTTTGTGTCAAATTAACTTTCATTTATATTTTTAAAGTACACACACATTCATGACATAAGTTCACATATGTCTTCCATATGATTATCCCGATCTTGCCTGTGTGTCATATCTCGCATTTACTTTCATTTTTGTGTGTGCATACATAGCTAAATGTCATCCATTTATTATTCAGATTATATATCTGGTAGCCATCTGTCATCATCTAAGTCTGAATACAGACACTAAACCTGGTAGAACATTCAGTTGTCATTGTTCTGCTTCGACAATGGAAAATGATTGTCAGGCTGTAGAGCAGTAAGTACTATCATATAACTATGTATTGATCTGGTGAGATTGTAATTATGTGCACAGGTGGGAACAGGGTCTTATATGATAGAGCCTCAGGCAGGCAGGGCTCCCAGGGAAGCACTAAAATTATACAGGACCCTCTAAAAGAATGTGCAGGGGGTCCCAGGGATGCACTAGAAAAATTCTTTTTAGCATTCGCTATGCCATTGAGACCCTCTATCCCGCCTCTAGGACCCTCTATACTGTAAGTGAAGGAGTCCCTGGGACCCCTTGTTTTGTGGGACAACTGGGAGCCCTGGGCAGGACAGTGAATTGTCTGTGTAGGACCTGCCATATTGTCCCTTTTACATGATGGGGAGTTTAAAAGAGTAAAGATTGCGTTAGGATTAATGCAAGCATGGAAGTGGGCAGAATTGATCACACGCTCGCACACGCACACGCACACGCACACACACACACACACACACACACAGGATGTAAAAAAGCTTTATCAAGCTTATTCTTTTATCGTCACTAAAGATCATTTTGACTTGACTTGACACACACACACACACACACACACACACACACACACACACACACACACCGCTGACACACACACACACACTCACTTACACACTCACTGCAATAGGGCATTTGCCGCGTGCCGGCGACCTTGAATTTCACTGAGTTGAAATTAGAGAGTTATATTAGAGAGGTCACGAGAACTCGGGCAAAACATGTGTGGGCAATTTAGTAGTCTCATATAGAGTATGAATACTCGTGGCAAATGCCCTATTGAAACATCTCTTTTACTTGATACTTGTTATTAATAAAACTATTTGCTTTTGTTACAGATGGAAATGAAGTTGTCTTTGTTAACTTCTATGCTGACTGGTATGTATGGAAATTGTGTGTGTGCGTGCATGCGTGTGTGCATGCATGTGTGTGCGTGTGCGTAAGAGAGAGAGAGAGAGAGAGATTTAGAGGTATTTTAGTTTTTGTTCCTTTTGTATTTACTTTTTAAATCAAGTACTGGGTATTGTTTCTTTCTGATAAGGGTGATAGTGATAGTTGTTCTGCTACAAATAATGATAAGGGTGATACTGATAGTTGTTCTGCTACAAGGTATGAGGCATTTGTCAAATGCTGTGTATGTAAGTATTCAATATTTGTGATGGTGCATGGGAAAAAACAACTTAAGTCGCTCAGAATGTTTTTGAGCAAACGCCAGAAATAGTCAACAACCCTCAAAATGCCAATGTTCTATTTAGGGCATATTTATGTCTATTTTTATGCATTCTACAAGTATCCACAGCATGAAAGACAATTTTGAATGATTTCTTTGTTTATTTGATTGCTTTTTTAAGTCAAGTTGATAGAAAGAAAGAGAAAAATTATGTCTTCTATGTCCAATTTCTGCAAATGACCTATCTCGATTGCCAAACATCAAACAGTTATAAAGTAAAAACTAGACAAGATAACTTAATTCGGTTTTCTGTGTATTAAACAAGGAATCTTTGCTCCATCATGAAAAATTAAAATCTGAATGTATACCAAAATTCCATTATGTCTGTTTTTAAAAACAAATTAATGTGGCGGTACCATAGCCGATGAGGTTTATCCGAGGCGTGGTTACCGCTACACATATCTATATTGATAAAAACTCGGGACTTTACTGGTGTTGCACTGCCTCTGGGCATTGCAGCCAGTATTGTTCCCACCATCTTTGTATTTACAAATGTCCCATATGTGTCTATGACCGAGAGGACGTAAAACACCATTTTTCATTCATTATGTCTGTTTAAGTGTTTTTCCCATGCACTGTCATATTTTGTTGTTAGCTTTTTATGTTTATATTAAAAAAAGCACACCCTAAGTTTTCAGATTTTTAGCCTGTTGTCTGGTTTCTTGAAGATGTTTTCTTTTAATGATATTTTACTATTTGATTTTATGCTATGACAAAGTAATATTTTTCTTTTGTTTTCTCAGGTGTCGATTTAGCCAGATATTAGGACCAGTCTTCGATGAAGCTTCCAAGAAAATATCAGAGGAATTTCCTGTGAGTTTGTGATTCGTCAATTAATTCATTTTTTTTGTGTGCATTTGTACCTTATCAGTCTCTTGATTTCTTTCCTACTCCAAATCCTTTCAAATAGGAGAAATGTACCATGTAATTGTAAATATGATAAGTTTCAACAGCATGATGAGAGCATTGTAAGAAGTATGGTCACAGGGAATGAAAAAATAGCGCGCCCAAGAGTCAGTTTAGTTGAGAAGATTATCACAAACTTTCTGCTGGAAGTAATAATACATGTATATGCATTTTTGCATACATGGTACTTGTTTATGATAAACATGGATGCTCCTTCTTTCAGGATGTCCTGAATTGCAGGATTTTTAAATTGCCTAGAGCCGGATTATGAGAATTTGAGAAACAACGATTTTCTTACACACACACGCACACACACACACACGCACGCAATTGCACGCACGCACTCACACACGCACTTGTACAATAAAAAGGGCCTATATAAGCATTTACTATATTCAAAGTCTAGAGGGGTGAAAAAAGAGCAGTAAATGTGTGTGTGTGTGTGCTCTGTTCTTGCATTCTGCCGGGGCCGCCCCCTTGCAGGATTTTTTTAATTTCCCAGGAGCAGCCATGTGATAAAGCACACATACCCTACACTCCACACACAAACATTGACATGCATAATTTTATTATATTCACAGATATATAACCACCTTGAGTTTCACAAGTTTTTGTATGCGCGTATACAAGTGAATAGAAATACTGTTCATGTATTTTTGCAGATAGGCTGTGAGGTTGTATTAGATGTTATTATATTTTCTGTATTTCTCTGGGTTTCAGGAAACAGGGAAGGTAATCTTTGCCAAGGTTGACAGCGATACAGAAGGTAATTTGACTTTTGTTTTTAGTTTAGAAATTCACATTTAAAGCAATGTTAGGGGAATAGTGATTGCACTGACCTATCATTTTATGATAACACTATGAGCATACATGTATATGTGACCCAGCACCACAAAAGGGACATTAACAGGGTTCGCACAGTCTTTGAAGGTCTTTGAAAGTCTTTGAGAAATGGAGTGCCATTTTCAAATCTTTGAAAGTCTTTGAAAATTGACTGGTCTGTGAAATTTGTGAAATTTTTTGTCAAAAAGTCGTTGACACCTAAAAATGTCATTGGCACCAAAAATTGTTTTTTGTTTGCTTACAGAATTAATAAAGGAGCATTTTAATTTGGCTTATTTTCCAATATCCACAGTTTAGAGATCTTGCTCCATTTAGCAGACGTCTTCGATTTGTGAAGAGTTACTTCTCTTCGCTAAATCTGAGTCGTTTTGGCTACACTGGTGCAACTTGAATTATGATTGAAGCAAATGTCGTGAGAGGTCTTTGAAAATAGGATAAAGGGTCTTTGAAAAGGTCTTTGAAAGTTTGTGAATTTTGGTTTTATGAATCTGTACGAACCATGTAAGTGTTAAACTGACCATTCTGAGATAATTATACAGTTGGAAACTTCAGACAATTCTCATTCTAATGATATAAGAACCATTCTTGTATCTTTTTCTGTTCCAGAGTTAGGAGCTTTTGAGCATCGGCCACTTTGAGAAAACAGTCTAAAGTCTAGCCTAGCTGAAGAAAATGCATTGCCCTACTCGTTTTAAAGCACTTATGAGACCATCTAGAGACCATATTAAAGATTATCATTTATAAATATGAAAGATAAGATGTTAGAGAAGACAAAAATACCTTTAATTCAAAATTGACAAAAAATAAGATGTTTGACTTTTCAATTGTCCTGTTGTGAGAAACTAGCCCTGCAACGTAATGTCCATTTCGTGGTGATGGGTCACATACATGGTAGTACTGATTATTAAGCTGCAAGATTATCATTAGCTATTTTTCTTTTGTTTCTTTATTTCTTATATGAAGATTGTTTTGTCGGGGCTGTAAACAATAGGATTTGACACATTTTGATTTTGTCAACAATTATGATGGTCTTTTCTATTGATGATTTACTCAATGATAGAGCAAAACACAGCACAGGTTATAAACACATTGTGATGCTATGAACATTTCTAAAATTGTCTTTATTGGGGTGTACTAAAAGTTCATGATAACAGATATATTCAGATGTTTGGATTTGAAATGACAAAATTGTGAATGAAATGGCCTCCTCTCTCTGTGATTGATCGTGCTAACATAATCTGGCGGACTCCCAGTGGTGCACGACATTTTTTGAAAATATACAAGTTTATTTATATTTGTGAAAAATATATCGCTAAAATGTTTGTACTGTTAGAATATAATGATTATTTTAAACATATTAATTTCTTAGTAACTACTAAAACCAGGGATGTGAGAGGGCCCCAAACAAAAAAGCGTAGCCGATGGTATCGTCAAAGTACTTAAACAAAACTTTGACTCGCATCCTTTGTTGATCTCCTCTTTCCTCACATCAATGGTGTGATAAATAATGTTCATGGTTGACAAATGAAACAGTCACTCAATAGCTTTGAAAACATCCAAATCCTTCTTCGAAATCATAGCCGAACGCATAAAAATGATGCATTGCCATTGGACGTTAACTGACCAGCCACAGAGAAGCTTATGAAATTTAGTCAAGGGAATGTACTCACGCTACAAGCTGCTTTTTGTTTTCACTGTGTGTGCGCAAAGAAAGTCTACCGAACTCGACAATCTGTACAATCGTCTCTGTACTTTTTTGTGTGTGTGTCGAATAGAAAAAGCGCATTTACGCGCTTACGTGTATCTCTCACATCCCTGTAAAACCGCGTTTCTAAGTGAACAAATCTCATAAAACTGTCAACAAAAAAAGTATTAAGGGATCTAACTCCTGATGTGAGTCCCGTGGAAAAATAGGGGTGGGGTTGAAAATGTGTATGGTGTTCAGTAAAAAGCACGGTGACATACTTTTTTGTGTGTTTAGTGTGGAGAATATACATTATTTCATATATTATCAAAACTAGAATGATTTCATCGTTGAGTTTCTTTCTACAGGCATTTGAACAATCAAATTTGGGGAAATATGTGTCAATACAGCAACAATTTGCTTAAATTTCCTCTTGACTAAATTATATTGCCTTACCATTTGACATAGATTCTGATACTACGTAGGTTGCAGTATCAGGCAAGATTAATTGAAAGTTTTTAATAACATAAGTGTATGAAAGGTGTCCAGTTTTCAGTAAACCTGGTTTTACCCGAAAATTGTCCACCCACCCCCACATTTCGACCACGAATTACAAGAAAAGTAGCATGGTGACCCTGTGTTTTCTTTTCAGTTTTGACCTTAGAAATATGTGTAGATGCTATGACAAAAATCTTAATCATTTGTCATCGTGGGAAGTAAACGCCACGTATCCCCTTAAGTATGGTAACAGAGGCAGTGAGTGAGTTCACAATGACCCCCACCTGTAGTGTAGGTGAAAGAGTGGGAGTAAAAACAAACGGCTTCAGTCAGCTGCGGAATGCAAACTCTTTGTATATTCAGTTTTTTTGGTGTGACATAATGCTGTAGTTTATGCTTCTCAGTGTTAATTCTATCTTTGAAATCAGAGTGTCAGATTCAGTGCACTAAATCTGCCTCTTTAATTTTAGAGGGTCGCCTAGATATTGTCAGGAGTCTCTTTTCAAATGTTTTCTTTTTTTTTTCTTCTCATAAACTGTGGCTCAGGTGAAAATATGCTATGCTTTGCGGCGCAATGACCTGAAATCCAATGCGTCAGATTTGAATGTCATAGACGCACATCTGTGCGTAAGAATTAACACTGTTCCTAACCCCTCCCCTCTTCCCTTTCCAGTGACAATTTCGGGCAAGTACCGTATAACTAAGTACCCCACACTGAAGCTGTTCCGGAATGGGGAGGTGATGAAGAAGGAGTACCGGGGCCAGCGTACGGCGGACGCCCTGGCTGACTTCATCCGGAAAGAACTCAAGGATCCAGTGACTGAGCACTCTGCTCTGCACAACCTCAAGGAGTTGGATGTATGTGGATCTGAGTGCTTTGTCTCTCTGTTTTCTCTTGTGGGATGGGTTTGCAACATGTTTACCAGCCGCGAACAAAGAGAGCGAAGCTGGTAATGTTTTCAGTGAATTCTGTTCCTATCTGACTGACTATGTTACCACGATAGCGTTTGAACGGAGGGACCTAGGACGCTCAAAGTTTGCATGCGGATAAGTATTAAGGATATCTAGGCCAAGTTCGATAATGAAGGTTAATGGTCAAGGTCACTGGAGCCGAAAATGCTGCTGAGCACCTGGCACAATAACGGAGGGACCTAGGACACTCAAATTTTGCATGCGGATATGTACTAAAGTATCTAGGATAATTTTGAAAATGAAGGTCATAGGTCAAAGTAGTGTATAACAAAAATAATGACAAAGATACTACTACTACTGCTGCTGCTAGTACTGCTACAACTTCTACTGCTAGTACTGCTACTATTGCTAGTACTACTACTTCTATTACAAAATATACTAACCTATTTTACTAACCTACATCTCAAAGAGAATATGCATCTAAAAGCATTTGTTATAGTGGCTGTGGATGACATTTGCATGATTGTTGTATATTTTTCAGAGAAAGAAACGGAACGTGATTGGATACTTCGAGAACAAGGAATCTGATAATTATAAAACGTTTGCCCGGGTTGCCAGCACACTGCATGATGACTGCAACTTTCATGCCACCTTTGGGTCAGTGGACACAAAGTTGTTATTCACTCTGTCTATCCGTCTTGTCTGTCTCTCTTTGTATGTTTGTATTATTGTGTGTTGATGGGGTTAAGGGGCATATGTGTGATGTTTGTAATATGTTGCTTGAGCCGTATGTCTCCTTGATTACTCTCTCTTCGTATGACCTTATTATTCTCGTCCGTAAAATATGATTTTTATCTTTATTAATTAAACATTTACACAAATTCTGATTTAAATATTATTATAGTTTATAACTATATTATTAATCATATTATAAGATACATGGGGCCTGAGTGCCAAAAAGCAATTGCCATATAGTACATCAAATACAATATTTATTTTGTCTTGCTTTTAAGATATTCATTTTCTTTTATTAAAAACCTCAGCCTTCTTAAATTTCTTGTCTCCATTTTGTTTCTGTTTCTGTATCGCTCTCTTTTCTCCTCCTTTTCTTTCTCCCTCTCTTAATCCCTGCTGTCTTAGATAATTATTGATGAATAGTCGTTTCATGCTGAGTGATTAGAATGTTGCATTAACACTTGATTTTGAAAATAAAGTCTAGCGGTACTCTCATAACGCGAGCAATGAGTTGAAAAAGTCTAGCGGTACTCTCATAATGCCAGCAGTGAGTTGAACAAGTCTAGCGGTACTCTCATAATGCCAGCAATGAGTTGAAAAAGTCTAGCGGTACTCTCATAATGCCAGCAGTGAGTTGAACAAGTCTAGCGGTACTCTCATAATGCCAGCAGTGAGTTGAACAAGTCTAGCGGTACTCTCATAATGCCAGCAATGAGTTGGAAAAGTCTAGCGGTACTCTCATAATGCCAGCAATGAGTTGAAAAAGTCTAGCGGTACTCTCATAATGCCAGCAATGAGTTGAAAAAGTCTAGCAGTACTCTCATAATGCCAGCAATGAGTTGAAAAAGTCTAGCGGTACCCTCATAATGCCAGCAGTGAGTTGAAAAAGTCTAGCGGTACTCTCATAATGCCAGCAATGAGTTGGAAAAGTCTAGCGGTACTCTCATAATGCCAGCAGTGAGTTGGAAAACAGCCAAACAAAACTTGTTTGAACGTGTAGGAAAGGTTAGGTAGATGTGATGAAAAGAAATGGGAAGAATGTAAAGACGAGAAATATACAGGAAAGTGAAGCGTTCTGTATTGATCGATAGAGTATAATATAGTTGTCATTTTTCAAGAGACCAAAAAAAAGCACTCACATGAGAAATGTATTGATCGAGACAGGAGATGTTTGAATGGGAAACAGCTGTGTAAACAAATTCAGCGATTTGTTGTGGGGTTGTATACATTGACGCTGTACATCAGTGTTGGATATTTGCTGGATGTCTGTAATGGAGACAGATGTGCGTCTCTTAGCAGCTGCAGAACATTTGTTGGAAAGAATCAATGCAGAAAGTTTGTTAGCATATGTGTGCTTTTATAATTTAACATCATACAGTGTACACTTTTTACAACCCCATTTCAAGAATTAAAACAGCAGAGAAATTTCACAGCGGGGCTGGAGAGAACCAGGGGATTAAAAGAGGGTGATTGTCAAAGGGATGGGGAAGGGAAAAGAAGGATTATGCCCTCAACATTAGGATCCAGTTATGGTTTTTTTCAAGTTATTTATTTTGTTTATTCATTTTTGGTTTGCTAAGAATTGGTCTTCATGTGTTATATTGTATGCCTGTTTTTGTGGTTTTAAAATTTTTAAAATTTTAAATGGCATTGTTAGAGGAAAGGGAAGCTTTGTACCACATTTTATGGATTGAGAGCCTTGCTCCTTATAATGTGACTAATAAAATAGTACGAAACTATAATAACAAAATACGAATTTTGTGTAAGAGTTGGGGTGCGCGCCTTGTAATCAGGTGTACCTTATAGTACGTAACTATAATAACAAAATACGAATTTTGTGTAAGAGTTGGGGTGCGCGCCTTGTAATCAGGTGTACCTTATAGTACGTAACTATAATAACAAAATACGAATTTTGTGTAAGAGTTGGGGGGTGCTCCTTATAATTAGGTGTACCTTATAGTACGTAACTATAATAACAAAATACGAATTTTGTGTAAGAGTTGGGGGGTGCTCCTTATAATCAGGTGTACCTTATAGTACGTAACTATAATAACAAAATACGAATTTTGTGTAAGAGTTGGGGTGCGCGCCTTGTAATCAGGTGTACCTTATACAAACTATAATAACAAAATACGAATTTTGTGTAAGAGTTGGGGTGCGCGCCTTGTAATCAGGTGTACCTTATAGTACGTAACTATAATAACAAAATACGAATTTTGTGTAAGAGTTGGGGTGCGCGCCTTGTAATCAGGTGTACCTTATAGTACGTAACTATAATAACAAAATACGAATTTTATGTAAGAGTTGGAGTGCGCGCCTTGTAATCAGGTGTACCTTATAGTACGTAACTATAATAACAAAATACGAATTTTGTGTAAGAGTTGGGGTGCGCGCCTTGTAATCAGGTGTACCTTATAGTACGTAACTATAATAACAAAATACGAATTTTGTGTAAGAGTTGGGGTGCGCGCCTTGTAATCAGGTGTACCTTATAGTAGAGTTGTAAGAGTTGCGCGCCTTGTAATCAGGTGTACCTTATAGTACGTAACTATAATAACAAAATACGAATTTTGTGTAAGAGTTGGGGGGTGCTCCTTATAATCAGGTGTACCTTATAGTACGTAACTATAATAACAAAATACGAATTTTGTGTAAGAGTTGGGGTGCGCGCCTTGTAATCAGGTGTACCTTATAGTACGTAACTATAATAACAAAATACGAATTTTGTGTAAGAGTTGGGGGGTGCTCCTTATAATCAGGTGTACCTTATAGTACGTAAAATACGGTAAATGAAAGTGACAGAGTTTGTGTCATTTAGGGATGAAGGATGAAAAGGGGGAGGGGGATTCGTGCAGTAAAAATAAAAGGCAATGCCCTGAAACACAAATATTTTACTACTCTTAAAAGACTACCAAGGACAATGCAGTGTACTTCTTGGCTCAGCATGATTTATTGTCAATGTCTGTGCTAATTTTGTATACATTGTGATGGCAGGGCCATCTCAGCTCCTGAAAGAGTGAGCGGCGACAGGATTAACTTCAGACCACCGAACGTAAGTGATGCTGTCCAAGGTCTTGTCTATGTTGCATTGGTTGTTTTGTTTTGCTGTAATTTATGTTGTGAATTTAACACATTTGTTCTTTTGAAACCAGAAGATAAAGAAGGCTAGTGAAAGGGAGAAGTTATATCATTGCTGTACTTTATTTCGTGAATTCGTCAACACTTTTGTTTAAAAAATAAGTTAAGAGAAAGAGACACCGAACACTGAAAACCTTTATTTACAGACAGATGGTTTTGAGCAGCAAATCAGATTCTGTTCATAAAGTGACTCTTAATTTTCTTTGTGACTTGTGTGTAAAGCAGCGACAGACTATGTGACTGCCTCATGTGACTCGATCAGGCCGTGATGTTTCACCTCATTTGCATATCAACCTGCTTGATCAGTCTGACTCAGTCGGGCCCAGTCAGGTGACAGGGCCGAATAGGGCGGGTTCTAAATTTCACTGATCGAGTCAGATGGCTTGTGACCTCTTCTGTGCGGGAAACAAAATTTGGTCAACGTCACGACCTGATCGAGTCATATGAGGCAGTCGCATAGTCTGTCGCCAGCTTAAGGGACAAAGGGGGGCTGATTTTATCATTAAGTTGAGAAGCAAGAAGAGGGTGGGAATGGAGGGAATCGGTTTTGATCAAAAGATAATCGGATAAACAATAAAGGGGGCTTTATCAGTTCAGTAACTGTGACAACCATAGGCCGAATGCTCAGTGGTTTTAAAGGTTACTACACACTGTTGCAGACTGACAGGGAAGACATAGTGTTCATGGGCCACCAGAACAACTTTGATCAGCTCAACGCTTGGACCTTTGAAAAATGTGTGCCCCTGGTCAGGGAGATCACCTTTGAAAACGCTGAGGTGAGTCAACAGAAAATGTGCATGTGTGTGTGTGTATCACTGTATGCAGGGCCGGACCAAGTGATTCTTAAGGGGGGAGGGCTCCATCGGGGGTCCTAGGAGCTGCATAGGTCACCGGTTACTGGGCCTTGTGGGGGCCCAGGGGGCAAAGTTCCCGGAAAATTTTGCAATTTAGTGATTAAGGCAAAAATCGAACCATTTTCTTACTTTTCATCCTTGTATAAGGCATGGGACAGAGGGGGGTGGGGGGTCCAGAATTCAGACCCCCCCCCCCCCCTAGATCCGACCCTTATGTGTGTGTTTAAAAAACAAACGCACAACCAAAGAAAGAACAACAACAACGATGACAAAAGAAACTGGGTTCTCTCTTGCACTGATTCATACTACCACCATTAATTTGTGAAATGAGTGAAGGCTTTGTGTGTGTGTGTGTTTTCTTCACAGGCCCTGACGGAGGAAGGCCTGCCTTTCTTGCTGTTGTTCCACCACCCCGATGACACTGCCATTGTGGAGACCTACAACAATGAAGTAGCCAAGCAGCTGTTGTCTGAAAAAAGTGAGATTATTCTTCACTCAATTGAGTCACATACAAAATGACATAGTTTAACATGCAACATGTACTGAGTGAAAGATAAATCAGTATATTTTAGCAGACTTCTTACTTTGAACGAGTGAGCCGCATATAATTTTCATGATGTAAATAATCTGATGAAGTGCGCTTCATCATGAAAACAAAAACTTCCTACTCCACGCGCATATAATTTTCACGATGTAAATAATCTGATGAAGTGCGCTTCATCATGAAAACAAAAACTTCCTACTCCACGGGCATATAATTTTCATGATGTAAATAATCTGATGAAGTGCGCTTCATCATGAAAACAAAAACTTCCTACTCCACGGGCTGACCACTTTGTCATGATCTTGATCTAGTATCACAAAGCCACTCAAGTTTTGATAGACTTGGTTTAGTATGTAAATTAAAAAAGGGTTGTAAAAAGCACAATATAAACCATAAACATAAACATTTGTTTATTTAATGTTTGAATAAAGTGAGCTTTATGGTCGCCGCCGTATTGAATGAAGCAAATTCGAAGATGATGAGTAGTTCAATTAAAGAAGTAAAAAACGAAAATAGGACACACTGGAGACAGTCTAAGGGAAGCAACTACAAGGGGGAGGTCTCAGGAACAGCGAGTTATTTCCCTGTTATTGGGTTTCGCGACAGTCAAAATATGTCGGAAAAATCCCTACGACGTGACTCCAAAAGATGGGAACAGTGTCGGAATGACGTCTCCGACATGACTCCATTGAGTTAAACACACTTAGTGATTATAGCTCATTACTTCTGAATCTAAGAAGGTTTTTTTCTCCTTTTCTATTTTACTTCACTTTGCTTTGAGAAAAAAAGGAACAGGTGGGAAAAAAAAGAAAAGATAATGAATGGTCATCTATTTTCACTTACTTTGAGTCCTCTGAAGACGGAGTATGGCCGCCCATGTGGCGGGGCACTTTAAAAGCAGCCATACACGTAATCTTCCCACCCAAGGCCATGAGAAATGTTCACATGGCACTGGGTGTGCCCCCAGAGCGCTTAAGCTGGGGAACGAAAACAACAAACAACAACAACTTACTTTGAAAAAGACAAAAGAAATGTATGCGAGTGTCTTATTCATCCTTTCTGAATCTTATCTTTATTTAGGTATGAATTTCATATGAATTGGTGTTTGCATTTTTATACAACTCTTCTCCTCGTGGGGATACCGGGGGGTCTTTTGTATAAATAGTTCCCCCACCTTCTGGAAGTTCTGTGTTTGTAACTTCCTCTAATCTGTCACTCTCTTTGACTCTGCATTTCCCCTTTGCTTACTGTCTTCTACTATCTTTCTGCCTTACCGGTCCATTCTCCTGCCTTTTTTCACGAAACACTTTCAAAAACATTTCTTCCAGCCGAAGCCGGACTTGCTTAGTTAGGCGCATAACAGCATCAGTGAGGTATTCAGGACAGGAAGACTCGACAGATTTGTAACAGAGAGAGGCAATGCTTGCGCGCACACGTGTGTAATTCTATGTCTGTTTGTTTGTCTGACCGCTTTTGGGTGTTTGTGTAATTTTCATTTCCCATTCTTTATGCTATATGTTAAATATTATTATATGTGGTGTTATATGTGTATATTATATTTTTATATTGTAAGCGCCTAGGGCATTAAATTGATTAGGCGTCCTAAATGTTCTAATAATAATAATAATAATAATGACGCATCTGCGCTCATAATTGACAGGAAACTGTCTGAGCGATCGAAGAAGAAGAAGAATCCAACTCTTGAAATTTGCATACAGAAGAGCATCTTGGATGGTATAGAAAACCGTTGTAGTTTAGAAGCCCCCTGCATGTTTAAGAGTCTCAGTCTCAAAATCTGGTTCTTTCAGTTTCATGACAATAACCCTACCCCTTTCCTGGGACAGAATGTTGCATCTTAGTGAACATTTTCAATGCAAACATTTTGTGGGGGTGTCTACAACTTTGTCAATCATTGTAGTCATTAGTGTAAGTTTTTTTAATTTTATAACATAACATTAAAACTGTGGGTTGCAGCCAATGTGAACTTTCTGGTGGCGGATGGCACCAAGTTCACGCACCCTCTGCACCACTTGGGCAAGTCGCTGTCAGACTTACCTATTTTGGCTATTGACAGCTTCCGCCACATGTACGTTTTCCCCAACGACGTCAAGAAAGATTTGGAGTAAGTATGAAAGATTTTTGTTTTCCCATGTTCATGTGCTTTATATTCCTTAACCCTTTCAACACCAGCCATTTTTCAGCCAAAATTTACCACTAAGCTTACCTGGGTAGAGAAAAGATTTTGTCTGCAATATTGGGGATTCCTCTGTGACATGCATAAAATAGAGCCTATTATTCCCTCCCAAGATTAAGAACTTAAGGTCATTGGTTAACAGATCCTCATTTGATGCCTTTTAGTGATGTGGGTGTTAAATCATTGTGGTGCCAAGAGGCGACAGTGGCGATGAAAGGGTTAAAGTTACAACGTGTAATTGTTCAGATATTGATTTCAGTATGTTTCTGTTGTGTCCTAAAGTATGTATCTTTGCGTCTGTATGAAAGGGAAGTGAAGGATGTTGATATGAAGAAAAGACAAGGCGAAGGGTGGATGAAGAAGGTAGTTTGTGCATTATTTCTGTATGCACTTCCGTAAAATATACTATCAAATGTTTGATGAAGTGTCTTACTCCATCACTTAGTTGTTGTCTTTGTAAAAGATTATCAAAAAGAAAACAAACTTAATGGCCAGAACGGTGAGCTTGTCTGTGTGTGTGTGTGCGTGTGCGTGTGTGTGTGCGTGTGCGCGTGTTGATGTGTGCACATGTGTTAGGCTGTGCAGAAAGTCAGTAATGCTGGTATTGGTGTGATTGCAGCAAACCAGGGTTGCTGAAACAGTTTGTGGAAGACCTGCACTCTGGAAAACTCCACAGAGACTTTCACCATGGAGGCCAAGCCTCCCCCTACCCCACCCCGCCGGAACCCTCCGCCCTTGCTGCAGTGAGTCAATGTTTTCATGTGGTCGTTTGCATAGTATGGAGTACAATGTTTTTAGAAATGAAACAGGAAAGATTTATGATCATAGTTAGAATAAAAAAAATTTGGTCTGCGAATGGGGTAGAGGAGCGGGTCCTACTTTTGTAATAAGAATTGTTCGTAAATAATTTTGGGGAGTAATTTCATGGTGTGTAGGAATTATCTTGCCTAATTCAATCGGTCAAACAGGGGAAGTTACTCTACCATCAGGTAAATCCCCAGCTCTCGCTTCGTGTGTTTGAGGAGACACACAGCATGTAGGGAAGTTACTCTACCATCAGGTAAATCCCCAGCTCTTGCTTCGTGTGTTTGAGGAGACACACAGCATGTAGAACGCAGTGCGTCATTCAAAATTTGATGTAATTTATATTTTTATGTGACAGTTTTTAAGTTCTATCACTTTGTAGCTGACTCCCATCCTGCGGTTTCAAGCTTCGACGCCTTTGTTGCATTGTTGCTATGGTATTTTAGTAATGGAGGTAAACAACTCTTGTTTTCACGAAGTGCTCTCCCCTATTTTTGGGGGGGAAATCGTTTTGAGTTGAGAGGAGAGAGAGGGTGAGAAAAAGTGGGGAAACAAGTGACGAAGTGCTAGTAAGGGACTGTCTGCAGACAGGTTGATGTACTTGGTGGTAGCCTTGTTTTAGGTCTGCGCTAGTGGATATATAGGTCTCATGCTTATCACAGTGATGTAACAGTGTTGCCTTCAATGGTAGAAACACCTAGTCAGTTGTTAGTATTAGAAAAATTGCCTCATGGCATGAAACATTTGAAATATCACAGCTATGCCATTGTCATTATTATGCTTTAGCAAAGTTGGGTAAATCATGAGAGACTTGTGTTATTTGTTGAACAGGATGGATCGAAGCCAGCTGAACAAGCTGTCGAAGACGGAGATCAGCCCAAGACGGAGGAAGCAGAACAGCCCAAAGCAGCGGAAGAACAGCCTAAGACGGAACAGCCTCACCTGCCCAAAGATGTGGACCAGCCCCAAGCCCAAAAACAGCAGCAGCAGCAGCAGCAGCAGCAGCAGAAGCCAAAGCAAACACAGCCCCCAGAGTCCTTGTTCAAAAGGCTGGCGCCTTCTCGCAGCAGATACACCATTTTACGAGACGAACTTTAATCACTTTTGCCTGGTTCTTGTCCTGCTGTATTTACAGGCGGTAGCCTTATAAATTAAGCGGGGAGGGTGGAGGAGGGTGGGTGGGGCGTCTCACTCAAAATTGTTTGTAATTCTTGCATTTTGAGAGACCATAGATAATTTTCTACATTTATTTTAAAGAACTTATCAACCGGATTGATATATTTCAACCCCCTTCATTGCTAGAGTAAAACAGAAATTATCGATTTTCTTATAAAATTTAAGAGACCTGTTTGACACAATCTGAGAAAATGGTCCAGAGATATGTCTTTACTGACTTGTGTCTAAACCAAAAGCCATAATTCCAGGACTATGATATTAAAAGTTATGACATAGATGCAGGCATGGGAATTGGAAAAGTAAAAAAAATCTGAAAAGCGGGGGTCTGGGGGCCGCAGAAGGCCCCTAGTAGAGGTCCAGGGGTAACGCTGTTTTTTAAGCTCTAAAACAGCATTAGAATGGCTACATTTTGCTGTGTTTTTTTCCGGCAGACACACTTTTTGGGGGGCGTAAAAGTAACGTAATTTTGGCGGAAATTTGCTGTTTGGTGGACAATTCCCATCCCTGTAGATGACATCACACATCCTGTAGTAGACACAGGAGGGACAGGGAATGGGGTAAAGGGGGTTGTTAGACACCAGATGTTCTGGAAAAGGAAAAACTTTTGTCATTAATTGTTATAAAAGTACATTTTTTACAAATAAGATATTAACCCCTTGACTGCCAGAGAAAAATAAAGAAAAAATCATTGGTCAAATCATGCCATGAAAAAGACAACTGATAGAGTCAATCTAGCAAAATGGTCTGGGGACATAACTCTCAATTGTGTTAGAGCAAAAACCAGCATATCAGAGTTATTCCTCCCCATCTGATGACATCATCAGTGATGTCATCAAGTCAGTACGTGATATGTTGGTGGCAGTCAAGGGGTTAAGACATTAAAACAACAACAGTGTACAATTAGCTTGGCATGCTACATCTAGGCCCAATTGTGCAATGTTGCATCACTCACCCCATTAGTTTTGGGCTTGTACAACAGAAGTATGAAGAATGTGTTCCTTGTTTAGACCCCCCCCCCCCCCCCCCCCTCCCTTAATATGATTATGTAGACTTCTTTAAAACAGTTTTTTCCAGAGAGGGAATGGTGTGTTTTGGGGGGGTTATTTTTTTTTTCAAGGGAAACTGTCATAAGAGGCATATTTTGACTTGGATTAAAGCTTTTATGGCATTCTTGTTGACTATGGGTCCAAGTAACTCTTAAAGAAATCAAACATGACCAGGTGGTGAAATGTTGGTTTGTTTTGTTTTGTTTCTGGTTGGTTTGTTTGTTTTATGTTATGTGTTCATGACTAGGGTTTGAGGAATATGGGAAGATAGTGTGACTTCTGTAAAATATTTGGTGGTTGTGTGTCTGTGAGTGTGTGTGCGTTTGCGTGTAGACATGCATGTGTATCTCTGTGTATGTTGCTCTGTGTTTGTATGTATTTGCTCTTATGTATTTGCATTTGTACGTATGTACATGTGCTCAATTCCTTATTACTCTCTCTTTAGTCCTTTCTATTTTTGTTTTCCCTTTGTTCTTTTATAGTCTCTAAAGTCTAATTAATATCTTTGTTGTTCGTTGTTTTTGTGTGTGTCAACTTTTTTTTCTTGGCTACTTTATTCTTTCTTGTTTCTACTGACAACTAAAAGCTTAGGGGAAGCAAAAGGGTTGTGTTAAGTTACGTAAAGTTTTGCCAATGAATAACCTCATAGACTTAACAGTTAACTGTCACAAGTAGCACAGGAGTTGATTTTGATTGCACTTACACACTTACACTCTAATCTCTTTGTCTCTCTCTCTCTCCTTATCTCTCTCACCCACTCTAATCTCTCTGTCTCTTTGTCTCTCTCTCTCTCCTTATCTCTCTCACCCACTCTCTCTTTTGCTGTCTTCAAACACACTGTTGCATACATGCATAAAAATAAATCTAAAGATAAAGTGCCTTTTCCCTCACACCTTGTTTACAGACAGCAGCAACATTATTGCCTTGATAACTCATATGCAAATGTGCAGGAATGCTTATTACACCAAAAGACAGAAGTTTTAACTGTTTGTTTTTTGTTTCTCATCTGCAATTCTCTCTCTCTCTCTCTCTCTCTCTCTCTCTCTCTCTCTCTCTCTCTCTCTCTCTCTCTCTGTCTGTCTGTCTGTCTGTCTGTCTCTCTTTTTGATGACACACACCCACCATCTGCAGCGAGACGGACACACACAATGCTTCGTCCGAAAACTATGACAATGGTGATGTCATTGTAGACTGTGTGGAATCTCTCAGTGAAATTTCTCAAACCTCAGTGACGCGCAACAACACGAACAGCAAGGAGCCCGAGGGAGATGGAGACTGTGACGTGAATGGGAACGATAGGCCAACCACTGAAGTAAGCGACGCTTAACAGTTTGCCGACGCATCTACCATGTCGTACAGTAACCGCTTGTCTGATGCCAGAAAGGATGCACTGGAATTGAGGACATTGATACAAAGTTTCAGGCGACGGAAAGAAGACCACCTGGGCGACACAACTGGTGCGGATGAAAATACTTGATTACGATTGATATTACATGATCGTGCCCATAAACAGTATTGTATTCCTTATAAATGAACAGTCACAGGCTTGTTGCCTTTGTTTTTTTCTCCATAATGTAGATTCTATGTTATGATGACAATCGGATAACGACTTCTGCATGTGTTAAATTGATTTCAATGATTTATTGTCGATCCCCCCACCCCTTGTTACGAGCCAGAGGCCTAAACAATTCAAATATTTTGACTTTGACTCTCTCTTTCTCTCTCTCTTTCTCTGCGTGTGTGTGTTGTGTTTTGTTGTTGTTGTTATTGTTTTTTTGGTAGTAATAGCAGGCTGTCTTTTGTGTGTCTGTTAACTTCAAAACATTTCATAGTTGAATGGATCTGATGTCTTTTTTAGTTTCTAAACCAATATCATGTGACCCAGCACCATGAAAGGGACATTAAGTGTCAAATTGACCATTCTCAGAAAATTCTACATTTGAAAACTTCAGACAATTCTCTTACTAATGATACAAGAACCATTCTTCTATCTTCTTCCGTTCCAGAGTTATGAGCTTTTAAAGTTAATAGGGTGAGCGTCAGCCATTTTGAGAAAACACAGTCTAAAGTCTAGCTAGCTGAAGAAAATACATTGACCTACTCATTTTCAAACACTTATAAGACCATTTAGAGACCATATTAAAGATTGTCATTTATAAATATGAAAAATAAGATGTTGGAGAACACAAAAATGCCCATAATTCAAAATTGACAAAAAATTCTATTTTTGACTTGGCAAGCCTGTTGTGAGAAACTAGGCCAGCGACTTAATGTCCCTTTCGTGGTGCTGGGTCACATATGCTTTTGTGAGAGTTGTTTGAATGAACTTTAAAGCTTATTGTTTTGATGCTGTTATACTCATCAGAGACAGGCTGAAAATGGGAAAAAAAATAGGAACAAGAGATAGGCTGAAAATTGAAAAAATAGGAATGATTTAAACAAGCTGTGCTGATGTATGTGAAACGTAAGGTTAGAATGAGTTTATTGATAGAACAATACAGAATATGTTCTTGGTTTAGTTATGCAGATTGAAAGTCTATAGCATGAGGGATTTTAAGAGTCACTGAAACAAGTCAAGTTTATTTTTGAAATGCCTTTTTCAGTTTGATTTGTTTCGTTACACTGGAACTTGTGAGAATGTTGTGATTTTAATTGTGAACAACAATAACAACACCAATAGCAGCAGCAACAACAAGAAGAAACAGTTGATGTCTTTGTTGACTTTAGGTCCAATGACCTACACTTTGAAATGAATAAGGGGAAAGAACTTCTCGTAAATTAACTCCCTTTTTTTTAACCAAAGTTATTTATGGCACCGATTAAGGATGAACTTGGGTCTGTATTGTTGTGGCAACTACTTTCACTTTGCAGGCGAATCAGTGCCATAAATAACTGGTAAAAAAGGGAGTTAATTTACGAGAAGTTCATTCCCCTTATTCATTTCACTATATCCCCTCTCTTAGCCTCACTATTTCATATTTGCTTGACCTACACTTTGTTTTGTAAAATTTGTTAGGAAAATGAATAAAAGCAAAGAAAGCATGAGATTCTGCTTGAGTTCAACAGATTGAAAGTTGATTGTGTGACTAAAATGTTCACTTTCTACAAATCAATTTAGTTTTGGATACTCATTTCTCCCTCTTGTGAGTGGCATTTATAATCAAATTCTGAACACATTTGTACACATTTGTTATATGTCCCATATGGTCTTTTTAAGAGCGGGAGGACGTAAAGCTTAACTTTGCTGTACATTTGTTATTCTATGTGTACTTTTACTTGTGGCGGTGCCATAGCCGATGAGGTTTAACCGAGGCGTGGTCATCGCTACAGCTATCTGTATTAATAAAAAAATCGGGACTTTACTGGTTTCGTACTGCCTCCCGGCATTGCCTCCAGTATTGTTCCCACCATATTTGTATTTACAAATGTCCCATATGTGTCTGATTCAGACCAAGAGGACATAAAACACCACTTTCACCACAACATTTGTTATTCTGTCTAATCAAAAATGCATGAGACAGTTGGCTGTCTGTTATTGACAGAATACAAGCCAGAGTGGTTGCAAGGCTGAACTAACATAACTAAACATCGATATTGATTAAAAAACCCAAAAACAAATATCAATCAAAAATAAACAAATTGATTTATGGTTTTATCAGACTGATGCCCACATTTTCAGGTTTTCTTTATATGACAAATAATTTGAATAAAATAAACCATTTGTCAGAGATTTTTCATGAAAAGTGAATCAACAAAATTCGATTGTCACCCCACAGGTGTACCCTTTACTCAAGAGCTTTTAAATAATTACTCAACACATTTTTGTTTACATTTTTCCCCCTCATCATAAATCAAAATTCTTTTGTTGTTTTATATGCATAATGTGAACTTTATTTCTGTTAACAATGTTTAAAATATCGTACTTGTGCAGAAATGTTAAAAAAGTTTTAAAAAAAAAGTTGGAATGTAATGTACTTTGTGCACAAATGTTTGAATTATCGTAATGTTTGAATGGTTGTAATGTTGTATGCGGTAATGACTCTTCGGCAGTCATTCGTTAGCGGAGATTAGGCGGTGCTATTGACGTTTTATTCTTATGGAAACTGCTGTTATCATTTGTTTTTAAAAAGTTTGTAAACTTCTGATGTTATTCTGTTAAAATTGACTTGTTATGAAGAAGATAATTTATTTCTTCTTCTTTTTGTGTGTGGAAAACAACGCTTGTTGCATTGTTTTAAAATGTAAGGTATACTTTCTCCATCTGGAAATTATCACCTGTAGCTTTTCCTTTTGTGGGGGTCTGTCTGAATGTCTCCCTTCCATATATCTGTTTCTTTCCTTTTTGCTTTCTGTTTCTGTCTAGGCCATTTTACTTCTTTTTCTTCTTATTTGTCATTCTGTCATTGTTTTAACTACTTTTTGGGGGGTTTTGGGATTCGTTCATTTGTATTTACTGTAGACATTTTTATGAGTTTCCCTTTCTTCCCATTTTGAATGTTCAAGGGTTTTTTCTGCGTTAGTTTGTTACAGCAGTGAATGGGTACCTGATTCATTCAGGGAAGATTAAAAGGCGGTGGATGGAGAGGGGTGGGCTCCACCTTCCATGATGCTGTGCCCTTCACACGGTGAACCTCTTAACAGTTCATTGCCCCTACGGTCGATAGGCTATGGGACACCTTTACCTTTACCTAGTTTTGACTGGTTCTTTCGTCTTTCCTATTTTGTCTTTGTGGCAGTGCTTTGTTTGTCTATAACTATACTTCAAGAATGTCGTAGTTTATTAACTGTAATGTGGATGTAGAATATGTGTTTTCATTAAAAAAAAAAGAAAAAAGTGTACAAGTGTTTACAACCCTAAACATTTTTTTCTCTGAAATTGGATGGAAAATTATATTTATTCATCCTTGAAAACTGAACAGACGAAAGCTGTTTTCAGTGAAAATATAGAAGCATGTGTTCTCATTCCTCATAATAGGTTTGGATTCCTTGTGAGATCTAAGTAGCTAGAGTTCTTTTAATAATGGAATTAAGTATTTTTGTGTGTAAAATCTTGATTCTATTTCTGTGCAAGTTCTGCAAATGCTCTCTGCAATTGCAATTTATTTCAGTTTGGTTTTTGTGGGTGCCTGGGAACTGACTTAATTAAAAAGCAAACAAACCAAGCAAAAAAACAAAAATGAAATGGCAGCTGTTTATCATCTTGTGCAGCCTGTTTACTAAAAGGCTTTTTGAGTGAAGCGTACCTTTCATTTCTTGAACAGCTTATTGTCTTATTCATTTTCACCAGCTTAAAATGTTATTGGAGCAGTTAGTATTTGCCGCTAGATGGAATTCTGGTTAGATTTAGAAGATAAAAGCACTATGGTTTATGAATGGTGAAAATTATGGCCATTCATTGCCTATAATAATAATAATAACGTTAGTGATGATATTGTACTATATCATTTTTTCTCTATTGCGTCATGGCTTTGTAATTTGGCATAGATTTTTCCTGTCTATTTTTTTCTGTTTATTTATTTATTTATTTTTTGTTCGATTGTGCATGTTGAAAAAAAATTATGATTTTGTTGTTTGTGATAGCCTTTTTGTCTGTGATTGCAATATAAATATTGAATTGAAAATGAATTGGGATGTTTGTGGAATAGATTTTGGGGGGAGGTAACTTTTAACTTTTCCTTATATTTATTTGGGTTTTGTGATTGTCGTAAGATTCATTATTTTGTTGTTTGGTGTAAGGTGATTTCAGCTTTTGAAAGACTGGAGACAAGAGTAGCTGTTTGTGTTATCGTTTACATATGTTTATTCATGGAAGTATATATTACAGTGTACTTGTTAATTGATCTATTTTGATTCCCTTGGTTTTCAATGAATGTAGCAAGTGTGTAATTTGCCTTGCGTTTACTTTTCAAACTTTTTTCCTTTAAACATTCATTCCCCAATAAAAGGATTTTAAATAAAAGCTAAAGCATGCACACAAAGGAAACAAGGATTTCGATGCACAACAATACTGCATCGAGAAACCTAACTTCTAAAGAATATAGCTTAGATTTTTTTTTGGAAGAGTCTTAAGAATGTTTTCAGTGTCAATCTGAGGTTGGCTTGAAAACAAAGAGGGGTGAGGTTACATTTTCTTTTAACTGATAGTAGTTTTCTAAGCTAAAAATATTTGTTTAGAATGGTTTTAGAATGAAGGATATGTGGGTTGTTAATTTGATAATTGATACGTAAATTTCAGAAAGAAAATGTCCGTTGCATGTGGTTGGTGTTAAACAGCACCCATATGTCTAAACCCATGGTATTTCCACAATTCTTCTAGCACAAATAACAATGTAAGGCCTATATGGTACCCCCCCCCCCCCCCCCTCTAAAAAAAGAAAAAAAGAAAAAAAAGTGTTAAATGTGCAGTCCATTAGTCCGTTGACCATTGCAACAATGTTTTCTTTTTTTGTATTTCACCTATTTGCTTTGTGATTATAAAAATGTTGCATGCTTTTTAAGGGACTGGTGAATTGGGCAACCTTAAGTGCTAGTGTAAATATGTGATTGAAAAAAAATCAATATAAATAGTTAAGAGTACTCACAAAGTATTAATGCTGTCACTTTAGTATAGTGATTTTTCTTTCTTTTTCTCTCTCATTAACTTGATAATGTAGAGCCAGACCTGTTTACCCTCCCGGTTTTGCCGGAATTATCCCTGGAATTTGCAAAAATTCTGGGTAAAATAATACATTCCGGTGAACGATTTCGAAAAAACGTCTATTATTTGTTTCTGTTTGTATGAAAAGACGCAAGAGTTGACAGAAACCTTGGAGTTCTGAGACGTGATTTTTCATTGGTCCGTGGACCCCCCTCAACCAATGATAGTATTTCTTGTTGGCAGAGATTGTAGTTTTGCGCCAAACATGTCGTCAGGCAAGTCAACCGCAGGCGGCAAGCGCCAGAAATCTTCGACAAACGACAGCAGTGATAGGGTGAAACGGCCAAAAGTGAAGCAGAATTTTTCTCAAAAGTATTTGAAAGTGCCAGGAATAACAAGTTCGCATTTGGGAGACGAGCATGCACACTGCAAGTACTGCAACGTGGACTTCTGCACAGTGCGCTCGCAAGATACCTTTTCAGTTTTAAATCAGGGTTTTATCGTGAGTCGTGTACTGATGTGAATTCTGGTGTTTTCCCCCTCAAATTCTGGGTTTTTATGTGGCAAATTCCAGGTTGTTCATATAAGTGTAAACAGGTCTGTAGAGCAGTTATTCAAACATTACTAAAATAAGACGCTATGAACAAATAATACTTTTTGTTGTTGGTCTTTTATATGTAGTATTTCATCTACATTTTTCATAGATTTACATTGTAGATTACTATCAGATGTAGCGTTAGTAGGAACAATTCTAGCTTGTGCATGAATTTGTAGCTTATCTGTAAATTGATCAAACTGGAAAAAAACGAATTTGATTTTTGTTGCTACTGTAAATGGGCATAACTCAATTTTGCTCAACTCACAAAGTAACTTGTCAGCACATAACTAAGATTGAAAGAATAGCATTTCGGGAAGGGGGAGGGGGGAAGGTAGTTTGTTATCTTTATTGTTCTTATCGTAGGAACTTTCTGTAAATTAAAGTTAGGGTGATATTGCACTGACTTGTTAGAAACTGTATAATATTATTAGAATTGGAGGATGTGTGTATATGAAGAACAGTTGCTTTTGTGTTGATTGGATTTAAGTGTTAGTATTACGCATGCATTGTATATTGTTTTTTCTGATGTATTTTGGTGGATTGATGGCAGATC
>CM065680.1:24251634-24259134 GCA_017654935.2 Phymorhynchus buccinoides
CACACATTGACACACACACACACACACACACACACACACACACACGACCTTCAGCGAGGGATGTTGAAGACAGAGGAGTCATTCACTGATTCAGTCAGTTCAGCCCATTATTGAGCAGGCGCACTGCAGTTGGGAGGTAGGACCGCCGAAACCTGTCTGTTCTGGCGCTGAAACTAATCAGCCGCCCTGATCTTCCAGACGTCTGTCCCTGCAGCAACTCGCACAGAGGGTGACTAGGGTCACCCTGGATGGCCCTCAACCGCCTGACTGCCCTCAGCTCCTGGAGGCTGGTGACTGGGCTGCCGATCAGCCTGCCTGAAGTCTTAACGATCTTCGACAGCCTGGCCTTGTCGTGCTCCTTTAGGCTGCCAAAGGAACTGAGGAAGTTGAAGGTGAGCACCGATTCGACCGTTGCTTCGTAAAAGAGCTTCAGCAGTCTCGGGCCCACCCCAAACCGGTTCAACCTCCTCAGGAAGTAGAGGCGTTGGTTACCCTTCTTAAGTAGGGAGTTGGCAGACCAGTCCAACTTGCTGTCGATGACAGATCCAAGGTATTTGTACTGGTCCACCACCTCCACCTCCTCCCCCTTGATGACTAGTGGAGCCGTTCCTATCTACAATAATTCTTTATAAGAAAAAAAAAAGGGTAGGGGTGGGGAGGGGGCAACTACATTAAAGGAAGATGAGTAAAATTGATTGCCTTCAGTAAACTATTATTTGAAGTTTAATGACTTAAGGCGCGTGTAAATGCTTCATGCACAAATGTTATGATTAGGACAGAAGCCAGTAGGTTAACTGAACCCAGCAGTAAACTCATGTTGATTTTTAATTTGTTGAGAAATTGCCAATGAGCTGTTGATAGAGATCGGGTTCTTAAAGTTTTATAACTTTGAAGCTGAAACTAATTAGATCGGGTTCTTAAAGTTTTGTAACTTTGAAGCTGAAACAAATGACGCTTTTCCATGAAATGTGTCAACCATGGTCGGGGGTGCAGAGGACAAGTGGCTGTCTTGTACTTTACTCACCCCCATGACCCCACACATTTTAGCATTGGAAACATTTCACCGAGAAGCAACATTCTGCCATTTGGATAGGGTTAGGATCAGCCCAGGATTAATTTAATAAAACTGAACAGGTTTTGATATTGAGGGTCTAAATTGTCGAGGAAGTGATCAATAACATTTGGAATGGGCCCTCAAATTAAGCTAAGTCAATAAACACTCCGCCCGCCACCGATATGAAGGTCAGTCGTGACTGCATTTGTCGGTCAGTCACAAATTCCAATACCAACTCTGTTAACAGTAAAAACAAGGCAAATGCAAACCTCGCCTTGTTTTTGAAGCAAAGTGATGTTGTTCGGTAACTAACCAATATGAAATTTTCCTTCTGCCATGGCGCGGCACGTGCTATAGATATCCGGCCATAGGTACACTAATGGTGTTACAGGATAATTGTGTGGGCATTCAATCACTTGTGTTAATGCAATTTTGGTTCATGTCTGGGCCAAAATGGCAAAACTCATTCACTTTAGACTTAGCAAAATGTCTGTCAGGCAGCGGAAACGTGGAATTTGCTGTTATAGGTCCTAGTATATTTGTCCCTCCCATAAACTAACAGGAGGACAGAGAACGTGATTTGGAATGTGAATGTGTGAACAGAAAAAGACAATCAAGCTTTTGAAGGGCAATGTAAACACTGCTGACTAAAATGGATAAACTAATGCACGCTTTTCTCTGTGGTAACACAAATGGTATATATTAATATAAATAAAAAAAAGTTTTCTCTACTAGGACGAGTTCGGTAGAGCTACTACTGAATAAGCTAAAGGTCGGTGTACACGTTTACACTATTCACAGGATATTTCTATTTCCCCATGGTAACACAGTGAGCTGTAAAGGTCTCGGTACACGTTAACACTATTCACGGGATATTTATAATTCCCCATGGCAACACAGTGAGCTGTAAGTCATATTAAGAGTGGGATATCACTGTGCTGCCATGGGGAAATAGAGATATCCCGTTAATGTTAACGTGTACCGAGACCATAAGTCATACTAAGAGTGGGCTATCACTGTGTTGCCATAGGGAAATAGAAATATATCGTTAATAATGTTAACGTGTACACAGACCTTTGCATAATATAATGCTAGGTAAATAGTAAAGGCCCTGTCTGTGTACACGTTAACATTATTCACGAGATATTTCTATTTCTCCATGACAACATGACTTACAGCTCACTGTGTTGCCATGTGGAAATAGAAATATCTTGTAAATAGTGTTAACGTGTACACAGACCTAAACTCTATTAAGCCTCACTTTATCATGATGAATGAAGAAGCCCAAATTTTGTATGTGACAGTGATGCTATAAGTTGCAGAAAACGATGTAAACAAGAGTTTCGCCAGAAACCTGGAGCAAATAGCAGGAAATAGTCAACGGATTAAACTCTGAATACTGATTATGGTGATAGCGCTGTATTTGGGGTTGGAGCTATTGAATTCCTTCAACAGAAGTCTATACTTTATACATGAAAGTCGACTTATGTTTGGATTCCACGTTTTGCGCAATGCTTATAAGTCAAATTGATGATGATTAGATTTCCTTTTAGCACGCGACAGCAGAGCAAAATTACTAACTTCATTTCCTCTCCTTTTCTTAACACCCACCAATTCCCCTCCCTTCGATCTCCTGAACACTAGACATGGCTGACAAAATACCTTTCTGAACCAGCATTTTGTTAATGGTTTTTGCATTATATCAACACAGAATCATTGAGAATGGCACACAGGGTATCAATGAAAAGATACAGGCACAAAAGTGAACCGTTCCAATCATTGATTGTAGCCTACATATCGTGACAATCAGCAATACGTCTTCAGATACGCCCCAGGCACTGAAGCGAACATAATCCCCGTTTTCTTACCGAGGATCAAAAAGGCTGGCCGCTTACGTTGCTTCAGAACAGGAAGCACAAGTATTGAATTGCTGCATAATATCAATAATCACAAGTAAAGAAAAGATTGTTAAGATAATTATAAAAATGTCTTTTAGACTCAAAAGTTCGTTAGATGGACAACAAGGTAATATGGACTTACCAGCCGCCGTGGCGTAGTGGTTAGCGTCGCAGACTACTGGCTGGGAGGTCACGGGTTCGAATCCCATCAGAGGCGAGGTTTTTTTCGGTCCTGGACCCCTGGACCGACTCCTGCCCAGAGTGAGTGGCTATGGGCTCAATGGGAAGACTGAAACCACACAGTCGAGCTTCATCCGCTTAACGGATGCGATTCTGAGAGTGTTTCTCTAATTTGCTGAAATCAATACTAGCATGCAATTGAAAACCCGTTAGAACAGGTATCCCACTGGACTATGTAGAATGTTTTGTCCTAGGTTGACCAGAAATGAATGATTTAATGATGACCTTTCTAGGTGTACATTGAAGTGTTTATAACTTAAAATTGGAAGGCGTAGGAAGCAGTGTCTAATGTAACAGTACTAGCACGGGAGGGGTGTCCAACGTAACAGAATTACAAAATGGGTGTTGAACGTGACATACCATTGGAAAGGAGTACTATTCAACGTAAAATAGCATTAGAAAAAGGTAGTGTCCAATGTAACAACACGAGAAAGGGCCAGGGGCGCTGTCCAATGTAACACGTATTAGAAAAAGGAGTGTCCAACGTAACAAAAGTAGGGGGAGTGTCCAAGTAAGCACAACACAGCATTAGAAAGGATTCAAAGGAACAGCATCCAACGTAACAACACACAAACGCGTCTGTATCCAAAGTACAATAGCATTAGAGAGGATCAGTCTTCAACGCATTGCATTAAAAAGGGCCACCGTTATAAAACGGGAACAGTAGGCCCCTATCAAGCACAACGTAGTGTTAAATTGAGACGTAACATAGCTGTAAAAAAACAAAAAACAGGCATAATGTTCAGCCTAACATCCTTCAAAAGGTGCAATATCCAACATAGCATACAACAAACAACTACACGACAAGACTTAGTGTAAAGTGACGTTATTTTATTCACAAGAGACAAAATAAAACTACTGGATATTTCGACGAATGCGCCTTTATCAACATAGACAAACAAGAAAATAGCAAAAGAAGAAAAAGCAGGCAACAAAAGGAGCAAGAAATCAACAAGATCAAAAAACAATACTTCCCATCTACAGTCCAATGCGTAAAGGATCACATATCAGGCACAACTTAGTGTTAAATTGAGACGTAACATAGCTGTAAAAAAACCCAACTAGGCATGATGTCCAGCCTAACATCGTTCAAAAGGTGCAATGTCCAACATAACATACAACAAACAAACAACTAGTGAACTACACAAGTGTAAAGTGACGTTATTGTATTCACAAGAGACAAAACAAAATTATATTGGATATTTCGGCGAATGCGCCTTTATCAGAACACTGGTAGACGTTGCAGTCTGTTTCAGTTTTTTGTTGCCAACATAACATAGCGTCAAAAAAGGTTTCTAGATAGACAGCAGTTTTGACAGCAGTGTAAGTTCTAATGTAGCAAAGCATTGGAGAGGGATATGGAGAGTTTTGTGTCATAATGGATAGCCTGTCAGCTGCATAATAGGCCTGTCTCATCATAATTAGGCCTTCTGGATGGATATTGCTAGTGTCATTTGGAGTGTGATGTTTTCCCACAGGCTATCAAATCAAACAATTTTCAAGCCATCTCCCTCTCACTTTGCTCAACTAAACACAATGCACATGGCCCTGCCAAATAATTATTGTTGTTGGTAGATTTCGAATCGATAAAAACAGTTCTAGTGTTGTTTCCTTTAGAATTTCTTTTTTGGTATGTGAAACAATTCATTCCATTGACATAATAAATGATTAAAAAGCTGGACAATAAAACGCCATGATATGATAACGTCTTTGCATCACACATCACAACTCGATCAGTTTTTTGGACCGGTAACTAAATTATTATGTGCTTAGTATAAGTTATGCACGTTGAATCTTTTACTATTTAATATGATGCTGTTAACTATGTGGGGGTTTTGGGTGGGGTTTTTTTCAATTCATATTTGTTGAACATTTGTCATGATTTGTAATGCCTTTATTATACCTTTGTGAAGCGCTATGAGCCCAATGTGGGGTATCGCGCTATATAATAAGTATCCCCTATTATTATAAAAAATGATTCAATATTTTCTCATGATGACTGTTTAATTCTTCTTCATTGATCGCTCAGACAGTTTCCTGTCAATTATGAGCGCAGATACGCCATGCTGCCATTATGCGCCTAACCAAGAAAGAGATAGGCCCAACATGTCCGTCTTTGGCTGGAGAAAATCACTGTGAGAGTTTCTTGGGGGGAAAAAAGCAGGAGAATGGACCGGTAAGGTAGAAAGATAGCAGATGGCAGTAAGGAAAGGGAAAAGACTCAAAAGAGAGTGACAGATTAGAGGAAGCACGGATCTTCCAGAAGGTGGGGGAATTATTTGTACGAACCGGGGGATACTGTTTAATGAAGTGTCCGTTGTTTCTCAGTTTGCTATTCATGCATTCATTCATTCATTCATTCAAACAACTCCTGCTGGACCTGATTGATTTTCAGCGAGTAAAAAACAAACACCGCAAACATCACAAAACCGGATACTGTAGTTGATTGACAATGAAGACGAACACGGTGAGTTTCGTTTTACTGATTAAGAATGATCACACAGGAATAGAATTCTGTCAAAAACTGATCATCGACCACGCTTGGCCTGCCTACAAGCAGACACAGAGAGAGATTCATTCTATCATGGATGCTACAATAGATTCTAGTCTAGTACGTGATTCTAGTAATCACACACGAATGCCGGTTAATTTTGTCATTGATCGATGTCAGGTGATTATTCGGGCTTGATGGACAAGACATGAAACACTCATTATCGCTCGACTACGAGCACGTCAAGTCAAAAGCCGTACAGAATGGTTTGATTCAAAGGTTAATTTCTGTGGGCAGGTCTGTATGGTTCTGTTATTGCCGATTAGGTTTCCTTTATATTAGCCACGGACTCGGCTCAAGGGTGTGTTGTCAATGCATTTACAGAAAAAAAGAGCTGTTTTTCTGTTCCGCGCGCGCACGCACACATGCGCGCGGCACACACACAAACACACGTGCGCGCGCGCACACACATGCGCACACACACACACACTCCCACACCACCACCACATACACGCATCGCCCCTCTACTACCCCTATCATCACCATCTCCTACTCCCCTAAGTCTTCTTATCCCATTCCCACCCAGGGCTCCCCTTCCCCTATACTCCATCTTTCCCGTCACTTCTCTTTGTATTTGCCCCAAGGCCATTGACAAACAAACATCGGCGTCAAACTCATTAGCACCTAAGAGGAAATTGACTAGCGTGGAGTTTAACTAACAATTAAGAGCTCAGTGGACTAACACGGCTTTGCATTGATCGAAAAACAACACAGATGGCGGAGACATATATATGTACTCCCGGCCGGTTCATTAATAAAATTTAAAAAAACGAAATAACAAAATCCATGCAAAATCGATTTTAGTGAGAGCACGTGCATAAACCTTGCTATTTCTATATACTGACATCATGGGTCGTAATTCTTAAAAGTTTCTTCATATTCGTTTCCACATCATTGGCAATATTCTCATCTTTTTTTTAAATCCGACCAAACGGGTTTGCTATTTGATGAATTTTTCATAACTAACAGCACTATCAGGACATGGGGTATCATTGTGCCAAGTTTCGTTAAGATCAGTTCTGTAGTTTGAACATTGGGAAATGGAATATAAAAACGTTTGACATACAGACAGACGAACGCTCACAGACAAACAGACAGACAGACAGACAGAGAAACACAAAGCCCACGTTTCCATCCTAATTAGGATTCTACCCTTTACCTTTAGGTAGAATACTATTGCATTGTTAAGAGGGTTTATTTCCTTCCCCTTTTCTTCTTCATCCGATTTGGCTGACATGTTCAGGAAAGTTGCGGGGCATAAAGGGACTGCCAAATTTGCAATATTAAACGATTTCGCAGATTTTCCAGCAAAATATGACCGAAACTGGCAAGATTTCAATCTTGAATATCTCAAAAACGGCCTTTATTTTTTCAGTTTAATATTTTAAAGTAAATTTCCAACACTTCCGGTATAAAAGCAAACAGGAAGTACCAACCGGACATGCCCCAGCTAGGGCCGGTCAGGCAGCTTTCATTTGGTTCACAAAATAGCCAAAACCGGAAGTGACGTCCCAAAACTAACTACTGGGTATTGTAGCCCTTACTCTGGCCCAGTGCGGAAAGACGTTTGGTGATAATACGTTAAATAGTTTGGACGTTATTCAAATTTATGTAAATTTGGGTGTGTCACATTCACTTCTTCGATCGCCCAGTTTCCTGTCAATTCTGAGCGCAGATGCGTCATGCTCCCGTTATGCGCCTAACTAAGAAATAGTTAGGCCCAGCAAGTCCGACTTCAGCTAGAGGAAATATTTTTG
>CM065680.1:24264134-24289134 GCA_017654935.2 Phymorhynchus buccinoides
AGAAATGTTCGATAGGTTTTTTTGAAAGAATTAAAGCTTGTTGCAATTGCGAGATTGCCCAATATGGCATTCCACAAGGCCCCGCCAGAATAAGCTAAGCATGTTTTGAAAAGGTCGATTCTAGGCAAGAGGCAGAGAGAGAGAGAGAGAGAGAGAGAGAGAGAGAGAGAGAGAGAGAGAGAGAGAGAGAGACTCAAGACAACTTTATTATCTCATAAAGAGAGAGAGTGTGTGTGTGTTGAGAGAGAGAGAGAGAGAGAGAGAGAGAGAGAGAGAGAGAGAGAGAGAGAGAGAGAGAGAGAGAGAGAGAGAGACTCAAGACTACTTTATTATCTCATAAAGAGAGGGAGTGTGTGTGTGTGTATTGCGGAGAGATTGAGAGAGAGAGAGAGAGAGAGAGAGAGAGAGAGAGAGAGAGAGAGAGAGAGAGAGAGAGAGAGAGAGTATGTTTTCAGATTTCAGTACGGTAATCACGAACGCGTGTTAAACAGTTAACACAGGTAGTAACATGTACATTAGAAGAAACTGCCGATACGATTGGTTATTTGTAAAGGTAGTGTTAGTTATACACTAACGTCATAATTAAATCCACGGGCCATACAGTCAATCAAGCTCTGAACAAAGAAATTCCACTATCGAGTGGCTCCCCCCCACCTGCGTGCGCATCTCGACCCTTCCAACGGAAGTGTCGCCATCTTAGTCCTTATTTGTGTGTAAACAAAGTGAAAATGTTATCTAAATGTGTAAAGAAAACATCCAGATGTTATGAATACAGTTTAGATAAGTTTCGAATTGGAACAGCCAAATACGCAGCATCGATCTGGCATTTTTCAAACAAAGTTACTGACTAAGATGGCGGTCTCCCATAATATGGCGCTCCTTGTGGCCGGATATGACGACACGTGGGTACAAGCCATAGCCTCTGTGAATCTGTGAAAAAGACGCACTCACTGAAACTTTGTTCTACAAGAACGAACGAACGAAATTTTATTTATACAGGGTAATGAGATAAGTATGGATACCTTTTTTTCACACCCAGCCCTGTGGTAAATGAAAATATCGAATAAACAACAATTACAAAACATGCAATGAAAGAAAATAATAAACAACCAATAACATGTAAAAGGTGAAGAGAAAAAGAATGGGGATTTAGGCTGATATGAGCCTATTGAGACAGAGGAAGGGAGGGGAAAAGAGGGAGGGAGCAAGAAGCGGGATTGTAGGGGAAGACGGGGTAAAAAGCGCATGGGCGGGTAAGAAGCCCACCCCAATTATCTCATGAAATTAAGCAAATTTCAGTCTCATTTTGCCCATGAGACGAGCGTTAATGTCTAGCATTCGTCTCATGGGCAAATTTGACTGAAATTTTCTTTATTTCATGAGATAATTGGGGTGGGCTTCTTACCCGCCCATGCGCTTTTTACCCCGTCTTCCCCTATGTGATCACAAGTACGGAGTAAAAAGATGGAAGGGGTGGGTGGGTGAAAGAACATTGATTTACCTGACTATATTCAAACAAAGCCACCATAGCAATGTCCTTTGTCGTCTGCTTGCTCTCCACGCTTTTCAAGCCTCCTTTTCAAAAGATTGTGCGACCGTCGCACGTGCGCATTTTCATTGGGTCTCATTTGACTAATGCCTTCACGCACCCCCTTCTTCAGCACTCCTTACCCCCACCTCAGCACCCACACGCCCATCTCCACCTTCCTCCACCCACCTCTCTCTCTCTCTCTCTCTCTCTCTCTCTCTCTCTCCCTCTCTCTCTCTCTCTCTCTCTCTCTCTCTCTCTCTCTCTCTCTCTCTCTCTCTCTCTCTCTCAGTAGGGATGGACAATATAAGACTGGGTTTCCATTTCTTTGTCACACTGTAACAGGTCGTTTCATCAAAGTTAGGACGTTCAAAAGTGACACACTCATGTATGTGTGCATGTTGCAACGGCAGTTGTTAGAGATTACCTAGTACATTGAAGAACACGAGTATGACTACCACCACTGTCATAGTTGTAATTTCAGCGATATTGTTTCGCTTTTATACAGGTAAGTCAGAGCATCTCTCTCTCTCTCTCTCTCTCTCTCTCTCTCTCTCTCTCTCTCTCTCTCTCTCTCTCTCTCTCTCTCTCTCTCTCTCTCTCTCTCTCTCTCTCTCTCTCTCTCTCTCTCTCTCTCTCTCTCCTCTTTCCTCTTTTGTTTATATTGTTATTCTAGATGATGGTTGTTTGAAGGATTGCTTTGATGCTTATGTTACTTTATAATGTTTTTGCATTATTTATTTGTTGGTCTGTTAGTGTTCTTGTTTGGTCACAGGACTGAGTGTAAAAGGCAATGCTCATCTCACTACCCTGTATAAATAAAAATTCGTTGTTTCGTCTCTCTCTCTCTCTCTCTCTCTCTCTCTCTCTCTCTCTCTCTCTCTCTCTCTCTCTCTCTCTCTCTCTCTCTCTCTCTCTGTGCCCCAGAACAGATCTATATGAATCACCCCTTACATTCTCAGGTGGTAATTTGCGGAACGACATCCCTGATGATATAAAAAAAACAAAAAACTATAGTGCATCTTACTTTCGTCAATCTTATTATCAGTAAGTGATAGACAATCTTGTTTATCTGTAATGTTAATGTATTTTACTACACACCTTACCAATGCCATCAATTTATGCCCAGAGTTTTTGTAAATCTGATACGTCTCTCTGTTTGTCTGTATGTCTCCCCCCCCCCCCCCCCCCTCTCTCTCTCTCTCTCTCTCTCTCTCTCTCTCTCTCTCTCTCTCTCTCTCTTTCTTTCTCTCTCTCTCTCTGTCCTCCTCTCTCCCTCTCCTCTCTTATTCACATCTTATCTTCTTACTTTGTTTTCTTTAAAAGTGAGTGGTGAGTGCTGTGAGTGAGAGGGCAAGGTGCTAAGAAGCTATTGTAGCTTATCCCTCTTACCATCAATAAAATATTCCTCTCTCTCTCTCTCTCTCTCTCTCTCTCTCTCTCTCTCTCTCTCTCTCTCTCTCTCTCTCTCTCTCTCTCTTTAGTTGACTGGTCAGAGCAAAATCATATGGCATTACATCCAAAAAAATCTAAATTCATGTTAATCACAACAAGACAAAAGAGGCCAAACTTTAAAAATCAATTAAGTACACCAACTATCTATGAAAAGTCTCTAGAAGAAGTTACTTCACACAAATTACTCGGCCTATACATTGACAACAACTCATCATGGTCAAAACACATGCAAATACTGGCCAAGAAAATCTCAAAAAAAAGTATTCCAGCTCAATAGAATAAAGCACGTTTTGGATCAACATACCCGTAAACTTTTTTTCCATGCCTATATTCAGCCTGACATTGATTATGCATCAACATGTTGGGATTCAGCTAGTAAAAACTCACTCAAACACGTTGAAAGATTATATAAACGTTCTCTTAAACTCATACTCCTTAAATCGTCCTCCCTTGAAACCAATGACTATACTTAAAGAACTCAACATTCTACCATTTGATTTGAAATGTCTACTAGGGGAAGACGGGGTAAAAAGCGCATGGGCGGGTAAGAAGCCCACCCCAATTATCTCAAAATCCAGAAAATTTCAGTCAAATTTGCCCATGAGACGAATGCTTACATTAACGCTCGTCTCATGGGCAAAATGAGACTGAAATTTGTTCATTTCATTTAATAATTGGTATGGGCTTTTTACCATGTACGATGGGCTTTTTAAACCGTCTTCCCCTATAGTACCAAAATATCTTATGTACTAAAATTAAAGTCCATGCAATTCGAAGAAAACCAAATTAATAATGCCCCGCCCCAGAACAGATCTATATAAAGCATCCCTTACATACTCAGGTGGTAAACTGTGGAACGACATCCCTGATAATTTCAAAAATAAAACTAGCGTATCTTCCTTTCGCAAATCTTATCACAAGTACATAATGGACAATCTTGTCCATCCGTTATGTTAATGACTTTTACTACAAATATCAACTTATGCCAAGATTCTTGTAAATCTTTTATGTCTCTCTGTATATCTGTTTAATGTCCCAATTTGATTCTCTGTCAATTATTTCATGTGCCAATTTTTGTTTCATTTTCTTGACTTGATTGTTTTTATGTCAAATTTTCATTGCCTGATGCATGGTGTGAGTGTGTGAGTGAGAGGGCCAGGTGCAAAGAAGCTATTGTAGCTTATCCTTTTTACCCTCAATAAAACATTCGTATTTCGTATTTCTCTCTCTCTCTCTCTCTCTCTCTCTCTCTCTCTCTCTCTCTCTCTCTCTCTCTCTCTCTCTCTCTCTCTCTCTCTCTCTCTCTCTCTCTCTCTCTCTCAGGTTGCATGAAAGTATATAAACTGTAATCTTTCCAAGATAATATTATGCTACATGTCTGCCTTGCATCATGTTTTTGATGTTTATTGAATTGTGTGAGTGAATTGATGCAGTTTGTGTTGTGAGCCTGGTTAAAGCTCGGACAGGGACATTGATTTATGTAAAGGTATTGTTGCTCTTTGAAATTGCTTGTCCCTGGAAATTATTTATGGTTTGTCTGCTCTGATCCTTCATATCTGCGTTGGGTTTTGTTTTGTTGAGCGAACGTTTGTAGCAGAAATTCATATTGTGACGCTTCTGCTTTTTTCTGTAAATAACTAGTATAACTGTGTGAGTGCAAGTGACCCAAAGTAAATATTGTTTTGTTGATATAAGTTCATAATATTGTAAGTTCGTTTGTTTTGGTACTATGGACAAAAATTGTAGTTCTCAGCAATGGTTGAGTAAGAATGGTTTAAAAATAGGATATCTAAACACGTGTCATTTGAACAAAATATCGGATTTACCTAGCATACTATCCAACCAAAATAATTATTTTCATTTATTTGGTTTCTCTGAAACGTTTATCAAGTGATGTATCAGATAATATCATATCAATTCCAGGTTACAGTACCGTTAGACGTGATGCTTCAGAAAAAATAGAAACAGGAATTATAACATATGTACATAACTCAATTAATTATAAACAGGTTCATTTATTTGATAAGTATAAGATTGAGTGTATATGGTTACAGATTCAGTTCAAAAGTAGTAAACCACTTTTTGTTGCTTTCTTATATAGGAACCCAGAGGAACGTGTTGAATGGTTCGATCGTTTCGAACTGATGATGGAAGATGTTTATAATCATTCCTTGGAAGTCGTTCTTCTGGGTGACTTTAACATCGATTTACAAAAACCACACAATAGATGGAAACAAACCTATGAATTATGCAATCTAACTCAACTTATAAAGACACCAACAAGGGTATCATCACAGTCACAAACGTTAATTGATCACATTTATATAACCAATCCTACTAATGCATTAGAAATATCAGTACCATGCTATGGTCTCAGTGACCACTACCCAGTCTGTCTAACATGGTCCGCAAAGGGTGTCAAGATACCCCGGTTATTTCATAAAACCATACACTATCGTAATTATAATAAATTTGTTGAAGAAGATTTTGTTAGGGACTTATGCAATATTAATTTTTCAAGCATATATCAATTCACTGACCCTGATGATGCTCTTAGAGAGTGGTACAATATTTTTGTTCCGGTTTTAAATAAGCATGCACCACTCACAACTAAACGTGTTAAATTAACTGAAAAGCCTCCTTGGTTAAAGGAAGAGATAGGCGCAGAAATAACAATTCGTGAAAATGTGTTACTAACGACAGGGAAAGATGATCAGTTTAGACAAAAACGGAATAAAATAACAACAATGAAAAGAAAGGCCAAGAAAAAATATTTCAGTGACTTGATTTCCTCAAAACAAAACTCAAAAAGCATTTGGAAGGCTATTAACCAATTGTCGGGGAAAATAGTGTCATCCTTTAATCAGGGTTCTAAAATACCCGCTGAAAACCTACATCAACATAGAAAAATCCTGATCGCTTCTCGGCCTTTTGGCTAAGACAGTGAATCAGGAACATAAATTTTTGTTTATACCGTGGTTGGTATGTTCAGCCCGTCGTACATGGCGAAAGCCGATACGCGACGTAAAATGAACTTCCATCCTACATCAACATTTTACAACTGTTGCTGAAAGGACAATAGTAACTGATAAAACACATTTAAATGATTTAAACAAACTTAAATGCTTCTGTGACTCGAAGCAAATAAACAACTCCTTTAACATCCCATTTATGAGTGTTCATGAGGTTTTCACAGAACCCAGTACATTAAAGCAGTCGACTTGCCGAGGATTAGATGGAATTGATAGTAAACTCTTAAAAATAGCTGCTCCAATTATTTCCGAATCCTTAACATATATTTATAACCTTTGTATTGATAAATGTACCTTCCCACAAGCATTAAAGAACTCTAAAGTTATTCCAATTTTTAAGTCAGGGATACATCTGATCCCTCAAATTATCGCCCATTATCCATTCTATCTATTTTATCAAAGCCGCTAGAAAAATACATTAAAAATAATATTCAATCCCACTTTAGTCAGTATGATTTATTTCACCCAAATCAAAACGGTTTTAGACAAAACCATTCTTGTCATACTATGTTAAGTAATCTCACTGAGAAATGGCATTCTAACATAAATAATTATTTGTTTACTGGCATAATTTTTTTTATCGATTTTGCTAAAGCATTTGATGCAATAGACCATATACTTCTCACCAGAAAAACGTTTTATGTATGGCTTAAGTAATAAGGGTGTAAAGCTAATAACGTCTTTCCTTAGCGACAGAAGACAGGCAGTTACTCAAGATTCATCGTTGTCTTCTCTGTCTCCGATCAAATATGGTATTCCTCAAGGCTCTGTTTTAGGCCCAATATTGTTTTCAATAGGGGAAGACGGGGTAAAAAGCGCATGGGCGGGTAAGAAGCCCACCCCAATTATCTCTTGAAATGAAGCAAATTTCAGTCTCATTTTGCCCATGAGACGAGCGTTAATGTCTAGCATTCGTCTCATGGGCAAATTTGACTGAAATTTTCTTTATTTCATGAGATAATTGGGGTGGGCTTCTTACCCGCCCATGCGCTTTTTACCCCGTCTTCCCCTATATATTAACGACCTACCGCTGCATGTTAAGTCTTCCTGCGAACTTTTCGCAGACGACACAAGTATACACAACAACAATAAAAATAATGACGTTTTATGTGCTTCCTTACAACAAGATATTGATAAATTGGTTTCTTGGACGGAGTTGAATCATATGGCTATTCATCCGCAGAAATCCAAATTTATGTTGGTTACAACTAGGCAAAAGCGCCAAAATATAAAGACTAATTTATGTAAGTTAAATATATTAAATAAGGAATTGGAAGAAGTAAATTTCTATAAGCTGTTAGGTCTTACTATTGATAATAATCTCTTGTGGTCAAAGCATGTTTCACTTCTGTCCAAGAAACTATCACAAAAAAACATTTCAATTGAATCGAATTAAGCACTTTGTAGACCAGCATTCCCGGACTCTCTTTTTTCATGCATATATTCAATCAGACATGGACTATGTGTCAACATGTTGGGACTTAGCAAGTGAAAATTGTTTAAAACCACTTCACAGTATTTATAGACGTTCCCTTAAACTTATTCTATTAAAATCCTCCTCCCTTGATTCATGTGACTATAAGAAATTAGATATTCTCTTGAGCCTTTTCATCTCAAATGTAAGCATAACAAAGCTGTGTTTATGTTTAAAATTATGAATAAATTAACACCATATTATCTGCAAAAAAATTCCCAGTATATAACATTCGTGGGAAGTCGATTATTCGTACCCCTAGACCTAGAACAAATCTATTCATGTCCTCATTAGTCCACTCAGGAGCAAAATTGTGGAACGATATGCCTAACCACATAAAACAGAAACCGAGCTTGTCATCTTTCAGAAAGGCATATCATTACTTGATGGACCAATTATAAATCTTTTTTGTCTTATTTTACCTTACGAATTACAATACATATGTTCACAATACACGTTTAATTATGTTTATATATACATTCAAATGATATTACAAGGTGTAGAGAACATTTAAGATTTATGTGAACTGATATACATGTACATGTACATAATATAAGAATTTGTATGCATGTATGTATGTGTGCATAGGTTTGTGGGGGTGGGGTATGTGGGGGGTGCTTGTGGGCGTGAGTGCGGGGGGTGGGGGTGGGGGGTGGGGGGGGGGGGTAGAGACTGGGAGGTTTTTTTTTTGGGTTTTTTGGTGTTTGTTTTTTTGTGTGGGGTGGGGTGGGGTGGGGGTCTTTAATCTTGAATTGCTGTTGTGTGGCCATTTTTGCCTTGTTGTATTATATTACTTTGTATATTTTTGTCACTATTGTTGCCGGTTTTGTTGTTGTTTTTACGTTTCTGTTAATCATTTTCTTCATTAATTGTTTATTTGCTTGAGGGCAATAGTGTAAAAAAGCTACCCAGCTTATCTGTTTTACCCTCAATAAAAAACATTCGTATTCGTATTCGTATTCGTATTCTCTCTCTCTCTCTCTCTCTCTCTGTTTCTGAGAGATTAAAAGAAAAGGCGTTGCCTAAAATCTATATCCTTGGAAAATAAAGTTTAAGTTTTCAAGTTTTCTGTTTCTCTCTCTCTCTCTCTCTCTCTCTCTCTCTCTCTCTCTCTCTCTCTCTCTCTCTCTCTCTCTCTCTATATATATATATATATATATATATATATATATATATATATATCTATATATCTCTCTTTCTTAAAAGTTTTTATTAATGTTTATTCCAACTAATTGTTTTTTAGTCATTTTATTCTACCTTGTTTTTTGTCTTCTTCCACGAGTACAATATTGTTCTTCTGCCCTTTGTATTCGTAATTGTTACAAGTAAAAGTAATTTTACATTTAGTAAATATTATATTTTAAGAACCAATCTCATGTTTGCCTCGCCCTTAACTGTTCACCTTTATTCTGACAATAATAATAGTTTTCCATCAAAATTTTTTTGTCTTTGCTTCCAATTTTATTTTTATTTATACTGACTTGTGTAGCATATGCCATTTGGTTCCCTTGCTTTTTTTTCTCTTTCAATCCCCTTTGAACGCTCTATTTCCATTTTATTTTTTTTACCTTATTATCATTCATATTATCACACGAACATTCGAAGTTTTATTGTTAGTGTTGTTTTGTCGTTTGGGATTTTCTTTCATTAGCCATCATATAGGTCATCATGAACAGTGGACAAAAACAAAACTGTTCATTCGATTGTTCCGTTTTTCTCTCTTTTATATTTTTAACTATGGAATGAGGAACATGAGTTTAAAGATACGTTTGTGGGTTAGATAGCCTATCTCGGGAAAGTGTGAGTAGGTTAGGGTACGAGTTTTATCAATTTTCTGACGTATGTATTGTGTTATATTTGTTATATACATCATCACTTAGGCCTAGCAATATAATAATGTATCCTTTTATCCTTTGCGTGTATTTCTTGTTTTGTTTATTTGTTTACTTTCTTGATATTGTTTGCAAATAGTGCAGGGCATAAAGGGGGGAAACAGTGGCATTACTCTCAGACTCTAGTTAGGGATTTGCTCTCTCTCTCTCTCTCTCTCTCTCTCTCTCTCTCTCTCTCTCTCTCTCTCTCTCTCTCTCTCTCTCAGACTCTAGTAAGGAATTTGCTCGCTCTTTCTCCCCCCCGTCTCTCTCTCTCTCTTCTTTCCTACCTCTCATTCCTTTCTTTACTTAGGTTTTACTCTCCCATATTGATTTCTTATAACTACAATTGAGTGCCTCTTGATAACGAACCCTGTTCATAACGTGTTTCCCCCGTGTTTCGTTACACTTTCTATGAAAATGGGTTAATGTGAACGATTTATAGTGCTCCATTCTGATGTTCTGTCAGTCCCCATTCAGAGTGCAACTTTGAATATTTTGGCGGTTATGTTTCTGTGCTGTGTGTATGCATATGTTTACACTCTCTCTCTCTCTCTCTCTCTCTCTCTCTCTCTCTCTCTCTCTCTCTCTCTCTCTCTCTCTCTCTCTCTCTCTCTCTGTCTCGATGCATGTGTGCATGTATGCGTATATGTGTGCGTACATGCGCATGTGTTTGTATCTCCAGTGTCTAGCCAGTTGCTGTCAAAGGCAGACGATGACTACACGCCGACCCGCGTGTGGCAGCTGGACTCTGCCCACCATGGCACCAGCCCCAACTCCCACACCCTCTACGCCTATCTGCACGACGTGCAGCTCAACCCTGGGCCTTTCAGCATCGCAGTGGAGAACGTCGGCTCTCTATCCTTTCAGGGCACGCCCTCGTCATACGTCCACATCCCCAATGAAGGCAACCTCAATGCAACTGATGCCTTCTCTTGGGTCCTGGTGATCAAGCCAACAGCCGTTGATGTTCAGGGCGTCATTTTGGAATACTGGGACGACACAGGTGTAGGGATCCGTCTGATGCAGACCGGAAGTGGTGTAGAAGCGGAAGCTTACACCACCAACAAAGAGCGATTAACTGTCTCTGAGGACAATATCCTAAGTGCTGGGGTATGGAAGTTCCTGACGCTGACTTTTATGGGGTTCAACAAGAAAAAGTTCAAGCTGATTTATTCGGACTACGATGAATCAGGGGCTCCACCAGGAAAGAGTGACGAGGGGGTGAGTGATGGGACGGTGTTGAAGGGTATGGGGGATGTGAGGTTGGGATCTTCCGTGGACGAGCAATTGCCGGCGTTCTCAGGACAGGTGGCGTGCCTGAGATACTACAATGCCTATGTAGCCAAGTACCAAAGCGGCTATGCCTGGTCCTGTGACCCTGATTCTGGCATCTTCTCTGACACCTTGGACAATCTCAGTGGTGAGTTTGTTTTGTTTTTTCAAAAAACACATTGAACAGCATTTCATTAACATTAGTAAACATTAAGGAGAGTACGCTTGGCCCCTTTTGATCAGCGTACCTAAAATTTTGCACTGACATTTTGGACTAATACAAGGTGTGGTAAACATGACTCACCAAAATGCAGACAACACAAAAAGATTTTGTTAAATTCTAATAAAGTTGTCAGTAGCAAGTTGCTTTCGATGAAATGAAAACTAGGAGAAGGAGAAGGGGGAATTGTGTGAACGAGAAGTGGAGAAGAGAGGGTGTACGTGTGTGGTGGTGTTGGTTTGTACACATACGAGAAAAAATAATGCTTAGAGCTTGAAATAAAAGGGACGACGCGAGAAGATGGAAATGGAGAGAGAGAGAGAGAGAGAGAGAGAGAGAGAAGATGTAGAGAAAAGGGTGAATGAAGATTAAAGTGGAGGGAGTGTGTAGGCAGGAAAATAGAAGAGGGGGCGGGGATGAAAAAAAGGAAAGAGATGGATGGAAGTTAAGGTTTAGTGAGAGACGAAGTCCGGATGGTAAGGATATTAACTAAAAGCAGAAAAAGCTACAACTGATACTGCTCCTGATACTACCACTACTACTTTTTCACCCTTACCATACGTTTCCTTCTCTATCTCTTCATCGTCTTTCTCGTTCTCCATGCTGCTACTTCTTCTTTTCTACAACTACTGCTGTTCTCTCTGCTAATGATATTTTGACATTGTTGGTGGCATTCCTGTGTGTTTCTCAGAAGTTGGTGTATCTAATACTCTAAGAACACTTTGAAGCATTAGCAATCATCTTTTTCCTCTGATAATTATAATGGTCTTTTTTTTTAGATTGACTTGTCACATAAATACTTAAGGTTTTCATTTCATATTTCATCCTCACAGAATACACTATAGATTATGTGGAGACCACCACAGCTGACGCGACAACTGCACAAGCTATGGAAACTACTGCAGAAGACGTGACAACTGCACAAGCTATGGAGACTACCACAGCTGACGTGATCACTACACAAGCTATAGAGACTACCACAGCTGACGTGACAACTACAGAAAGTGTGGAGACTACCACAGCTGATGTGGCCACATCACCTGCAGAGACAACAGCAGCAGCAGCAGAAGACAGCACACAGACTGAAGCGATGTCAGCCACCTCAAATTCCTCTCCTCGGCCAGCACACAATGCACGTGAGTCATGCAGTGAGAATGTCAGGCCTGAACCTTTTCATAGGACGTAAGAGAGTGGGGGTGGGGTGGAGTTGCAAATAGAGCGAGTACGGGGATGAGTGTGGGTTAGGAGGCATTTTATCATTCACTTCATCAAACCTTTTCTGTTTCTGATCTGACGGTCATTTGTGGATCTTTGCTCTTTAGCTGTCTCATCCAGAACGTTTGTCAACTTCTCTAGACCTTATCACGGTAACACCGGTAACAAACTGCTTGTTTTATTGCTTACATGAAACTGAACCTTAAATGTCTTAAACGTGTGTGAAATACGTAAGCACATGGGACTTAGGTTTTTATCGTCTAATCCGAAAAGCTTTGCGTTCCGACCAAAAGGTCTGTAAAGGATGAGCAAAATGTTTATTTTGCTGTTGTGGCTGGGAAAAGAACCTGGGCCTGTATTCACACTGAGATAGTATGAGACTTATCATCATGATGTCTTAGAAGTCCTTCTAAAGTCCTTTTAAATCCTACTACTTTAGAAGGACTTCTAAGATAAGTCTCATACTATCTCAATGTGAATACAGGCCCTGGGTGTGTTGCTGAAGAGGTAAACGCGTTAACTGAGCCACTCTGCCGCTGATGCTACCTCTCTTGCAATACTTGTGACCCAGGCTAAAGAAGATCGAGTTCTAAAATTGAAAACAATGCATGTTAAAATGTCTTTTGAGTGAAAAGAGATATCAAGCAAAATGTTGCCATGCCTACGTTGATAGACAATTGTCAAGATGCCGTAATTGTTTCAATTTTAAAAAAATATCATTTTCAGCCAGCCAGCCAGAAGAAATGTGCATTTCCCTGGTTCAAAACACGGCACACGCCACGTTCTCCACTTCCTCCACTATTCTGGACGACATTGAAAGCGACACCCTCCACGCATGTGCGAGTGCCTGTGCTACAACTTCCGGGTGCAGGGCCATTGCTATGGAAACACAGGTCAAGGACAGCAACACCCCAGGTCGGTGTGTTCTGGGCGCTGCGGGATATTCCACGACCGACGATGTGAACTTTTATTTCTTTCACATGTCCTCATAATTGGGCTAGACATAACTGGGAAACTAATTGTTGGTCCCATCATCCATGGACAGTGAGATTTAAAAGCAACAACACTTTATTGTAAACAGAAGCAAAGACTCTAAAAGGCTAAGATGGACTACTTAAGAGTTACGGCGAGCCGGGCTGATAGAGTTATCGTTAGTGGGGTAGTTACACCATTCACAGTGGCGGCTATCCAAAATCTCAGACTGGAATTTGAACGGAGAATTCAACTGGCCTATCGACGTGTAAATGTGTCACGTTTAAAAGGGACATAACCAGTGTTTCTGTCCTCACTACTCATAATAACTATTATAGGGAAAAGGGACCGGATATTAGTCTTTTCTTTTCAGTGTCTTTGACAGAGGTAAGCTTAAAGCGTCGCTATTGTCAGGGCTCCCAATCGTCCCGCAAAACAAGGGGTCCCAGGGACTCCTTCACTTACAATATAGTGGGTCCTAGAGGCGGGATAGAGGGTCCCAGTGGCATTGCGAATGCTAAAAAGATTTTTTCTAGTGCATCCCTGGGACCCACTGCACATTCTTTTAGAGGGTCCTTTAGAATTTTAGTGCTTCATAGACCCCCAAAAGGGAGTCCCTGGGAGCCCTGATTGTCAGAAACCATGTCAATGAAGCAAAGTCGAAAATATGTCATCTGATTCTGGCATACTGCATCAGTGTAAAGACAATTAGCAGAGCCTAAAAAATAAGAAAAGTAAGAGGCACCAACCATTCAAGCATCACACTAGAATTCACCAAAGAAAAAAAGTATCACGGATTTCCTGGGACGCCGTATGGTGGCTGCCATTATTGTTACTAAAATTAAGAATATGCTTCCCACTTCCGTTCCAATTAACCCTTTCACCGCCAATGTCGCATTTATGCACCACACTGGTTTAACACCCATGTCACTGACAGGCATGAAATTAGGGCGAAAGGGTTAAAATAATCACTCAAACAACCAAAAAAAGGAAAGGTCGACAGCTCGAGGACACACGTGGTTGGCATGACTCAATACAAAAAAGGTGACCGGTCAAATCGTCCCTTCGCCAACTCGTTCCCGACAGACAGTCAAACAAACAGACACGAGAGATGGGGGAGAGGGACAGGTTGGTAGAAGAACGAGTTGACCTGCAACCAATGTCACAGTTCACAGATGCCTTCGTAAAACCGGAAGTTTCAAGCATACAGGTGAAAGGTCAGGAAAGTTGTCAATGGCTCCCCCCCCCCCCCCACCTGCGTGCGCATCCAACGGAAGTGTCGCCATCTTAGTCAGATTTGTGTGTAAACAGCATCGATCTGGCATTTTTCAAACAAAGTTACTGACTAAGATGGCGGTCTCCCATAATATGGCACGCTTCTTGTGGCCGGATATGACGACACAAAATGTAATCCAATGACTCGATTTGGTATAAAAAGTATATATTAGAAAAGCGATAGCCTTACTCCCGAGGTTTGTGAGGAATGTGGAAATGCGCAACAGCTGGACGAGTCTACAGGGATGTATTTTTGTAAGCTGAGAAATGATTTATGGAGGCCCGTGTTTTCAGCCGAAAAGGTAGAACTGCGTAAGTATTTGCTTAGAGTAGTTACAACTGCTAACTCAACAGATAATTGGCAATAATGACACGTGGGCCTACTTAATAGTGATGCTTTTTCTTTTTAATGATAAAGTCTTGAACGATCAATGTTGTCGAGATGCTGGTTGTGTGTGTGTGTGTGTGCGTGTGCGTGTGCGTGTGCGTGCGCGTGCGTGCGTGCGTGCGTGCGTGTGTGTGTGCGAGAGAGAGAGAGAGAGAGAGAGAGAGAGAGAGAGAGAGAGAGAGAGAGAGAGAGAGAGAGAGAGAGAGAGAGAGAGAGAGAGAGAGTAATAAAGTAACAGGTTCGAATCGTCTTTCATTTCTCAGCAAAAGATTGTGACTTCACTTTCCAAGAGACTTTTTAAGAATGAGACAATGCACTTTGACAAAAAGTAAATGCCACGCATTAGCTAGTATGAGACACACCAAGTAGATCAAACAAACACATTCATTGTGGACAGGGTAAAATGCGTCTAAACATTCCAGAAGACAGAATGTGATCCAATACCTATCATGATTAGTGGGGTTGCAAGGGTCATGTACTAAAGAACGACATTACAGGTAAGCATTGAAGATCTCGGCGACTCTCTCACCCACCCACCCCTCATCCCTCACCCACCCCAAAGGAAAAAAAGGACGGGGAGGGCAGGGGGGGGGGGGGGGGGGGGGTATTGAAAAGGAACGAAACTATAAAAAAAAACCTGGATAGCGAATACCTCCTTCAAGATATTGTTATGCCTGGATTAATTTATGGAAATGATTGTTTGTATGCATATCTACCAATATCTATGTGACATAATAGCTTGAAATAAATGGCATTTTTAGCTGTTGATAATTGGAAGGGGAAAAAAACACCCAACAAGACTTGAGATTTAACCAAAGCGTGAACACAGTATGGGGAATGCAAAACCAAAACAAAAGAAACAAGTGCAACGCCGAGCGGCTGCAAAGTCCCCTCGCAGCATCCCCGAGCTACTCCAAAATCGCAATGTGTCGGCTGTACACATACATGAAAACGCATCAAAACAGCACGTAACTACATAAAAACGCATGAAAACAGCACGAAACCGAATAGTTGATATATAGCCTTAGGGATCGGACCCGTGATTTGAGCGCGCGCGATCATGCGCACACGAGCGCACAGAAAAATTAAAAATTCATGACAACTGTGTTATAGACCATTCATCAAGAAATGTTGTGAAAAAAACTGCATTGAAATACATGCAAAACTTCGCGAGATATTAGCGCTAGCGATTATGTGTTTTGGGTTTTGAACCCCGTAACTGGCGCGACCTTGACCTTAATGTAAAACTAAATACATCAGTGGATAGCTTGCATCTTGGCAAACTAGTATACCAAATTTGATGATGATAGACTGAACAGTTTTGGAGAAAAACGGACGAATAGCCGGACGGACGGACGGACGGAGGCACGCCGGAGGCACGGACGGATCAGACAGAAACAATAGCTCCCCGAACCTTCGGCTCGGGGACTAACAAGGGGATTCTCCACCCCATCCTGCACTCCCAACTCCGCGCCCCTTAAAGGGGTCGGCCCACTGCATAACATTCAATCCAACTGAAAACCGACTGGGACATTTGTCAGGCATGATTCTCATGAAATTCTACTGTCTAAATGAATTTGACGAAACCCTACTAACTTTGTTCACTATATTTGATCATTTACGCATTGGACTGCAGAGGGGAAGTATTGTTTTTTTGATCTTATTGATCATATTCGCATTGGACTGCAGAGGGGAAGTATTGTTTTTTTTGATCTTGTTGATCATATTCGCATTGGACTGCAGAGGGGAAGTATTGTTTTTTTGATCTTGTTGATCATTTACGCGGCATTGCACTGCAGAGGGGAAGTATGGTTTTTTTTGATCTCATTGATGATTTACGCATTGGATTGCAGAGGGGAAGTATTGGTTTTTTTGATCTCATTGATGATTTACGCATTGGATTGCAGAGGGGAAGTATTGTGGTGGTTTTTTTTTTTATCTTATTGATCATTTACGCATTGGATTGCACAGAGGAAGTATTGTGGTTTTTAAAAAAAATCTTATTGATCATTTATGCATTGGACTGCAGAGAGGAAGTATTGTGGTTTTTGTTTTTTATCTTATTGATCATTTATGCATTGGACTGCAGAGGGGAAGTATTGTTTTGTTTTTATCTTATTGATCATTTACGCATTGGACTGCAGAGGGGAAGTATTGTTTTGTTGATCTTATTGATCATATTCGCATTGGATTGCAGAGGGGAAGTATTGTTTTGTTGGTCTTATTGATCATATTCGCATTGGACTGCAGAGGGGAAGTATTGTTATTTGATCTTGTTGATCCTTTACGCATTGGACTGCAGAGGGGAAGTATTGTTTTTTTTATCTTATTGATCATTTACGCATTGGACTGCAGAGGGGAAGTATTGTTTTTTGATCTTGTTGATCATTTACGCATTGGATTGTAGAGGGGAAGTATTTGTTTTTTGATCTTGTTGATCATTTACGCATTTGACTGTAGAGGGGAAGTATTGTTTTTTGATCTTGTTGATCATTTACGCATTTGACTGTAGAGGGGACGTATTGTTTTTTGATCTTGTTGATCATTTACGCATTGGACTGTAGAGGGGAAGTATTGTTTTTTGATCTAGTTGATGTTTTTGCTCCTTCTGTTGTCTGCTTTTTGCTCCATTTTGCTATATTTGCTGTTTGCTGCTTTCCATGTTTGTCTGTGTTGATAAAGGCGGATTCGCCGAAATATCCAGTAGTTTTGTTTTGTCTCTGGTGAATAAAATCACGTCACTTTACGCGTGTCGTGTAGTTGTTTGTTTGCTGTACACTATATTTGTAGTCACCATTACACGAATCTGATGAAATATCTGTAATTTTGTATCGGACATTCTATGACATTCGCGTACGTATTGGGGTCAACGCGAGCGTAGTGAACGAAAGTAGTAGAATCACTTTTAGACGGAATTATTTCACGATAATCATGTCAAACAGAAATCGTCGCTGTCACAGGGTCAAATTTACGCACATACACACACAAATATGAACCTGCAGACTTCGCACACAACGCATACATCTAACTCTAGCCCTCATTCAATTCAATCCAAGATTGCGTATCGTACCCCACTCTCTTTTATTATAACTTAATATTTGAACAATAAAACAAGTTATTTAAACATACAAATCAATATTACAAGTTATTTAAACATACAAATCAATATTACAAGTTATTTAAACATACAAATCAATATTCACAATACCTTCAATATATTATCTAACACTATCTAGTCACACTCGTCGTTGATACATCCCTTTTATCATTTCCAGTTCACTGAAGTTTCGGTTCCCAGCGTCGTCACCGTTTCTTCGTCCTCTGTTGGTTTCTTGGTTTCCTTCATTTGTTTCCGAATATTTCTTCTTTCTTTCTGTCTTTCAGGCCACCTTTTCATCTTCTTCTATCGTCTCACTATTCTTCTTCTTTTCATTCTTCTTTGCAGCTTTTCTTCTCCTTCTCTGAGTTTCAACAAACCCGCTGCCCTTGGCCCACGAAAAGCACCGTGTGTCTCCTCTCTTAAGAGAACAATACAAGCCTGAGTACTATCAGACTTTTGTCTGTTACACAATCAATACTTTGTTTTCCAAAATAACCCCCCAAGGGTTAACATTCGCATTATTAGCCTAAGCTAAAGCAGGACCCGCTGTCCCTATTGCCTTTCAGAGAGAGAATGAATTTCTACAAAGTTAACTACTGCAACAGCCTGATTCCCATTCACTCAATATTCATATTATGTTACAAACATACGGCGCTTTGCACGTGCTATGTCTTGCACGAAATAAACATGTATGTCAACTGTAATCAGACCATTACTTTCTCTCTCAATCTTTTATTTTCTTTTTATTTCAACTTTTTCTTTTTACTTTTCAAAAAGAAATATATGACTCAACATGACACCCCCCATCCCGGGGAAAAAAATTTCTTGAAATTTTTTAAAGAGAATTCCAAGATCATGAATTCACAATATACGTCACACCAAAAAACCGATTATAACCATCCAAAATCCAATACAAATATGTGCCTGCTTTAAAAAAAAAATAATGAGGCACTCTTTGAAAACACACACCCAAAAACTAACCAAAAATTTATATGACATAAACATGGATTTCCCTGTCTTCAAAGATTTGCACATATATCACACCCTATTATGCAAAAACAACAACAACCCAACAACAACAAAAACCCACTGAACATTGAAAATTGTACCCATTTTGAGGTTTAGTTTTCTTGTACACAACAAAAATATACTAATCCACGCATAGCCCAAAATATCCATGAATGAAATGTTTACAGTTTAAACATATTTACAAACGATACCTAACTAGTCTTTGGATTCACTCTTGAATATCCAGGGAGTCAAAAGATCCTAAGTTAAAGCAACAAAGGAATCTGTTCAAAATGTCCTGCACTACGATCGAGATAACAGATCAGCCAGAACATTTGAGGTACCCGAAATTGGCTCTACATCAAACATGTACTCCTGTATGGCCAGAGACCATCTGAGAAGCCTGCTGTTCTTTGTGCGTGATGACTTCAAGAACGTCAGTGGTCTGTGATCAGTCTGCAGCACAAACTTCCGACCCAGCAAGAACCTTTGGAACTTTTCAAGCGCCCAAACAATCGCGAGACATTCTCTTTCAATCACCTGCTTCTTGGCAAATGGTAATGGATAAGGTTTCACACGTACTGGAGTGTCTGTAGATAACCTAATCCTGTGAGGTTCAACGTTGGTTGCATTTCCCGGTTTGTCTGTAAGAACATCCTGAAACTCTTCGAAAATATCTTGCAAGTCACTAACTTGAGATGGAGACAAATCATCAGAGATTTTGACATCTTTGTAGGTTTCACCCTGTACAGACAAAGTAGGTAACTCGCCCTGATTGTCCTGACTGTCCTGAACAACACCAACAGCGGATGAATGAAAATCAAAAGAACCTTGTAACCGACAGTCCTTCTGTGACACACTTGTGTCCCTTTTCTTTGTCACAGTGATATAATCTACAGGCAAAATGTCCGACAAATCCGTTGGAACACCAGGATTGATCACCTTAACGTCATCAACTTCAGGTAGCTTGTTGACAGAAACATTTGAGCGTTCTGTGTAACGCTTCAGCATGTTGACATGGAACACCTTGACCACACCATTCATGTCAATCTTGTAATTGACAGAGGAGCACACTTCAACAACAGGGAATGGACCTTTCCACTTCATGGTCAACTTGCTCTTTTCATCCGAGAGCAAAATCAGAACTTGATCACCTACAGCTAATGATCTCATCTTTGCCTTTGCAGCTTTCGATCAGCATCACTTTGCCTTTCGATCAGCATACTTCTTGTATGTAGTTGCACTTTTGTATGCATTTTCTTGTGCTAATTCACAGCTGTCCTTGATTCTGTTCTGTAACTGGAAAACGTAGTCATAGACATTCCTTTCTTCTGATGACATGCTTTCTCCTGACCACGACTTTGCCAAAATACTGATAGGACCTCTGGGAGTGCGACCAAACAACAACTCGAATGGTGAGAAACCAGTACTCTCAGAAGGCAATTCCCTGTATGCAAAAAGCAATGCAGGAATGTATCTATCCCAATCAGACGGCCGTTCCGCAGAGACTTTCTTCAGCATTGTTTTCAATGTCCCATTGAAACGTTCAACCATTCCATTCGATTGAGGATGGTATGGAGTTGTTGTCACGGAGGAGATTGACAGAAGTCGGTATATCTCACGCATCAGGTCAGATACAAACTGGGTACCGCAGTCAGAAAGTATCTCGTCCGGCAAACCCATTCTGCTGAAGATGGACAACAGTGCTTCTGCAACTGTCACTGTATCTATCTTCTTTAGAGGCACAGCCTCTGGGTACCTGGTTGCCACATCAACAACTGTCAATACATATTTATACCCAGAAGATGAAGCTCGAAATGGTCCAACCAGATCAATGGCGATCCTTTGAAAAGGCACATTGATGACTGGCATGCGCTGAAGAGGAGCACATGGGATCCGACCCTTGGAAACAGTCTTTTGGCACACGTCACATGACTGACAATAGTGTGAAACTGCCACACCTACACCAGGCCAAAAGAAGGAAGACAGCACTCTCTGTAGAGTGCGCTTGACCCCACAATGTCCAGCCAACAAAGAGTCATGGGCAGTGTGCAACACACTTTCCCTCAGAGGAGCAGGAAGAACAATCTGTTCAACAACCTCACCATCCTTGGGGAATAGCCTATGCAAAATACCTTTTTTTTTTACGTAGGTGATTTTGTCACATGAATGGGGTATGGTTGGCAACACTTGTTGGAACAAATGCTTTAAGGAGTCATCATCTTTCTGCATCTGAGCCAACACATCAGGTGTCACTTGGAGATTGGGAAGGGTGGGGACATACAGGGGTTTGGGATTTTCCTTTTCTTTCCTGACCTGCTGCCTGGTACTGACAGCACAGGGAACAAATGATCCTCCTCCGCCTCCACACACAGAGGACACCCCAGGAAGATTTCCTAAGATCAAGTCAGAAACGGGACTGTCAATGACGCAGGCGTCTATTTCACCAGTGTAGTAAGGAGTAGAAACATAGACACGGGCGACTGGGAAACTTTCAATTTTCCCACCAAAGGAAATACACCTCCGTGTCTCCCCTGTGATCTGATCATCATTCACAAGCTGTTTTCTCACCCCAGCTGTCGTACACCCCGTGTCCCTGAGCAGAGAACACTGGAAGCCATTGACAGCTCCTTTCTCGATATGGAGACCCTGAAATTCACCCTGACTCACTAATACATGGTGATCCTGTGCAACAGAAACACTTGCTGCGTTGCCTCTGTCCTTATTGTCAATGGTATAGGGACATGCGTTTCTTTTATGGAACTTGCAGCCACAAGTCCAACATGAAGCATCTGATCCACCTGAGCTGCCAAAAGTCCTGTTCGGTTGGCCACGACTACGACCAAAACCGCGTTGATCACCACGATTGCCCCGAGTGGGAAACCCTGATCCTCTCAAATTTGCACCTCCTGAACCATAGTGAGAGGAATCTTGACCCGAGTAAGGGTACGACGGGCGATTGAATCGCTGGCCTCCACGTGGAAACTGCTGTCCTCTGGAAAAAGAAAACCCTCCACGACCATTTCTTAAATAGCCTCTGGAGAAAGACCCAGGAGACTCTGTGAACCCAACATTTGCTTCAAAAAGCACATTATCAGCCTTTTTCCCAAAAGACTTTTCAGGGTGAGCAGATTTATACTGGTCAGCAATCCGACACATTTCTACTGCATCCTTAAATGAGCGCTCTTTGAGGAAGATAGCAAGGTCCTTCGAAACACTATGGAGAATCTGTTCACGCAAAAACAAGTCCCTGAGCTTTTCAAAGGATTTTTCCGTGTTTGACAGATCTATCCAACGGTCCAAAAGATGGCTAACCCGAATCAAGAAAGCCGCAAACGACTCCTCCCTCTCAGGACGAACAGCTCTGAACTTTGCACGGAACCCTTCCTCTGTACACTGAAACTTTTTAAGCAATTCAGCCTTCAGTTCGTCCCAAGTAAGAGATTCTCGTGCCGCTAAACTGTGGTAGAGTGTCAGAGCACTTCCTCTAAACAAAGAGGAAATAAAAAGCGTCCACTTGTCCTTAGGCCAGTCACAGGACGAGGCGTGACTTTCGAAGCGGAATAAGAAAGCGTCTATGTCGTCTTTCGACTCGTCAAAAGGGGGAAGTTTGGGAATATAGGGAGATTTGGCATGCTTGTTTTCCTTAGAGATTTGCTGTGTCGCAGACCGAGCTGCTTCTTTTTGCATTTGTAATTCCAATTGCTTTGCCTCTATTTCCAATCTTTTCATTTCGAAGAGACGTTGACCCTCAATCTTCTTAAGTTCTCTGTCCTCTTTTTCTCTTTCTTTTCTATCTTGTCTCTCCCTTTCGTCCTTTTCTGCTTGTCTTTCCCTATCTTCCTTTTCTTTTTGCCTTTCTCTCTCTTCCTGTTCCTTTTGCCTATCCCTCTCTTCCTGTTCCTTTTTCTCTTGTTTTGCCTTCTTCTCTTGTTCGTTTTTCTCCTGTTTTGCCTTCTCCTCTTGTTCGTTTTTCTCCTGTTTTGCCTTCTCCTCTTGTTCGTTTTTCTCCTGTTTTGCCTTCTCCTCTTGTTCGTTTTTCTCCTGTTTTGCCTTCTCTTGTTCGTTTTTCTCCTGTTTTGCCTTCTCCTCTTGTTCCGTTTTCTCCTGTTTTGCCCTGTCATCTTTTTCTTTTTGTTCCTTTATCAACCTATCCCTCTCCCTTTCTCTTGCTCGCTCAGCTCTTTCTTCACACTGATTAACATATTTAATCAGTGCTTCCCCACTCAGCTCTAATCGTTCTCCCTGAGCAACAAATTTCTCGAAATCAGAGTTAGTTTCGGCCATTGTGCTCAGAAAGTGTTCTATTCTTAAACACAGTGGGTATCACTACTGTGGGAGAAAACGCAATGGCAGTATCAAATTGTTTTAAGGATACGAAGACTGTATATCCGAAAAATAAAATTGTTTACGCAAAGACTTGCTATAGCGTCACCATCAAAAAACTTGGTCAATGTGGGTTTTATTTTATACCACAACACCACACAAAAAACCCACACACCTACTAAACATGTACCGAAAACCTTGAAGTAGATCAAGACTCCAATTTTAGTTCTACGTTTTCACGAACGTGTGTCAATACCAAAACAATGATTATTCAAATATGGTTAAAACAGAAACAACAATAACGACAACAATACAGTAACAATATATTTTAAAAAACCAAAAAACAAAAACAAAAACAAACAAAAAAAGCCCACAAAGTTAAATACTAAAAACAAATAATTAGCAACAACTAAACCTACAACGCTTAAAAAAGAGGGGGCAACTACAACAACTACGCGGAATCCTATTTAAAAAAGAAATCAAATGTAAAGAAAATTAGATAGGAGCCTATGGGGGAGAAGTCAAAAGAGAATTTTGATTTGAAAAGTGAGAGTCAGAAATTCCCAGGTAGGAATAAAGGCCGAGATAGTGAGAAGAAATAGAAATAGAAAACGTAAACCCTCAGGTAATACCTTAGTAGTAATTACCTCCCGTATACTGGAGACGGGGATCAAAATGTAATCCTTATGAAAAAGAGGAACAAACGTTCACCGGAATTTTTTTTTTATATAATGTGATAAAACAGATATAACCCAAAGTAATAATAGGGACAACAAATAAATTTTATACAATTTTGTTTTATCCAACCTGTTATTTCCCAACAGCACACAGCAACAAATTGAAAATTCCTACAATTGCTTCACAAGAGGGGGTACACAAAAATCGGGGTCACCACTGTCACAGGGTCAAATTTACGCACATACACACACAAATATGAACCTGCAGACTTCGCACACAACGCATACATCTAACTCTAGCCCTCATTCAATTCAATCCAAGATTGCGTATCGTACCCCACTCTCTTTTATTATAACTTAATATTTGAACAATAAAACAAGTTATTTAAACATACAAATCAATATTACAAGTTATTTAAACATACAAATCAATATTACAAGTTATTTAAACATACAAATCAATATTCACAATACCTTCAATATATTATCTAACACTATCTAGTCACACTCGTCGTTGATACATCCCTTTTATCATTTCCAGTTCACTGAAGTTTCGGTTCCCAGCGTCGTCACCGTTTCTTCGTCCTCTCTGTTGGTTTCTTGGTTTCCTTCATTTGTTTCCGAATATTTCTTCTTTCTTTCTGTCTTTCAGGCCACCTTTTCATCTTCTTCTATCGTCTCACTATTCTTCTTCTTTTCATTCTTCTTTGCAGCTTTTCTTCTCCTTCTCTGAGTTTCAACAAACCCGCTGCCCTTGGCCCACGAAAAGCACCGTGTGTCTCCTCTCTTAAGAGAACAATACAAGCCTGAGTACTATCAGACTTTTGTCTGTTACACAATCAATACTTTGTTTTCCAAAATAACCCCCCAAGGGTTAACATTCGCATTATTAGCCTAAGCTAAAGCAGGACCCGCTGTCCCTATTGCCTTTCAGAGAGAGAATGAATTTCTACAAAGTTAACTACTGCAACAGCCTGATTCCCATTCACTCAATATTCATATTATGTTACAAACATACGGCGCTTTGCACGTGCTATGTCTTGCACGAAATAAACATGTATGTCAACTGTAATCAGACCATTACTTTCTCTCTCAATCTTTTATTTTCTTTTTATTTCAACTTTTTCTTTTTACTTTTCAAAAAGAAATATATGACTCAACATGACAGTCGCAGTCGGATCGCT
>CM065680.1:24294134-24306634 GCA_017654935.2 Phymorhynchus buccinoides
TATCTTGATTCTGGAGATGGTTGAGGTTCGGTATCGCTTCTTGCGGTGCTCGGTCTTCTGGGGGTTTGCACCTTTCGACTTTTTTCCCCTTCTCCCTTGTGGTGAACCGGGGTCTGCGTCCCACCCTGGAATTGTTTAAAGGCACAACTGGGCTATAAAAGAGCCGATCCCAGGAATCGGGTAGTCAGTTGTGAGTGGGAGAGAGAGAGAGAAACAAGCCAGCGACTCTCCTAGCTGCGGGCTTTCGCCTGCGCCAGATTAGTTTTTCCCTCCTTTTCCGTTTGAAAAGGGATGCTTTCGCTGCGAGCGCCAAGCAGAAACTGACATTTTAAAACGAGGTTTATGTTTTACGTCCTCTCGGTTACGAAGAACCATATGGGACAGTTCTTTAAATAAAGTTCACAGACATTTTTGGTGGAAGTTCAGTTTAACGTCGCGTATCGGCTTTCGCCATGTACGACGGGCTGAACAAACCAACCAAGGTATAAACAAAAATTTATGTTCCTGAATCACTGTCTTAGCCAAAAGGCCGAGAAGCGATCAGTATTTTAAAGTTGCTAAAAAAAGAAGAAGACATTTTTAGCCTACTGCTGGCTTATATAGTACCGCGCTGGCTTTAAAGACCCACCACGTCACCTGTCAAAATCTCGGTTTTCACGTGTTTTCCCTCTTATAGCTGGTAAGAAATCTTAAGAAATCTTCCTAGCATAAGAGGGAATATGACACGTGACGTGGGGGGTCTTTAAAAGCCTGTCGATGTTGGCCGATTGTAATAGAATGTCAATACCGTCGCAAGACTATTCGATCTTAGATCGACCCAAGGAGATACATACAGCCTAGGCTATGTTTACTGATGGGTTATTCTAGTCTATATGTGGTAAAGATGTGCCACCCCACCTGCATTTCTCGGTTAATTGTATTTTTCCGTTTTTGCCTTTCTTACCATACATAAAGCTGTATTTTAGGAACATTTTCAGCTAATTCTCTTTTTGGAATACTAACCCTAACCCTAACCCTAGCCCTAAACCTAACCCTGCCCCCCACTATGTACTGCAGTACACCGCGATTTGTCACAGTTGTGGTTCGTTGCGTTTTTCCGTCTTATAGGGTGGGGGTAGGGTTAGGGTTAGGGCTAGGGTTAGGGATAGGGTTAGTATTCCAAAAAGGTTATTAGCTAAAAAATGTTCCTAAAATACAGCTTTATGGCAAAAACGGAAAAATACAATTAACCGAGAAGCCAGTAAACCAAACCTTCATCCGTCCTTCTCCTCTTCTTTCTGCTCCTCTTCATCGACCTCCTTGTCTTTCTTTCTTTCTTTCTTGTCTTTCTTCTTTCTTTCTTTCTTTTTCTTTCTTTCTTTCTTTCTTTATTCATTTTTGTAATTGGTTTCCTCTTTTTCTTTCTCCCCCTTTTCTTTCCTTCCTCAGTCTTTCTCTTTCTTCCTCCTTTCTGTCTTCTGTTACAACTTTGCGGCTCATACTTGATGCGAGTTACGGTGAGGGTGTTTATTTTAGGGGGGGGGGTAATTTGGATTTTGTTGTGTTATAGTATTTTGTTATTGTTTACAATACAAATCACTCTTTTACACCACACACAGTTTTGCAACAACTCCCTCTGAGAGAGAGAGAGAGAGAGAGAGAGAGAGAGAGAGAGAGAGAGAGAGAGAGAGAGAGAGAGAGAGAGAGAGAGAGAGAGAGAGAGAGAGAGAGAGAGAGAGAGAGAGAGAGAGAGAGAGAGAGAGAGAGAGACAGAGAGAGAGACAGAGAGAGAGAGAGAGAGAGAGAGAGAGAGAGAGAGAGAGAGAGAGAGAGAGAGAGTTAGAGAGAGAGAGAGTTTGCACAGCAGGAAGTGAAATCAGGAGCCTTATATTGTTACATGATATGTTTGCAAACCAAGACGATGTTGCAACAAACTTGGTTCTTATCCAGCTTTTCTTAATGTAAACTATTTTCGGTTATTCCTGCGTGTGTGTGATGGAAAGATATGCCAGCATGTGTGTGGGTTCGTGCGTGGGTGAATGCGTGCGTGCGTTTGTGAGAGAGAGAGAGAGAGAGAGAGAGAGAGAGAGAGAGAGAGAGAGAGAGAGAGAGAGAGAGAGAGAGAGAGAGAGAGAGAGAGAGAGAGAGAGAGAGAGAGAGAGAGCGAGCATATATCTATCTGTCTATATATCGCTTAATTTTAGAACGTTATTATTTTCCTCATTATTTTAGAACTTTATTGTTTTCCTAAGTTTACATGATTTTTTAAAATCATTTCTAGTGCTGGTTTGCTTTTCTTGTGGACTTTCATTCTGGTGCAAAGAAGACACCATTCTCTTGTACAATGATCTTGCTCAGATTAGGGGTCAACTGGACAGTTCATTCCCAGCTAAGGAGACTTTCACGGGTCAAAACAGCTGTCCTGGATTAGGATTTATCCTTCCTCCTTTGGGAGGAAAAGAAAATCATCACTATTCATTTTATTTTATTTTGTTAGAACACAGAACAAAACATAAAGTTAATTACTGTATTTCACGGACTACAAGGCGCACCTGATTATAAGGCGCACCCCCCAAATTTGACTCAAAATTCAGATTTTGTTACTCTATTTCCTTACTATATTATCAGTCACATAATAGGCACAGGGATCTCAGTCTGGGGGGAAAGTATTACCCTATTGTCTGTAAAATAGTATATCTGAATTGAATTCTGAGGTTCACCAATACAGACATTGGACACGAAAGCTTTATCGATGCAAAGTAATCTGCAGTTTTAATGCACCAACTTTTCTTTTTTAGTCCTTTAGACCAGTGGAAGGGTGCTTGCAATTCATTAACATTTTTTCCATAGCTATCTATTTGGGGGGAAAATGAAGATAATAATCGTTGACTAGTGATTGTAGTGCCTCTGTGTGGTGATAGTAATGTGTGGTGTTTAACTTAAACAAATTTCTAAGAGTTCCCCGACGAAGGTTTGAATAAACTAACGATGGAAACAATGCATGGCTTCCTTGTAGTTTCTGGACTGGTGTATGCTTTACCAAAAATTTATCTATCTATCTATGTAAGTCAGCACATTTTATTTAAAAAAATCTTTTTTTCAGAACATGGAACATTTCATAAAGTTAACGTTAACTGGTTTTGTTTCTGGGGTTCACAAATACAGACATTGGACATAGAAAAGTTTTATCAAAGCAAATTATTCTGCATTTCAAATGCACCAACTTTTCAGTCTTTCAGAGTAGGGGTACGGAGCTCAACTGAGAATTTTCTCTTTCATACTATCTATCTATTTTGTTATTTTAAAAAAAGCCACAAAACACCAATGCTTTCAAGCTTTCGAGATTTTTTATTATCTCTTATCAAGAAAATGAGTTTAAAAACTGACATGAGGTAAAAAGGTACAGCTAATAAGTTTATAAAACTTTTCTGTGTCCAATGTCTGTATTTGTGAACCTCCGAAACAAAACCAGTTAACGTTAACTTTATGCATTTTGTGCTGATTTACTTTTTCTCCCAATGGGGGAGGGACAGTGCCTTATGCAAAGACAGCTGTTTCGATCTGAGGAAGATCTCATCAGTTTGCACGATCGGCCTGCAATTTGACTGTCCAGTGGATGTCAACTTGAGCAAGAAGACATACTACAAGAGAATGGTGTCTTCTTTGCACCAAATCGAAAATCCACAATAAAAGCAAACCAGCACAAAGTTAAACCAGAAATAGTAAAAACTCTTATGAAAATCTTAAGTAAAATGAAGAAAATAATAATGTATCTATGTATGTATTCATATGTCTGTCTGACTGTCTCTGTCTGCTTCCACTCCCAGCTTCCTTCTAAATTTGCGCAAAACGATTCTGTAGTCAGTACAGATACATGTGATCTTGCATGCCAGTAAGCAAGCAGACTAATATAAAGTATATGGCACAGGCATGAGGAAGATAAACTATTTAAAAAAAAACACAGAAAAGAAATAGGCCCTAAGTGAATAAATAAAGAAAGTAAGGAAATGCGTATCCAGTGTATAAATTCAAGCACGAACTCTTCTAGGCCTAAGTATCTTCCTTTTTTTTAGGAGAGAAGCCACTTTTTTGGCCGAGCTCGTCAAAAAATGGATCACCGTCTGTCTTGTCAGTAGTAAACAAATTGTTGCTAAAAAAACCAACATATTCGAAGACCTTTACTGGGCTCATTTTACATGTTGAAGGAAATAGGGGCTTACATAAGCAGTGTTTTGCTTCTGTATGAAATCTCAGCCGATTTTTAAAAACAAACTATTCTGCTTGTTTAGTTGCTGTTTTACAAGCATCTTTGCGAATGCAGAAATACATAGACCTACCAATGTTATCTACGCTCGGTTGTTTTTCTGTTTGTTCTTCTTCTTCTTCTTCTTCTTGCTCTTCTTGTTGTTGTTGTTGTTGTTCTTCTTCTCAGTCTCCTCCACTCTTCCGCCTCCTCCTCTTCCTCCTCCTTCTTCTTCTTCTTTTCTTCTTCTTCTTGCTCTTCTTCGTGTTCTCCGTCTCCTCCTCCTCCTCCTCCTATTCCTCCTCCTCTTCCTATTCCTCTTCCTCTTCCTCCTTCGTCGTCTTCTTTAAACTTTGTTTTCTGCAGTTGAAGGTCTTGTTCCACTTAACAACAGTTGCCTGATAAAGATACAAACAAAATCGTCAAGAAATAAAGAAAAAAGAGGATAAATGAATAGATATACATGAGGGTGGGTTAAAGAGGGTTTGGGGTACCTGTGCTTAAGTGTTTGTTCATACGTGTGTGTGTGTGCGTGTGTATGTGTGTGTGCACGCGCGCGTGCGCACGCGTGTGCATTATATAAAATCACCATGTTTTCCCAATAACAATTTGAATTCACAAAAATCAAAACGTTTTTTATCACTGTGGATGACAGAAATAAACATAACATTGTCTAAAGAAAGCGGTAGCGTACGTGTATATCTCAAGGGTGTAAAGATTCCTTGACCATTCAGCGGTCACCTTGGGCGATCAGATGGTGCAGATAGCGCATGATTGATGATCGTTAGTCAGACAGTTGATGGCGTGGACCAGTGGTAGCCATTGACTTGTCTAGGAGCACTAGTAGATTTCCTGTAATGTACCATAGGGTTATTAAGTTACACCCTTCCAACTTAGTTACCCCTTCCTCTTCCTCCCTTTCACTCTGTCTCTTTTCTTCTCTCCGACTGTTTGTGTGTCTGTCTGTCTGTCTGTATTCCCCTCTCTGCGAATGTCTGTCTGTCTGTCTGTCTGTCTGTCTGTCTCTCTCTCTCTCTCTCTCTCTCTCTCTCTCTCTCTCTCTCTCTCTCTCTCTCTCTCTCCCTCTCTCTCTCTCTCTCTCTCTCTCTCTCTCTCTCTCTCTCTCTCTCTCTCTCTCTCTCTCTCTCTCTCTCTCTTCTCTCTCTCTCTCTCTCTCTCTCTCTCTCTCTCTCTCTCTCTCTCTCTCTCTCTCTCTCTCTCTCTCGCAGTTCTGTAGTATGCCTATGTATTTACGTCTTCAGTTTGCTTTATTTTAGTGTGTATGTGTTTGCATGCGCGTGCCCCGTGTTTGTCTTCTATATCCTTGTTTGCATGCGCATGCATATTCATTCATGCAAAGGCGTACAACATTCCTCCATTTGATTTCAAGGGACACATACTCTACAGACAGAATTACCATAGGTATATAATTTATATGAGTGATGAGACAGGAAGAATGGTGAAAGAACAAGAGAGAGAGAGAGAGAGAGAGAGAGAGAGAGAGAGAGAGAGAGAGAGAGAGAGAGAGAGAGAGAGAGAGAGAGAGAGAGAGAGAGAGAGAGAGAGAGAGAGAGAGAGAGAGAGAGAGAGAGAGAGAGAGAGAGGGAGAAAAGCGTAAGCAAACATCAAGACAGAGTAATAATATACAGTAGCTTTCCACATTTCACAGATTCGCACCTTCACTGTAACCCATTTACGAAGTGTGTAGGCCTACCAGTCATTCGATTCCGACTATGCCTTCCATGCTACAGAAGAAGGAACTGCTATTTGGGAGGGCTGGGCATGGATTTCTTTATAATGTATAACCAATGCCAAGGGATAGATATTCCCACAAAAGTAAAGGCCTACCATAATATAAGGCTTCTCTGTTCTTCCAATATAAAGTCTGGTACCGGTGCCAACGATCTCGTTTGTAAAAGTACCCGTGAGTCTGCCTCTTCTCAGGGTGGCTACAATAAGGCTTAGAGGCAGGTGAATCTCTGGCACCGTTCCAGAATTGTAATTGTTTCGTGCGTGCGCACGTGCATGCATGAAAGCGCGATGGCATGGAAGGTGTAAGTAACATGTGGGGAGTAAGAAGATGAATAGGGTGGGGTGGGGGTGATAAAGAAGGCGGGTAGAGAGAGTGGAGGGCACAGAAGAAAATGAATCTAGAATGAGTGACGAGACGGGACGAGAGAGAGAGAGAGAGAGAGAGAGAGAGAGAGAGAGAGAGAGAGAGAGAGAGAGAGAGAGAGAGAGAGAGAGAGAGAGAGAGAGAGAGAGAGAGAGAGAGAGAGAGAGAGAGAGAGACACTGGACACTGGAAAACTTTATTTGACAAGGATAAAGATTTTAGGCGAAGCCTATTCTTACAATCTGTCCTTGGATAAAAGAAAAACAAATTTAAGAAACAAAAACATTTGCAAACATACTCTCTCTCTTCTCTCTCTCTCTCTCTCTCTCTCTCTCTCTCTCTCTCTCTCTCTCTCTCTCTCTCTCTCTCTCTCTCTCTCTCTCTCTCTCTCTCTCTCTCTCTCTCTCTCTCTCTCTCTCTCTCTGACTCTCTCTCATACACACATACATTGTTTATACATACATAATTTAAAAAAAATGTTGTTGTTTTAAAAAAAATACACATAGTGAAACAAATAATTGATGACAAGTAGGAGGTGAAAGCAACATCAATCCAAACACATTTAACAAGCAGTTTAAAGGCAAACAAATAAACAAAGCATAAAACTGAGATGTAAACATTCAATTGACATATACCATGCATATCACATGTAGGTGTACACAAGGCAATACAGTTATACAGTGTGCGTTAAAAATGACACAGGATTTAAGCAGGGCTGTAAATTATGTTTGCCCGCACCATCTTTTTGTATCGTGAGATGGAAGGGCATAACTGAATGGCAGAGGGAAGGGAATTCCAAATTGAGGAACCTGAGAAGGCAAAACTTGATTTGTATTTGTCAATTCTAGTGTTTGGCAAAATGTAGTTGCTGGAACCATAACGATGTGATGCCGGGGTAACTAATGATTTTAGGTATTGTGGGACCAAGTCATTATGCACTTTGTACATGATGATTGCTTTGTTGTACTTTAATTGTGAATCTAACGGAAGGATGTTTAATTTTGCTTGTTTTTCTGATGTGGTGAGGTTTGCGTCAGGAAGAATAATTTTAGCTGCTCTTTTGTAGATAGAATTGAGTTTTAATAGGTGACATTTGGCGGTAGAATCCCAAACTACAGATGCATAGTTGACGTGAGAGAGACAGTGGGCATGAAAGAATAATTTGCGTTCCTCTGTATCTAAGAAAGGTTTAAGTTTTTTTTTTAGTAGGAATAGGCTACGTGCAAGCTTGTGTGCTACCTTCTCAATATGGGTCTGCCACTTCAGTTCTTCATCTATGATCACACCCAGGACGCGGTGCTCTTTTACTTGGTCAATGATGTTATCCTTTAAATAAACTTTGAGATTTAGAGGTTCGTTCTGATGTTTTTGTCTTGAAGTAATTACCATGCTTTTGGTTTTTGTAGGGTGGATGACCATCAGGTTTTGGTCACACCAGGCAGAAACATCATTTAAAGCTGTTTGTAATGAGGTTTGAATGGAGGATAAACGAGCTGCACTAGAGTGGAGGGAGGAGTCGTCAGCAAACAGATCGCATGAGACACTTTCATCTGATATTGAAAGGGGTAGGTCATTAATAAATAAGCAGAACAGGAGGGGTCCTAAAACAGATCCTTGCGGTACACCAGTCTTAATTATCTTATTATCTGAAACTGCACCATTACTTAGGACAAACTGTGTTCTGTTAGTAAGATAGGATGTAAAAAAAGAAACTGTATTTTCGTCCTGCAGGTATAGTGCTAGTTTTTGTAATAATATTTTATGATTCACAAGATCAAATGCCTTCTTAAAGTCAAGAAATACAGCACCTGTCATTTTGTTTCGGTTAATTGCTGAAAGCCATGTATCACAGAGACGAACTACGGCAGTTTGACAAGAATGGTGATGCCGAAAGCCAGATTGTAATGGATGGAAAAGATTGTTGTCCTCAAGATACTGCATTAGATGTTTATGAACATGTTTTTCAAGAGGTTTAGATAGAACTGTAAGAATAGAAATGGGTCTAAAGTTGTTTAGGTCAGAAATATCTTTGGATTTAGGCAGTGGTATAACTTTTGCTGATTTTAAACCAGGTGGTACTATGTTTTGTTCCAGGCATGTGTTATATATGAAGGTAAGAGGTTCTACTACGTAGGGAAGTGCAAGTTTTAAGAGAGAGCTACTGATTTTGTCTGGTCCCATAGATTTTTTATTTTTCAATTTTGCGATAAGGGAACCAACTTCGTGAACAGCAAGTGAAGGTATTTTAAATGCATTTCCAGGTTTTATGTTACTGTTACAAAAGGTTTGAAGAGAGGACGAAGGACAGTATTCGTTTTCGGGGTGTGTTGGGTCAGGTACCCCTATAGAATCTGCTATGTGTATAAAGTGATTATTGAATGAGTCTGGCGACCAATTGAATCTATTTAGTGAATTGTGCTTGGACTTATTTGTGATGTTGTTGATGGCTCGCCATAATGTAGATGTGTCACGATTTGTTGATATCATTTTATTGAAGTGCTGTTTTCTAGAGTCCCGAATGAGATCATTGACTTTATTTCTTAACTTTTTATATTCTAATTCTTTGTTTTCAAGTTCCAGTTGCTTTTGTGCTTTAATGTCAGTTGGTAGCGAATCAGTCTTTTCTTTCTTCAGTAATATATATTCATGTTTAGAACGCCCCCGTTGTTTCATAGTTTCAGCTATTTCTGGAGTGAGCCATCCGGGAAGGGTGGAACTTTTAACTCTTTTTGTTCTAAGAGGCGCGTGTTTCTCAATTACTGCTAGAAAAGTTGAACAAAACACATCTAGTGCTTGGATGGGACATGAAAAATTGAAAACATTGTTAAAATGTGCCATGTTAAGATCTTGAAAAAATGCGAATTTATCAAAGTGTTTAAATGATCTATAATGAATAGTAGTGTGGCCTTTAGTTTGAAGTTTAGGGGGTCTATTAATCTACGTGCATTTTACAGGGGAGTGGTCACTAATACATTTGGAGTCTAAAACATTGACATCAGTGACTAAGGACGTGTTGTTGGAGTAAATGTGGTCAAGAAGTGTTGCTGAAGTGTGGGTGACTCTAGTAGCCGTGGAGATCAGCTGCTGAAGGCCAAATAGAGCAGTAGTTGAATGCCAGGAATTTTGGGGCTTAAACAAATCATAATTAAAATCCCCTAATAACAGGATATTGCTGTTGTTGAGAGAGAGAGAGAGAGAGAGAGAGAGAGAGAGAGAGAGAGAGAGAGAGAGAGAGAGAGAGAGAGAGAGAGAGAGAGAGAGAGAGAGAGAGACAGAGCGACAGAGACAGAGCGAGAGAGACAGAGCGAGAGACAGAGAGAGAGAGACAGAGAGAGACAGACAGAGATACACGGAGAGAGAAAGGTGGGGGTAGGGGATGTGCAGATTCGCTCATACATTTAGTGATGTTGCTACAACAACACTAACAACACTGAATCAAAATAGCAATACACTAACAGTAACAACGTAACAGATTGAAAACAAAATTACGACAACAATAACAGCACAGTCTCAACAGCGAGCAGCACAGATAATTAATGCGTTAATCGATTTTGATTTGATTTGCAATACATTTTGTTCCATCCATACAGTACTATACAGGAAAGACCTGTCAATATTAACACTAATGGGTTACGTGTCGCATCATTGTGTTCCCGTCTCTATGTTTCACAATGATGTCTCTATGTGTCCCCACCTCTATATGTACCCATCTCTATGAGCCCCTGTCTCTATGTGTCCCTGTCTCTATTATGTCCCAGTTTCTGTATGTCCCCGTCATACATCAATAAGACGGGGGCACAATGAGGGTGACACATAGAGACTTGAACACATAGAGACGGGTGCACAATGAGGATACACATAGAGACGGGTGCACAATGAGGATGACACATAGAGACTTGGACACATAGAGACGGGGGCACAATGAGGATGACACATATAGACGGGGGCACAACGAGGGTGACACACATATATTTGGACACATAGAGACGGGGGCACAATGAGGATGACACTTAGAGACGGGGGCTCATTGAGGGTGACACATAGAGACTTGGACACAGATAGACTTGGACACATAGAGACGGGGGCACAATGAGGGTGACACATAGAGGCTTCGACACATAGAGACGGGGGCACAATGAGGATGACACATAGAGACGGGGGCGCAATGAATGTGACACATAGAGACGGGGACACATAGAGACTTGGACACATAGAGATTTGGACACATAGAGACTTGGACACATAGAGACGGGGGTACAATGAGGGTGACACATAGAGACTTGGACACATAGAGATGGGGGCATAATGAGGATGACACATAGAGACGGGGGCACATCGAACTGATCCCGATTAAAGGATTGGCGATCGACACATTTGCTGATGTCAGGAAGAAAGATGATATACGAAGGAGAGAAGGTGAAGGGGGAAAGTTGGGGAAAACAGATGTGAAACAAAGGGAATACGAAAGGAAAAAAGGAGAGAACAAATCAACGTAAAAAGATAGAGAAAGAAAACTGGGGAACAGAGAGAGAGAGAGAGAGAGAGAGAGAGAGAGAGAGAGAGAGAGAGAGAGAGAGAGAGAGAGAGAGAGAGAGAGAGAATAACAAGTTAATTCATTTTCATACTAAGTATTATTAATCTGTCTCTCCCTCTGTCTTTTGGTCTGGCAAAGAAAGAACATGAAGTGAAGCTAAAAAGGGTGAAAATAAAACAGAGCTAGCACCCTTGCTTAGTTCATACTCGATAAAAACGGAGCACAGCATAGGCCAACAGGATTTGTGCACAAGTGCACGTACAGCTCGTTTGACCTATAGCTTGCCAAAATGTCAGAGAGATATATGGACGATATTTGAACCCTATCTTTTGCGTTGCACTTTAGGGGCGGTTTGTTGCGTGTGTGTGTGTGTGTGTGTGTGTGTGTGTGTGTGTGTGTGTGTGTGTGTGTGTGTGTGTGTGTGTGTGTGTGTGTGTGTGTGTGTGTGTGTGTGTGTGTGTGTGTCAGTGTATGCGTGCGTACGTGTATGTATGCGTGCGTGCGTACGCATATCATAACCCTAACATGTAGCTTTGAGGGAGATCGGCATGGCTTCCTTCTTGCAGTCCTAAATATAAATTGCACCATTGCCATGCTAATTGTAATTATTAATCCACAAAATTGTATGCAGAAACTATCTTCACACTTCCATCGCTCGATTCTTTCATCTCCAGTCTTCTGTCTCAGATGGGGCTTGAAGGGCGGGAGTGTGGGGGTGGTGGTGGGGGTGGTTGGGTGGAGTCCGAAAAGAAAAAAGGATAAATGACAACAATTCAACAACAACACGCGCATAGACACACACACACACACACACACACACACACACACACACACACACACACACACACACACACACACACACACACACACACACACACACACAGAGAGAGAGAGAGAGAGAGAGAGAGAGAGAGAGAGAGAGAGAGAGAGAGAGAGAGAGAGAGAGAGAGAGAGAGAGAGAGAGAGAGAGAGAGAGAGAGAGAGAGAGAGAGAGAACAAAAAAAAACAAACAACAATTAAGCAACAACAACACGCACATAGAGACGCACATACGCGCGTGCTAACACAGAGAAAGAGAGAGAGAGAGAGAGAGAGAGAGAGGGGGGGGGGGGAGGCGAAGACTGACATGACACAGTTTGCACGTGCAGAACTGCCGCCTTTTCTGACGCTGCCAACTGTCAGTGAGATAAAAAAAACAAAAAAACCCAAGAATTTACGCAACCTTTTTACTGTCTCGTCACTGGGCCTTCTGGACTGAGTAAGTCAGCTACGCTTGAGCAACAAGCACAGTGCACTTGGAAAAACAAACACAATGCTCTTGAACAACAAGAACAGTGCACGTGAACAACGCCACAGAATGCACTTGAACTGTCAGTGAGATAAAAAGAGATTTACGCAATCCCTTCACTGTCTCTTCGCTGGGAAATCTGGACTGAGATAGCTAGCTGCACTTGTACAACAAAATGCAATCAAACCTTTATCATCCTAGGTTCTATTTGGGCAAACGCCCCCTCCTCTGCTCCCTTCCATTCCAGGCTATTCCGTCGACCGCTGTTGCATTCTCAGATTACCGCTGACACTAAACTGGCCTATCCCAAACCCTATTCTTAACCCTAACCCTAACCTGAA
>CM065680.1:24314134-24334134 GCA_017654935.2 Phymorhynchus buccinoides
AACTTCACTGAGAAGCAACATTCTGCCGTTTTCGGGAAATGGATAGAGTTAGGATCAGCCTAGGATTATTGTCATGAAACCGAAAGAACCAGACTTCAAGAGTTTGAGATTGAGAGTCGTAAACATGAGGGGGGGGGGGGGGGGGTAAAGTACAAATTTACCAGAATTTGAAGGAATGGGGTCAGAACCACAATAGTATTTTGGTATTTGGTTTTTGTTTTAGTCACAGAGATTTGCCTTTGTGAAATTCGGGCTGCTCCCACCTGGAGAGTGCGTTGTCGCCAGTGCAGCACCACCCAATTTTTGTTTCTTGAAATCTTCGTGCACTGAAAAGACCCGGTGTCAGTTTTAAGCCTGCAATTCTGGCACCATTCAGATACTCTTGGATGTCAATGTAGCAATCCCTAGGGTTTTTCTCCTGTTTTTTGTGTGCTGTTAACCCTTCCCATACCCCGTGGCTGCAATTACACCTGTAGCCTACTTTTTCTTTTTGCCTCATATTTCCAAAACCTTTCTTACAATCGTTCTGAAATTTTAGGAGTTTGTCAATGCAAGATTCGAGCATGTTATGCAGTCTAACCATCGTGCATTTTTAAAATGAAAAACAAGGGAGTAAATAAACAACAAAGTCGTTGTTTAAATCCAAACTTAGGTCTCTTCCAGCGTAACAATAAAGATCAAGATCTAGAATCTGAAAACCAGACTGCCTTGATGAATCTGGCAATGTCTTATTTGAGCTCTTCTGTGTGTTTGTTTGTTTGCTTTACAACATTAATCTTCCTGTGCAAATGAGCAAATTCTCACTGGCGCAGTTCCATATTTTTGCATAGCCTATTTGTATCAATACACATAGCACACACATACATAATACGCAGACCCACAAACAAAGAGACTGACAGACACACAAACAGGAAAGAGAGACAGAGGGGGGGGGGGGGGGGGGGGGGGGGGGGGAAGCGTGCATGTCCCACATAATCATATTTACATGGAAGCACCCGCAAACATGCTTATGTGTAATCAATTAACTCAGCTTCAGCTCAGTTTCAGCCCCTATAATATTATGACCTCCGGGGACGGCTGAGCTATGATCGGGAGTGCCGAAAATAACAATTCCTGTTTTAACACAGAATGTCACAAATCACCAATACAGCTGACACGGGGAAATGAGGGTTTATACTTATAAATTGTAGGCCGAAATTGAATTGAAAATGGTGTTTTACGTCCTCTCGGTCTGGAACAGACACATATGGGACAATTGTAGATACAAATATGGTGGGAACAATACTGGAGGCAATGCCCGAAGGCAGTGCAACTCCAGTAAAGTCACGATTTTGTAACAATACAGATATGTGTAGCGGTAACCACGCCACGGTTAATCCTCATCGGCTATGGTAACGCCACAAAAACTGTTAAATTTAAAGAGTATATTAAATTGTAGGCCTAATTTGTGACACGCCTTTGAGATGTTCTTTGTAACGATGGAAGCATGGTGTTTGTGACTGTTTTTGACAACACATTCATCTATTTGATTATTAGAAGCCTCTTTTGAAGCCTCTTTCGTTTGTATTTTCTTCTTTGGTAAGCATGATTGTTTTCTGTTTACGAGGAAAGGGAATTCTCTTCAGAGAGAAAGAGAGAGGTGTGGGTGGGGGTAGACAGAGAGATTAGACAGATTTGTAGACAAATAAACAAATGTGAAAAGAGCGAATGAAAAGAACACAGCGTGTCCATCAATTTGATAATTTTATGTAAGTTAATAGGAAGGTTAAGAAGAGTAAAACTGGCATGCAAACAAATAAGCGAATTTAACCCTTGACAGCACGAACACCCATGCAACAAGTGAAATTTCCCCTAAGTAACTTTCTATATTGACAAAAAATGTCAACATCCTTGCAACTACACCATACACTTTACAACAAATACAAATGAGCGGATTGTAACTTTACCTGGTGTAACAGTAAAATACCTGGCCTTCTGCCAACCCAATGCTGTAAACATGCCAGTGTTAACAGAGTGTCAGTTCAGGTCTGTGCTTTTCTTCAATGAATGAATAATGGTGTTTTACGTCCTCTCGGTCTGGAACAGACACATATGGGACATTTGTAAATACAAAGATGGTGGGAACGATACTGGATGCAATGCCCGGAGGCAGTGCAACACCAGTAAAATCCCGATTTTTTTTAACAATACAGATAAGTGTAGCAGTAACCACGCCTCGGTTAAACCTCATCGGATATGATACGGCCACTAAATTAGTATGTGCCTTTCTTCAAGAAGAACAAAAATGGTACTTTACGTCCTCTCGGTCTGGAACAGACACATATGGGACATTTGTAAATACAAAGATGGTGGGAACAATACTGGACGCAATGCCCGGAGGCAGTGCAACACCAGTAAAGTCCTGATTTTTTTAACAATACAGATAGGTGTAACGGTAACTTCGCCTCGGTTAAATGAAATAGGGTTTTACGCCCTCTTCGGCCTTTCGGCCATGTGGGGCATTTGTAAATACAAAGATGGTGGGAACAATACTGGAGGCAATGCCCGGAGGCAGTGCTAAACCAGTAAAGTCCAGATTTTTTATAATACAGATATGTGTAGCAGTAACCACGCCTCGGTTAAACCTAATCGGCTATGGTACCACCACAATGTATAATATAATAACTGCTTTTCTTCAAATGAATGAAAAATTGTGTTTTACGTCCTCTCGGTCATAGACACATATGGGACATTTGTAAATACAAAGATGGTGGGAACAATACTGGCTGCAATGCCCGGAGGCAGTGCAACATCAGTAAAGTCCCGAGTTTTTGACAATATAAAAGATAGGTGTAGCGGTAACCACGCCTCGGTTAAACCTCATCGGCTATGGTACCGCCACATGTTGCTTTTCTTCAAACTACCTGTAATTACCTGTATTCTCCACAACACATCTACCCTAGGGTATCCGTTAGAAGAAGGCTGAAGCAAAGAGACCTTAATTTGAAGGCCGCACAAAACAAAATGGAGAAATTAAAAACTGCATCATCCTTGGTGCAAAAGGGTCCGACTGATAATTCATAACCATGCTGATCTTGAGCAAATATGGAATAGTGAGGCTAAGAGAGAGGATATAGTGAAATGAATAAGGGGAAGGAACTTCTCGTAAATTAACTCCCTTTTTTTGTACCAAAGTTATTTATGGCACCGATTCGCCTGCAAAGTGAAAGTAGTTGCCACAACAATACAGACCCAAGTTCATCCTTTAAAAAAAGGATGACCCAGACTTGCTTATTACGACAACCACCCACACAGTACACAACAACAGTGGTAGCGAGTTGCTCACAAACAATTTGTTTAAATAAACAATAAATAAACAAGCGCGAAATCGCAATAGTTTGTGGCACGCGGTCTATTTTTACCACTCCAATCATGAGTCACCTCCCCTGGCTTTTCAATAATTCTAATCTGTAAACCAGAATGTTATCTCTGCACCATTTCGTAACTTTTTATATCTTTTGGAAAACATTTAAAACTATGTATCCTACTTATACTCATCAAAAGAAGCACCGCATACTCGTCGTGTCTGTTGTAGTGTCTGTATTACGTATGGTTATTATTTTGTACGCTTTTAAAATACATCATTTTAAAGAGCGGCCTCAATTTGAAGTGTAGCCTCGATTTGAAGTGCGACAATTTTGTCAAAATGTGCGACAATTTTGGACCGACCGACCGACAGACAGACAGACAGACCGACCGACCGAGAAAGTGAGTTATAGGTTTGTGGCTTGAGCCACAAACAAAAACTTTGGTAAAAAAGGGAGTTAATTTACGAGAAGTTCCTTCCCCTTATTCATTTCATGCTGATCTTGACCTGGAAATTTGAAAAGCTGTTAAAGATTATGGCTTATTATTGCCAATCTGAACGCGTGATGGTTGTAGTGGTAAAAGTCTAAACAGTGTTAGATAGGGTATGGCTGGTACCCACGTGTCGTCATATCCGGCCACAAGGAGCGCCATATTATGGGAGACCGCCATCTTAGTCACTAACTTTGTTTGAAAAATGCCAGATCGATGCTGCGTATTTGGTTGTTCCAATTCGAAACTTACCTAAATTGGATTTATAACATCTGGATGTTTTCTTTACACGTTTAGATAACATTTTCACTTTGTTTACACACAAATAAGGACTAAGATGGCGACACTTCCGTTGGAAGGGTCGAGATGCGCACGCAGGTGGGTTGGAGCCATACATTTTTGTCGGTAGGAAATACATTGTTTTATTTTGTTTTGTTTTGTTGTTCTCTGTGTTGTATGCTTCATTTCTTTGACAAAGGCATTTTTGCTGAAATATTACATGCTTTGTTTTCTTTTTCGTCAAAAAACCCACAGTAATAAAATAACGTCACTCTGCGCTTGTTGTGTATTTGTTTGTATGATGTTTTATTATTCCTGTTCCATTTACTGTTATGCTTATCCTAGTCTACCGTGTCGCATTACGGATTGTATAGAGATGCTAAAACCTGGATGTAATTGATAGAAGAAGATAACGCTGTAGCATTGCCAATCTGAACGTGTGATCTGTTCAGAGGTAACAGTGTAGGTAGTCCTCTATAGAAGGCAATTTCACTCATTTTCTTGTTTAGCTTTTGGATTGTATAGAGATACTGTAAACTGGATGTAACTGATAGAAGAAGATTAGAGCGATATTATGCCAGTCTGAACTTGTGATCGTAAACAGTTTTTGGTAGCTTTTAGACTCCAGGCTATTCTCTACATTTTCGCATGACACAGAGGAAAATCACTCCAAGCACTAAGCTAAGTATTATAGAAAGTGTGCGTGTCTATGTGTGTGTGTGTGAGGGGGGGGGGGGGATGGGAAAGAGGAGAGAGTAACATCATGAACTGTTTACTAGTTAGGCTGAAACGATTAGAACTTTTTATTCAAAAAAACAAATTTCACCGAACTCACAGGAGTACGTTTTAATGGTTTGCCTTTTCGGCGAATTGACATACCATGGCTCATGGCAGGACATCGGACACAATTCTGCCTTTCTTTTCTTTTCTTCGGTCAGTTCAGTATATTGAACAACATGCATTGACACGCATTGGGGATATGAACGACATGGTTTGATTTGATTTGATTTGATTCGATTTGATTTGAATAGGGCTACATGTTAATTATAAGATTTTGAAAACATTCCATATTTCAGAAAATAATCTTCAATGCTTTTAACAACTTTTGGGAGACAAGGTTGTGGTGTTTTTTTTTAACACAAAACAGTATGCTATTTAGTAAAGCATGATCATGATACTGATGCATGAATGGGGTCTCACCACTCTCAAGATCGCCACAAACACTTTCCTTTTCATTTCTCGACACCAACGTATTGACTGGTCCATAAACTGTCTGGGCAGTCAACAGCGTTTCTGCCCTCATCTGACAAAACGGGTGTACCCCTGGTCGTAAAGAAAAGAGGAAGTATCTTGCCAACGAGAGGGCTTAACAACAGCAGCAGAGCTTTAGGTGGCTTTCAAAGCCTTAAACGTTCTGCAAGCTAGCTGATCAACAAACTTGCAGGGTGCAGTTGGTGGTTTTTTGTTTTTTCCTTATTTGATTTCTTCGACTAGGGAAGATAAGATGTACAAGATGAGGTTGTGTTCCTAAAAGCTGTAAAAGCTGCTACCTGTATGGGTCTACTAGGCATATTTAACACAAGAAAGTATGTGAATGTGTATAATTGTGTGCTTTATGTGTGCGAGCATGTGTGTGTGTGTGTGTGTGTGTGTGTGTGTGTGTGTGTGTGTGTGTGTGTGTGTGTGTGTGTGTGTGTGTGTGTGTGTGTGTGTGTGTGTGTGTGTGTGTGTGTGTGTGTGTGTGTGTGTGTGTGTGTGTGTGTGTGTGTGTGTGTGTGTGTGTGTGTGTGTGTGTGTGTGTGTGTGTGTGTGTGTGTGTGTGTGTGTGTGAGAGAGAGAGAGAGAGAGAGAGAGAGAGAGAGAGAGAGAGAGAGAGAGAGAGAGAGAGAGAGAGAGAGAGAGAGAGAGAAATGACAAATGACAAATGACTTTTTTTAATGCCAATAGCACAACTGCCATAATGAGAGAGAGAGAGAGAGAGAGAGAGAGAGAGAGAGAGAGAGAGAGAGAGAGAGAGAGAGAGAGAGAGAGAGAGAGAGAGAGAGAGAGAGAGAGAGAGAGAGAGAGAGAGAGAGAGAGAGAGAGAGAGAGAGAGAGAGAGAGAGAGAGAGACCGTGTTCCAGTCGTTACAGCATAAAGCATAAAATGTTACACAGATCAATTATCTTCTTTAAAAAAAAAAAAGTCTCAGCACGGTTGTCATGAGCAAAGAGTAGAATAAAAGTTTGTGTACACGTTAACATTATTAACAAAATATCCCTATATTTCCCCATGGCAGCACAGTATTACTATTAGGCCACTCATATGAATTACAACTAACTGTGTTACCATGGGGAAATAGTTATATTTTGTTAATATTGTTAACGTGTACACAGACACAGCAAGCAGAACAACAGTGATCAAAAGGTTGCAACTGTTGCTTAGGTAGGGGTGGACGGGTGGACCTTTTCTCTCAGTGCTTTAATTGCCAGCATAGCCAAACTCTTGTCTTTGAACCCAACCTGGGCAGCTGCTTCTCTTCAAAGAGTTTGGAATTGGCGTTTACTTACAAACGATTCTTTGTTTCGATTTTCCTTTTGAAGTGAGGGGCTACTGGCTTTGCGTTCATACTGATTCTTTTTTTCCACCTTATACTAACCCATTTAATATAATACTCACACCCACACACACCAAAAACACAATAATGATACACCTTATACTAACCCATTTAATATCACACTCACAATATCACAGACACCAACAACACAATAATCATGATGCACCTTAATTATATTAACCCATTTAATATCATACTCACACACACACACACACACACACACACACACACACACACACACACACACACACACACACACACACACACACACACACACACACACACACACACACACACACCGAAAAAACAGTTATCATGATACACCTTATCAGTACTAACCCATTTAATATTACACTCACACACACACCAAAAATGCAATAGGCTTTGCGTTCATACTGATTCTTGCTGAATGAAAAGCTGACAGTGTATTGTAAGCGTGCGCCACACACACACACACGCGCGCGCACACACACACACACGCGCACGCGCACGCGCACACACACACACACACACACACACACACACACACACACACACACATACACACACACACACACACACACACACACACACACACACACATGCAGAGAGAGAGAGAGAGAGAGAGAGAGAGAGAGAGAGAGAGAGAGAGAGAGAGAGAGAGAGAGAGAGAGAGAGAGAGAGAGAGAGAGAGAGAGGGAGGAGGAAGGAGAGCATCTGAACATGGGTACTGTATTAGAGCCATATTTAAGATCATAAAGCTGACCATAATTGTTGATTCTAATAGGTAAGGTTACAGATTTCCCGTACAGGCTTTGAAAAACTTGTGATTGTGAGTTCGTGCGCTTGCTTGTGCGAGCGTATGTGCGTACGTGTGTGTGCCCTTCTGCTGGAAATAACGAACCCTTGTAAAGAAGAGAGATGGAGGGATGGGGCAGGAGCGGGTAGGGGTGGCTGAGCTGGAAGAGAAACGAGGAGAATGACCGATAGAGAAACGGGTTGAAAAAGGTTAAGGGAAATGATGTAATAAAGCTATGTAAGTAACAGCAAAGATATTCTAAAAGGGTAAGATGGACTACTTAAGAGCTCGGCGAACCGGGCTGATAGAGTTATCGTTAGTGGCGACAGTACACCATTCACAGTGGAGGCTATCCAAAAACTCAGACTGGAACTTGAACGGAGAATTCAACTGGCCTATCGACGTGTAAAATGTGTCCTGTTTAAAAGGGACATAACCAGTGTTTCTGTCCTCACTACTCATATAGGGAAAAGAGACCGGATGCTTATCTTCCCCTATGCAGTCTTTGGTAACAGGCAGGAGAGAGAGAGAGAGAGAGAGAGAGAGAGAGAGAGAACACACTGAATCAGGGATGTCGTTCCGCAAATTACCACCTGAGAATGTAAGGAGAAACATATATATCTGTTCTGGGGCACACACACTGAGAATGTAAGGAAACATATATATCTGTTCTGGGGCACACAGAGAGAGAGAGAGAGAGAGAGAGAGAGAGAGAGAGAGAGAGAGAGAGAGAGAGAGAGAGAGAGAGAGAGAGAGAGAGAGAGAGAGAGAGAGAGAGAGCACTGAATCAGGGATGTCGTTCCGCAAATTACCACCTGAGAATGTAAGGAAACATATAGATCTGTTCTGGGGCACAGAGAGAGAGAGAGAGAGAGAGAGAGAGAGAGAGAGAGAGAGAGAGAGAGAGAGAGAGAGAGAGAGAGAGAGAGAGAGAGAGAGAGAGAGAGAGAGAGAGAGCACTGAATCAGGGATGTCGTTCCGCAAATTACCACCTGAGGTAAGGTAAAACATATAGATCTGTTCTGGGGCACAGAGAGAGAGAGAGAGAGAGAGAGAGAGAGAGAGAGAGAGAGAGAGAGAGAGAGAGAGAGAGAGAGAGAGAGAGAGAGAGAGAGATGTTCGATAATAGGTGAAGAAACACTTAACCTTACTGATTGACTTAATAACGGTTGCCATTTTGTTTATTGTGTCCACTCGTGTGCGTTCAGAATATTGGAGAGAGATGTTCTTCTTTGCAGGACCCATGAGCAATTATTTTGATGATTCTAGCTCCTGTAAAAAAAAGAAATAGAGAGAGAGGGTGATTAGGGGGAAACAGAGATTCTGTATATCTTTGTTACGCGTCAATGTAATTTAATAAGGTACATGGATCAATTAGAGACTGCCTGACTGTGAAGGGAGGGGAATGGGGGGGGTGGGGTATTGTTTTATTGTTCTCTGTGTGGTATATTCATTTGCTTGACAAAGGCATTTTTGTTGCTGAAATATTACATGTTTTGTTTTGTTTCCCGTCAATGAAATAACGCTTGGTTTGCCTTTGTTTGTATGGCTGTTACGTTACATAGATTAATATTACGATGGGTAGCAATAGCAAGTGAAATTGTGAATTGATTAATGTAATACTGCCAATGATTTATCGGGTTGATGTGACAATGGATTATGGTCATTGATATGATAGTTGTGATTTGATGTGATAAAATGTATGTTTTGTCAAATTTTGTGTGCATAAGCTTTCATTTGATGCAAGCAGACATAAGCATGTCAATGTATATTGTAAATTTTAAGATGTTTCAGTTGATTGGAAGATGTTTATAAATCTGTAACCTTGTGATTTTGTCTAGAATGCCGGAATATACTCAGTTTGTTTTGGTCACCTCATGTGTGAATATCAATTATGTGAGTGAACTAAGGCTAATGTCTTTGTTCTGTGTGTGACTTTGTCAAAGGAACTTGTCTCAGTCGTGAGTCAGTGTTTCCACTCGATCTGTACCACCTGTCACGTGACCGTGTTGTGTCCAACCACCATGTCGTACTTGGTGAGACAAGAGCTCCCATTGGCTGTTTGTGAAGCAAGAGCCCCCATTGGCTGTTTGTGAAACAAGAGCTCCCATTGGCTGTTTGTGAAACAAGAGCTCCCATTGGCTGTTTGTGAAACAAGAGCTCCCATTAGCTGTTTGTGAAACAAGAGCCCCCATTGGCTGTTTGTGAAACAAGAGCTCCCGTTGGCTGTTTGTGTAGTTGACACGAGTTACCTAGAGTTACCTAGTTACCTTACCCCCCCCCCCCCCCCCCCTTTTTCCCTTTTAATGCTGGCTGGCTTTTAAACTGGTGGCAGACTAAACTTCAATACAGTGTTTTTATTCTGGGGGATAACCTCAAGATTCATTTCTTTTTACTCTTTTTGGAAAATCAATTTTTTTGTACGTTTGTTAGCTTCAGCATTATTAATCAAGAATGTTGAAATGTTTGTATTTTTGTTTTCCCTTTACCTTTAGTTTGAATAATGCTATTTTCCCAAAAATGCTTATTGTAATGTGTTCTGCGCGGACGATCAAGACAGAATATCGATAGATATAGCTGCGCGATCTGTCGATCCATGGTGTGCGCAAAATCGGTCGATGTTTGCGCAATCGAATGATAATTTTCTGTGGCTTTGAAATGCTTTCTTCTCAGACTGTCTGTCTCTGCCTCTGTCTCTCTCTGTGGTTTTTTTTCTTTCTCTCTGTCTCTCCCACTGATTCTCTCTCATGGTTTCTCTCTCTGCATGTGTCTGTATCTATCTCTTTCTTTCTCTTTCTCTCTATCTCTCGGTTTTTCTCTCTCTTTGCATCTCTATCACTATCCCTTTCATGATCTCTTTCTCACTGTCTCTCTCTGCTTCTGCCTTTATCTTTGTCTCTGTCTCTCCCAGTCTCTCTCTCTCTCTCTCACTCTCTCTCTTTTCATGTCTCTGTTTCTCTTTTATTGTCAATCTCTCATTATCTGTCTCTCTGTCTGTCTTTAGAATTGTCTCTCTCTCACTCTCTCATTCTCTTTCGCTGTCTATCAATGTCTCTGTCTCTTTCTGTTTTTCTCTCTCTTTATTACTGTCATTCTGACCGTCTTTCTCTGCCTCTCTGTCTATGTCTCTCTCACTGTCTTTTTGCTGTCTCTCTCATCGTCTCTCTGTATAGAGAGGCAGAGACAGACAGTCTGGAAGGAAAACATTACAAAGCTACAGAAGATTATCCATCGATTGCGCAAACACGACCGATTTTGCACACACGATGGATCGACAGACAGCGCAGCTAATATCGATCGATATTCTGTCTTGATCGTCCGCGCAGAACACATGTATATAGAATGAACCAAGACGTTCTGGAAATGACATTTAGTAGGTTATTTTATCCTGTATGCAAAGCAGTTGTTTGTTTTGCTTCAGTTTGTCAATGTCGTTTTGAGTTTATCATTTTTGGTTGAATTTTGTCTTTTTGCTTTATCAACTTCTGCAGTGTAAAAAAATATAACTTGTCATGCCATACAGGTAACATTTATTTAAACATCTTTCTGTACAGGATTTACCAATTTTGTCTCCACACAAAATGAGACGCGTCTTCATGGATGCCCTGAATTATCAAAGCATTATTTCCCCCTGTTTTCTCCTCAATATTTCCTCTCCCGTTTATCCTTTTCCAAAAATATATCTCTCCTTTAGACTCAACGTGCCATCCTTTCACACTTCTTTTCCTACTGTAGAGAATGGAAGTATGGAGTCAAGAATAATAAATGGACCATTCTTGTAGATAGCTTAGTTTGGATATCTGTGTGGAGACACTTTGTTTTCTCTGTTCTTATCTCTTACAATGTATCCTTGGATTTGAGTGGGAATATATTCTTTTAAAAACATTCATACAGAACTTTTGACGGATAATCAGGACAAAGCATTACGCTGATTGATTACGCACAGATAATACTAAAAGATATAAATGAGACTAAATTTGACTCCGAGATAATATTTTCATTATTTAAAATTTTCACTGCATTGTAAAACATATCCATTGTGCTTTATGACATTGCTGTCTTGGCTTGTTTGTGCATTAATATTATTGTTGGTTTTCACAATAAGGATGGTAAGTATGACCAGCTAAGCTTATTTCAAGTATTAATAATGCATAGATAAGGATGGTAAGTATGACCAGATAAACTTATTTCAAGTATTAATAATGCATAGAGACATCTAAATCATGTTCTGAAATTCTGATAGAAGTCAGATGCTTCTAAATAAAGAATGTTTTGCAAGCTTCGTCACTTAACTCTGCAATGCGAAAAATTAATGTAAGCTTGTGGGTCTTTGTATTCTAACATCAAACGAATGAACCAAACAAACAGAATTAAATAGAAGGTAAGGACTGAACCACAAATGCATGTGTGTAACTGCATACTTTTGAAAGTGTATATGCTTTATTTGTGCATAGATGGTTTGTACGTAATATGATACACAATGTCCACAGGAATATGAATATAGCCTACTAAAGTACGTGATACAGAAGTTGTCATTATCATATTTTATACATTGAAAGTAGCATAATAAAGAAGGAAGAAAATGGAGAAAAAAACAGCGTTTTCCTTTGTCGTTTCTATCGCTATGTCTTCTTTAAAAAAAATACAACAGTGTATAATGTTCAATGGGAATCGGAAGGGGCGTATAAAAATATAATAAGAAACCACCTGGTATGGAACATGTATAATTCCTTTATACAAGATTGATTCCTTTATACAAGATTGATTATCTTACTTATTTAAAAATATAATAAGAAACCACCTGGCATGGAAAATGTATAATTCCTTTATACAAGATTGATTATCTTACTTATTTTTAAGAACTTTTTTAAGCAAAGTACTGTTTGCACACATTCCCCATTATCCATTCATGTGATTTTCACACGCATACTTATCCTCTCACCTCTGAATCAAATTTATACAAATATAAAAGTTCAATTATTATAGATATCAGAGTCTGATATCTATAATAATTGAACTTTTATATTTGTATAAATTTGGTTTGAACAAAATGTTTAGGTGAACTTAGGTTTATTTGAATTAGGTCAATGTGTTTCTTTATCTCTGTCCCCTGTCCCTGTCTGTCTGTCTGTCTCTTTCTTCTGTCTCTCTCTCTCTCTGTCTCTCTCTCTCTCTCTCTCTCTCTCTCTCTCTCTCTCTGTCTCTCTCTCTCTCTCTCTGTTTCTCTGTGTCTCTCTCTCTCTCTCTGTCTCTCTCTCTCTGTCTGTCTGTCTGTCTCTCTCTCTCTCTCTCTCTCTCTCTCTCTCTCTCTCTCTCTCTCTCTCTCTCTCTCTCTCTCTCTCTCTCTCTCTCTCTCTGATGCTTTGCATCATCACGTATGCATATGTAATTATGTTTGCCTGTTTGTTTTGCCATAGTTTTGTTTTCTTAAGGACTTGTAGATTTAAGACTAGCCTTGGCCAAACATGTCCATCCTTGTAAAAAAACACCACATTTCAGTCTTCAGTCTTCTTTCTCTTTCTGTGTGGCTTTATTCATTTTGTTTTCTTTTTCTTTTTTTGCTATCGGTTAAGTTAATTTAAATTGACATGTCCTTTTGCCATGCAGATTGTAATAATATATCAATGGCAATTAATGAATGTTCAAATTTCAAGTTTTTAGTTCCTCTTTCTGTATGGACAGAATTAGAATACAGAGTTTGTCAAAATGGTTCTTGGTATCTCAAGAATGTTGCCTATTATTTCATGTCACCCCAAATTGAATAAATTTTAAATAGCTCTAATGACAAAATATATTGAGTAACTGCTGGTATTGTTATGATTATGCCTATCTCTAAATCATCGGGTTTTCTCTGGACCTCGCTCAGTTTTGGTTTTGCGAACTTCAGAACACATTTGAGGAGCTCAAATGAGAATTGTTTTGAAAACTTAAAGAAAAGAAAGAGAATGGGCCAATAAGACAGAAAAATAATATAGTAGATGACAGGAAAGAAAAGGCAGAGTCAAAGAGAGTGAAAGATTAGAAGTTGCTAGCATAGAACTTACAGAAGGTGGGGTAACCATTTGTACTGAAAGATCTCCCAGTATCCCCATGGGGGTGCAAACTCGGATAAGAGGAATATAAATAGCCTAATACGTTTCATTTTTCTTATATACTTCCCCTTGTGATGATCACAAGTTGAATGCAGAGCGTGTTTGTGAAGTACTAAGTTACATTTCCACGAAATAAGGACAACTCCAAAGATGTTGACGGGCCCAGAGAAGACGCACCACTAGCACCATCAGCCCTACCAACACAAGAACAGCCCTACGCCAACCCTGGGAGTCCATAAACTTCCATGTCTATTAATTTTATCATATCAGCTTAGGCTCTGTAGGCTTTTGAAGCCTTTTGCCCTCTAGATATTTTTTTCATATGTAGCATAAATTTGTATTTTATTTTTGCTCGTGAATTTCTTTGGCTATTGTGTATGTTTGTTTTTTAAACATTTATTTCTCCAAATTTGTGGAGTACATAATAGTGTTACATTCTTTGGTCAATAAGATTTGTGAACATAATTCTTTGCAGGTCATGTCTGGGAGTGACGGCTTGGGTCCCCGCGTGCGGGACAACAATGACGGGACTATCTGCGTGGAGTATGAGCCCAAGTGCGAGGGCCGGCACGAGGTGCAGATGACCCATGAGGGCAATGGGGTCGAAGGTGGGGCATGTTGGTACATGTTTGTATATGGCTCTTTGCGTTTAGTCGTTGTCCACTGTTGTTGTTGTTGTTGTTGTTGTTATTGTCGTCGTCGTCGTCGTGGTATCCTTGTCATCAAATCATTAGTGGTAGTCTTAGCAGCACCAGCGGTTGCAACAATAACACTGACATTATCAACAGCTATGTTATTGTCGTTAATCATGCCTAGGTCTACTACCACTACATGTGTGCTTCTGCTACTACCATTAATTTTAGACTCCTCCTCCTCCTCCTCCTCCTCCTTCTCCTCCTCCTCCTCCTCCTCCTCCTCTTCATTTCTAATACTACTGCTGCCGCTGCTACTTCTGCTGTTACTACTACTACTACTACTACTACTACTACTACTACTACTACTACTACTACTACTACTACTACTACTACTACTGCTACTGCTACTACTACTACTACTACTACTACTACTACTACTACTACTACTACTACTACTACTACTACTACTACTACTACTACTGCTGCTGCTGCTGCTACTACTACTACTACTACTACTACTACTACTACTACTACTACTACTACTACTACTACTACTACTACTACTACTACTACTACTACTACTATTACTCTTCATTCTTCTCCTCCTCCTCCTACTGCTGCTGCTGCTGAAGCTGTTGCTTATAATCAAATTGATGAAGATGATAATGATATTGATGATGATGTTGATGTGGACGATTTTGATGAAGATGATGCTGAGGAGGATGAGGAGTATGAGGAGGAGGCACTTGAACTAACAAGCTCAGAAACTTACTTCTGTCTTTTGTCTTTTTTTTAGAAGCATTCATCCCATTATCTCTCCCCTTTATCTATCCTGCTTTTCCTTTCCCCCCGTATATTATCGCAACCACCTAGCCATAACACACCCACTCTGTAGACGCACAAACACCCATATCTATTGCTGTTATCAAGTTCTCCAATCTTGCATATCTATGTTGTTTGGATCAGGCCTTTTCGTGTTTTCCATGATCTCAAGACATGTGGCCTACTGTTTGTTTACTCTGTCAGAGTGGTCTAGCCCGGTATTGTGCTTTTCTACCTATGTTTGTGGGTGCATGGGGGTCGTGAAAATACATACAGATTCAAGGATGATGCTGGTCATAAGAAGGGCCATATGGACCATCATCATCCCAACTATCGTTCTTTTAGAATTAAGAATGCACTTATTTTCTTTGTCCATTGAACTTGCTGGGTTTTGTTTTTACTAAACTGGGCAGCCTGGGTTCTGTTGACATCGTCATCTTTAACCTTCCATTATGCGTCACTTTGTCTCACCGTGGACAGTTCCTTCAACAAAATCGGTTCATACAACGCTATAGTTCATTAAATAAATAATAATATATTCTAAAAGCTCTTCATCTTGTCTTGCTAACTGCAAATTTCTTTCTGTTTTCATCATACCTTAACATTCCACAAAAGTGCATCAAGTTCTCTTAACGCTTGTTTTAAGCATAGGTGTTCACAGACAGACAGACATACAGATATACAAACATACAGATGCCCAGCAAATCTTATCCCATCAATCAATCTAGTCCATGGTTTATTTGTCCCATCAATTGGAGTCTCTCATTCAAAGGTTAAACATGTTTAGGTTTTACAACTTTGAAAGCAATGGTAGCTTAGCCATCGACACAGATATTATACTCTGTTAATGGTAAATGGTGAATGACTAGCTAGATGATGGAACAGTCGAGGATTCTATATAATTATCTACCTAAGCGTTTGTTTTTGGCAATTCATGTCTTCTTTGACCGTTCACTTCTCACGTGACTTGAAATGTTTTCTGTGAATTATAGATCACCAGCCTAAAAACGGGAAATGCCAAATGCTGTATCAATATTAACAAGTACAGTCAATCGTTTGACTGTCATGAACAATGGGGGTTGCCTCAACGGTCAATAACATCAACAAAGAAGACTTTGAATCTTGAAAGAAGGAGACTCAAACACGTTTCTTTATAAAGAAGAAGAAAAGAAGACAGATAATCTTAGAGACAAGAACACTCAGAATCTTGAAGAGAAAGCTCACTTGTGATCATTCTTTTGATTGACCATTGACCACTGTCTGTCCACAGGTAGCCCCTTCTCCTGCGTGGTGGACGATAGAATGCTAACCTTGTGATTGTTGTGACTGACCACTGACCACTGTCTGTCCACAGGTAGCCCCATCTCTTGCGTGGTGGACAATAGAATGCTAACCTTGTGATTGTTGTGACTGACCACTGACCACTGTCTGTCCACAGGTAGCCCCTTCTCTTGCGTGGTGGACAATAGAATGCTAACCTTGTGATTGTTGTGACTGACCACTGACCACTGTCCGTCCACAGGTAGCCCCTTCTCCTGCGTGGTGGACAGTAGAATGCTAACCTTGTGATTGTTGTGACTGACCACTGACCACTGTCCGTCCACAGGTAGCCCCTTCTCCTGCGTGGTGGACAGTAGAATGCTAACCTTGTGATTGTTGTCACTGACCACTGACCACTGTCCGTCCACAGGTAGCCCCTTCTCCTGCGTGGTGGACAAGATCCAGGACGGCTTCGTCACGGCCTTCGGGGTGGGGCTTGTGGGGGGCAACAGCGGGGAGGAGGTGACCTTCACTGTGGTGGCCAAGAAAGGAACGGCCAGTGAGTAGCCTTAATATCTTTAGAATCCCCTTAAGCTACCAGAACTTGGGGGGGGGGGGGGGGGTACTAAAGTGGACAAGAGAACTGTTAGAATGAGCCTGGCAAAATGGTCTGGAGATATAACCCACCTAACTGTCTAAAAGCAAAAAGAAATATGCACAGCAGAGTTAGTCTGTGACCCCCTTCCTCTGATGACGCCATCGGTAATGGCATCGAGCACGTATCTAATGCGTTACGTGGCCTGTCAGCTAAGGGGGGTTAACTCGACAGTACACGCTGCTATTGTTGCCTTTCCTGCTTTAGCCGATAGTTTCTAGCCTGCCAATAGGACGCGTCGATAGTTTCTAGCCTGCCAATAAGACGAATTGATAGTTTACCAATAAGATGCGTCGACATTTTTTAGCCTGCAAATAAGAAGTGTAAATTGTTTCTAGCCTGCCAATAGGATGTGTCGATAGTTTGCCAATAACATGCGTCGACGGTTTTGTTTAACAGTTACCTGCAAATAAGACGCGTCTATGGTTTCCAGTCTGCCCAAAAGACGTAGAAATAAAAATATTTCTTATTATTTTTTCTGCCAAAAGGACGTAGAAATAATAATATTTCTTTACCTTTTGGCTGGTAAAGAAATATCAGCTGGGTTGTCATGGCAAAAGAGATTTGACGCAGTTTGGAAGATTGCCATTAAAAAGGTTTCAGGTTATTCTGTGTGTGTATGTGTTTTTGTTTCTGCGTACCGTGGTTAACTGTATGGTTGACTGTATAATTATGCATTATGCATCTATACTTGTTGATATCTTTCTTTCTGTCTTCTATTTTCCTCATTCTCTTCTCCTCTCCGTCTCTCTGTCTCGCTCAGTCTGTCTCATTCTCTCTCTCTCTCTCTCTCTCTCTCTCTCTCTCTCTCTCTCTCTCTCTCTCTCTCTCTCTCTCTCTCTCTCTCTCTCTCTCTCTCTCTCTCTCTCTCTCGCTGAGTCATTGTCTCTGTTTCATAGAAACAGAACAGTCAACCATTTATACGGTTTAGATGTAAGATAAGATGCCATCACCCTTCATGTAAGATCTAGTTCACTAGATGCTCACGAGCATTCGGAAGCTATGCATAATTATGCTCATCGATAGATGCAGTTAAGTGACCACACCCATACACTCACTGATTTTGCTTGCTTGTTTGTTTTAAATCTTTCGTGTCTAAGAAAAATAATACAACGACCCTTTCAACAACTAACCCTCCAAATCACTCACTGAATTAATCATTCCATCCATCGCAGAGGACATTGAGATCATGATAGACGGTGCAGCCAAGGTGGACCTGAAAAGGAAAGATAACCCCGATGGGTCCACCAACATCAGTTATCTGCCCATGACCCCCGGCGCCTACAACGTCAGCATCAAGTACAAGGGCACCCCCATCAAGGGGTCCCCCTTCGCAGCCAAAGTCTCAGGTACTACCGTATCTTATTGGATGCTTTCATTGACAAAATGAGTTATGTCAAAGTAGTGTTGAATCCCATAAAGTTCTGTATGTTTATATTAGTTCATTAGTTTTGTGAAATTAGCGTCAGATCGTTATAATTTTATTTCATATACACAGTTTACGTTGCAGCTTCGTTAATACCAAATTAGCCTCGTTATACCAAATCAGTGTTCAGTCAAATAACTGTATGTTTACATTCGTTTATTTTGTGAAAGTAACGTCAACTCGTTATGAGTCACTCTGTTTCATACAATCAGTTAAGGTCGCAGCTTTCAATAATTAGATATGCGAAATTGGTGCTAATTCAAATGACTCTATGCATTCTTACATTCGTAGATTTTATGAAATTAGCGTCAAATAATCACACTTTATTTCACAAAACCAGTTAAGGTTCAAATAAGAAAGAAAAAAATCAAGATTAGCGTAAATCCCACACACATGTTAACTGTCACAAGTCTCGGTGATCAAAATTACATGAAAAAAAACCCTAGAGCTTTTCATAGTGAACATAACTTTCTGTAAAATATGTACATTATTTTCTTTTCTTTTTAATTGCTTATCATTCTATTGATCAGGTGTGTTTTGGGTCTGCATTCACCACAGTACAGATGTAAGATTCAAGATCTGTTAAAATGAATGACACTTTTTTTGTCTGCATCCACCCATACGACAGGCGAAGGGAGGAAGCGGTCTCAGCTGTCCCTGGGCAACTCTGCAGAGTACTCCCTGAAGGTGATCGAGGTGGAACTCGTGGACCTCGTGGGCACCATCCAGACCCCCTCTGGAAACATCGAGCCCTGCATCCTGAAAAAGATGGGCGATGGAGAAATAGGTAAAGCCATGCAATGGCACAGAGGTAGCGCGTTCCTCTCGTGCACAATAAACCCGAGTTCGAACCTGGGTACAGGGGATTTTTCCATCTCACTCTGCACTAGGCCTTATGGTCTGAACGTGGAGTCTTTCGGATGAGACGATAAACCTAGGTCCCGTGTGCCCTGCACTTAGTACACGTAAACCCCAGTGGCAAAAATAAAGTTGTCATTTGGTCAAAATTTACCCCCCTCTCTCTTTCCGCATAAGTCACACAAATATCGCATGCAAAAAAGGGGGTGGCGCGCCTCTGCTTGCGAGGCGCTCTCCGGGTTGGAGCAACCCGAATTTCACAGATACGCCTCTGTGATTGTTACAAAAACTAAGTAAGCAAAGCATTCCATTAGAGTGCATCATTAAATGCGTGATAAGAAGAACAATTACACCTTACCGGTATTCATGCTAGGAAATAAGCTTACTCTCTCTCTCTGTGGTTGGTTTAACGTCTAATTAGGCGTAGCCTCTTATAGACAGTAATAAGCTTGCTTCAAATATGGCTTTTAATAATTAAAAGAATTTTGCGATTAAATTGAAAACTATCCCCCTTTCAATCCAACTGTTTATTTGATTGGATACACGTCTATGACTTAGGGCACAAAGAACAGGATACACTCGTGTGTTTTGTAGAAGCGAAACAGATGCGGCAAGAACATTAATTACAATTTAATCCGAATACTGACTCAACTGTTTCAGATATTTTTTAACCTTATATATTAGGCTGAATCTTCAATCAGGAAATCATTTGTACTTTCTCCCCTTTAAATTTCTTCATTTTCTTCTCCTTGGGTTTCCTTC
>CM065680.1:24339134-24344134 GCA_017654935.2 Phymorhynchus buccinoides
GTTGCTAACTTGGAAGATTAAATCAACATTATACAGGGTGAAAAATACTAATAGCCTCGATGACTTCGACCTTGACTTCGACTCTGTAGCTTCTTTGTCTGTCGCAATATCTTATCAGTCACTGAAATGCAATCATGTCAAAACCTACGAGATGGTATACGTTATATTCCGTCCCGTGCGATGAGATGAAGACCATTCATCAAGAATTCATTACGTCAAAGACTGAGGTCCAGGATGTGAGATGGGTACGTAGATGACTGATGAGTCCAATGCAGGCCTTGAATGTTTTGTTACAGTGGGTACGGGAAAGAGATTTGAGGGGATCTGTCAGGGTTGGAGAGTTGCTGCTGCTTGAGCAGTTTTACCGGAAGATGACTGATGAGTCCAATGCAGGCCTTGAATGTTTTGTTACAGTGGGTACGGGAAAGAGAGTTGAGGGGATCTGTCAGGGTTGGAGAGTTGCTGCTGCTTGAGCAGTTTTACCGGAAGATGACTGATGAGTCCAATGCAGGCCTTGAATGTTTTGTTACAGTGGGTACGGGAAAGAGAGTTGAGGGGATCTGTCAGGGTTGGAGAGTTGCTGCTGCTTGAGCAGTTTTACCGGAAGATGACTGATGAGTCCAATGCAGGCCTTGAATGTTTTGTTACAGTGGGTACGGGAAAGAGATTTGAGGGGATCTGTCGGGGTTGGAGAGTTGCTGCTGCTTGAGCAGTTTTACCGGAAGATGACTGATGAGTCCAATGCAGGCCTTGAATGTTTTGTTACAGTGGGTACGGGAAAGAGATTTGAGGGGATCTGTCGGGGTTGGAGAGTTGCTGCTGCTTGAGCAGTTTTACCGGAAGATGACTGATGAGTCCAATGCAGGCCTTGAATGTTTTGTTACAGTGGGTACGGGAAAGAGAGTTGAGGGGATCTGTCGGGGTTGGAGAGTTGCTGCTGCTTGAGCAGTTTTACCGGAAGATGACTGATGAGTCCAATGCAGGCCTTGAATGTTTTGTTACAGTGGGTACGGGAAAGAGATTTGAGGGGATCTGTCGGGGTTGGAGAGTTGCTGCTGCTTGAGCAGTTTTACCGGAAGATGACTGATGAGTCCAATGCAGGCCTTGAATGTTTTGTTACAGTGGGTACGGGAAAGAGATTTGAGGGGATCTGTCGGGGTTGGAGAGTTGCTGCTGCTTGAGCAGTTTTACCGGAAGATGACTGATGAGTCCAATGCAGGCCTTGAATGTTTTGTTACAGTGGGTACGGGAAAGAGATTTGAGGGGATCTGTCAGGGTTGGAGAGTTGCTGCTGCTTGAGCAGTTTTACCGGAAGCTGGTGCGACCCCTGTCTTGCCGACCTTGACTTTGTTTCTTCTTGTCTCCTCTGCAGGTATTGCGTCGTTCAACCCTCGCGCTAAGGGCGAGTACAAAGTGAGCGTGACGCGGAACGACAAGCACATCAAGTCGTCTCCCTTTCGCATCACGGTGGGCGATAAGGAGCTGGGCCACGCCGCTGGGTGCAAGGTGACGGGGGCCATTGACAAGGCCACGGCCAACAAGGCCAATGAGGTCATCGTGGACAGCACTGACGCTGGTAAGAATGCTGCATCTTCAATAGGAATTGTTCGGAAATAATTAAGGGGAGTAATTCCATGGTGTGTGGGAGTGATCTTGCCTAATTCAATCGGTCAAACAGGGGAAGTCATTCTACCTTCAGCTCTCGTAGCCCATCGACTCGTGTGTTTGAGCAGACATACAGCGCTTAGAACACCGTCGTCATTCTAAAACATTATGTCATTTATATTTTTACGTCACATTTTGCAAGTTTTATCAGTTTGTGGCTGCTGCCCCCCCCCCCCCCCCCCCTTTAAAAAAAAAAATGTTTGGAAGTCGCTGACTCGCATCCTGTGGTTTCAAGCTTCGACGCCATTGTTGCATTGTTGCTATAGCATTTGACCGAGTAATGGAGGTAAGCAACTCTAATTTTAACGAAGTGTTCTGCCCTAGTTTTTTTCTCCGAAAATCGTCTATTGCGCCGATTACAAAATGTACTCAGTTGCGCAAGTCCGGGATTGACACATCAGTTGTGCTTTTGAAATCCATTGCTTAGTAAGCCCCTTACAGAACTCCTTAGTCAGTGCGTGGGATTGCGTTACGTGGCCTCCGAAAACCCCCCACGGAAAACGTCTGTTTGTGTTAAACATTGTCCCAGTGTCACCTTAAGACAACGATATTGCAAGCGGCGCAGTTGATGAGGGAAAACGGTGCAATTGAGGTTAGTAGGGGTCATTAAAATTGTCGCAAATTGAGATGCATCGGCATGAATAACATGTAACAAAGAGGAGGATACTAGTGACGAGAGGATACAGATTGAGAAGAGGTGGAGGGAGGGAGCTGACACCATAGAACGAACGAAATTTAAGATTTTACGTCCTCTTGACCCGAAGGGTACAAGGGACATTGACAGCATAGACACTGGCCACGTTGGGCCAACAATCCCAATGAGATCGTCGTGGACAGCACGGATGCTGGTAAGAAGAAAGTGACAAAAGAAGTGTGGGTAATGGTGATTACATGACACTGGATGATGATAAGGGGTTGTGGTAGGAAGTCGGCGCCACAGACAATGTCACCGTCAAAAAGGCGAATAAGATTATCACAGACAGTACTGGTTTAAACATTTTATTGTCCAAGAACAAAATAGCATACAACACAAGACGACTGATGCAGCAACAAGCAGAGCTTACGGTGTGCTCAGTATAAATAAATATTACAGCGGACAAGATTTGCGGACATGCAATGCAGACAGTACTGATGCTGGTATGAAGAAAAGTGGAGCAAGACGTCAACCTGAACTCTTCCCTGGCGACAACAGGAACCTCTTACCAAATATATCAGCCTATCATTGGCCTCATTGTAAGTCACGTGCATGTACATGTACATGTGTCCATGGACACGCCCACTTTTCCCCGCTGCTTCTTAGACAGGGCAGATTCCTGACGTCAGGTGTTGAAACAAAAATCATATTGATGATTACGGGCATCATTTTGGGGTCATCTGCGTCGACGACGAGGAAGTAGGAGAAAACCAACGCTGGCGACAATGACGGATGACAATTAATGACGATCATTTAGTAATGAGGATGACGAGGGTGGTGACAACAATGATGATGACGACAACAAAGACAACCTCAACGATAACGATGGCGCTTATTAAGCTGACGATCGACGACGAAGACAACGATGATGATCGGTGGTGGTGGTGGTTAGGGTTATGGCGACGAAGACAGCGACAAGGATGACAATACTATGATGATGGTCTTGGCTGACGTAGACAACGACGACGACGACGCCGACGACAATGTAGATGACAATGAAAAACGAAGATACTAACAGCCCAGGGTGTCCGTTTCAGGGTACGGGGGGCTCAGTGTGGCCCTTGAAGGGCCGCACCGCTCGGACGTGGAGTGCTACGAGGTGCAGGATCGAAAGAGCACCATCCACTACAGCCCCCACGAACCCGGCATCTACATCCTCAATGTGCGCTTCGCTGATCAGCACGTCCCAGGTGAGTAAGCTTATGCACACATGTGCATGCGCGCGCATGCACACACACATATACACACACATACACACACAGAGACACACACACATACACACACAGATGCATGCACACACACATACACACATATGCATACACACACATACATACACACACACGCACACGCGCGCACGCGCACACACGCGCACACGCACGCACGCACGCACACGCACACGCACACACACACACACACACACACACACACACACACACACGCGCGCGCGCGCGCGCATTCACACACACACACACCCCCCCCCCACACACACACACACACAGACACACACACAAACACAATCACACAAACTAACTAACTGACAAACAAGCAAGCAAAAACAAACAAACCCAAAATAATGTACACACGTACACTACAGCCCCCACAAGCCCGACATCTACGGTGAGCACGATGTAATAGCACATTTTGACACTTTATGTTTTCTTTATCTTCAGCTTAGTGAACATACACACGCGTGCGTTCACGTGCAGAACCACACACATACGCACACGCACACATATGAGACGCAATAACATAAGAAAAATTAAAAGGTTTCCACGAGAATTATCGCACGCGCGCATGTGTGTGTGTGTGTGTGTGTGTGTGTGTGTGTGTGTGTGTGTGTGTGTGTGTGTGTGTGTGTGTGTGTGTGTGTGTGTGTGTGTCTGTGTGTGTGTCCGTGCATGCAAAAACTACAAACAACGCATAGTCTCTGATTTGCTGATGCTGATGATTCCAGGGAGTCCCTTCCTGCTCAATGTGGGCGGGCAGGAGTCTGGCCGAGTAAGGGAGACAATCTCCAAGCAGATGGAAGCAGCCGAGGCTTCGATGGTCAACAAGCCATGCGAGTTTGTCTTGCAAATCCCAGGTGGAGTTTTCAAATCTTTTCAACAAGCCATGCGAATTTATCGTGCTGATCCCAGGTAGAGCGTTCAAATCTAGTGAACAAGCGGGTGCATCCCATAAGTGCGCGTTTCACCTACTCTCTAAAAGCGTGCGTCCCAAAAATGAAGCTAGAAAGAGCGCAATGTTTTGTCCAATAAGTGCGCATCTTTGGAACCTAAGAAAGATCGAGGATGTCAAAAAGAGCGCGTTGTAAAATGTGATGTGAAACCCTAAACCTATCACTAACCCTATCCCTATCCCTATCCCTAACCCTATCCCTAACGTGGTGATGTGCTGAATCGTGGACATATCGAAAGTTTCTTTCTCCAAAACAGCAAGAAGACTGAAGTTTAGCAAACAGACGAGTGTAAATGGTCAATGTCTGGTGAGAACGATTTCACCTATGCGCGCTTATTAGCACGAAAACCACACATTCACGTGCGCTCTTTTTGGCATGAACACGCGCTCTTATTAGCATGCAAAATGCGCTCTTTTAGGCGCGCGCTTATTAGCGGTGCGCTCTTTTCGACTGCTCCGCAGC
>CM065680.1:24349134-24361634 GCA_017654935.2 Phymorhynchus buccinoides
CAAACATAAGGCTGCATCATGAATGTATTTCTTCTTCTTCTTCGCCTTAGCATCCTCCGTCAGGTTGTTGACGACAATGATGTATACATTTAGGGGTTTCCGGTATTATCTAGAAATACAAGTACTGTAGGAAGGAACAGCTGCCCAGATGATCAGATCAATGATGAATAGCTATGAGAAAAATACAATTGGAATAAGAAAAATGAACTAAGCAAAGATAGCAATACATCGTGCACCAGTTTATAACTAGACAAAACAAACAATAGAAGTAAAAAAGAAAAAGAAAAAAAAGGAAAGAGGAAAAAAAGAAGAAGAAGAAAAATCGAAAAGAAAACAACAACAACAACAACAACAACAACAACAACAACAAACACTAAGAAAGGGGGTGGTGTTACACAATACCACATACTAAGTACACTATAAACCAACAATCAAAGAGGCTAAGTTTATATCAGTACATCTCCACAGGACACACACACACACACACACACACACACACACACACACACACACACACACACACACACACACACACACACACACACACACACACACACACACACACACACACACACAATCATGTGCTATGCGGCTATTGAATAATTATTGTTTATACATTTTTTTCAAATTGCCAATAAAACATTAATCGTTATTAAAACGTTTCGAAGCGCTTATAAAATTACATACTGCTAACATAATTGATTTGTTTTTCACTTACAGTTGTGTCCCTGCTTCCAAACAGAAGAGTAGAAACATTAGTGTGAACATCTTGTGGTAACAGTCCAATCGTTTGAGCTCTAGGTTCAATGTACAAAGGGCATTCTAAAAGAAAACGAGATACACTTTCCACTGCAGAACCACAAGTACAAGATGAATCATCAGAAAGGTGTCGTTTAACAAGGTCATGCTTGAGATCGCTCATCTCTAACCGAAGCTTGCAAAAAACTATTTCCATGGATCTTGTTGGTAAATAATAATACACAGGAACTTCACTGTCCGTTCGTTTTAGAAAATGTTTAAAGCGACTTAAGGAATCCCATTGTTTTACTTCATCAGGCAAATCGTTCCACAGAGCTGTTGTTGATGGGGAAAATGACGATTGAAGAGAGCCCAAGCCCAATCGGTGTCAAAAGAGTTTTGCCAACTTATGTACATTGTTCTTCCGTTTAATTAATGTCTTGATCTCTGCTGTGATCCAAGGTGCATCATGTTCATTTACAGTAATCACTTTGACTGGCATACAGAGGTCAGCAATGTACATAAGGTTTTGCAGAGTCATCAATAGAAACCATGAATAGAATGGGAGTCCAGTCAGTGCCTGCCAGTTTTTCCATTCAGTTTCTCAATATCCAGTTTAGCATAATTACGAATTGTTCGTTTATACCTAGAGGTTACTTTACGAGGTGCTTTTAAAACAACAAGTGGAACACAGTGGTCACTGACTGGTGGTAATACATCCACTGACTGAATAAGGGTCTCTGACCGATTGGACGCTAATTTCACCTTCTCTAGGTAAATTTCAGGGCGGGAAGTCATCAGTGCGTCTTAGACAGTCAACGCGGGTAGTAGTATGTATATTAGATTAAACTCCCCCAAAACGATTGGCTGCTTAGCATAATTTACATACCTGTACTACGTAACTACCTGTGTTGACTGTCTAAGAGTAAGACGCACTCATGAGGGTCCGTTTCAAAGGCACCCATATCGGCTGTTCATTGGACATTATTTACCTTGATTTTAAAAAAGCTTTGATTCCGTTCCTCATGAAATCAGACATCAGAACATGATATAATCCAAAATGATTTAGAAAATTTACAGAAATGGTCAGATGAATGGAATTTATATTTTAATGTGTCTAAGTGTAAAGAAATGCATGTAGGAAAAAACAATCCCGAGCATGAATATAGTATGAAGCTTGATAAAGATGTGCAAAATATAACACCATGTGCAGAAGAGAAAGACCTAGGAGTTATTTTTGATAATTTGCTATCATTTGATACTCACATTCAAAAGGCTATCAACAAAGCTAACCAAATGTTAGGGTTAATCAAAAGAACTTTCACTTATCTAAACAACGAAACATTTTTTATTGTTTTACAAGTCTATGGTCCGTCCACATCTGGAATACGGCAATACAATATGGTACCCTTACCTGAAGCGACAGTCAGTGGCTATTGAAAAAGTGCAGAGGAGAGCAACAAAAACTGTTAAATGTTGTAGAGATTTAAACTATCAAGAGAGGTTAAAATTGTTAAATTTACATTCATTAAAAGGAAGACGTGTAAGAGGAGATCTCATTCAGGTACAGAAAATCTATAATAATTTAGATGAAAGTCTTATTCTATGTTTCCGAAACTAAAATTTAATGTAAACGCTTGACAACATAAAAGCAGTCTCTCTAAAATGTCCAAAGCGATAAGTGATAATACATGGACATTCGCTACAAAAGTGGTTAAATCAGGCACATTTTTTCCTTTACACTGGGTATTCTTTTGCAAAGTTCCAACAGACAATCATGACTAAATTTCCAACGGTGCATATCACAAAATGTACAACGGTGCCCGTTAAAAATATGCTAATGCGCATTACAAACTTTCATTGACGCTCTTTTTAAACCCCACCTGGACTCACACAGTCGTACGTAGTTTCAATCATAGAGGTATGTTTGTCTGACAGGAATGTACGGGCTTCACATCAAGTTCGATGACCAGCACATCCCGGGCTCCCCATTCATGGCCAACATCTCTCCGGACAGTGGGGCGGCTCGCCAGGTCTCTGTCCACTCTCTGAAAGACCGAAATCTTTCTGTAAGTCAGTGACAAGAAAGTTTCTTTTTCATTGTCAAACATATTTCATTCCTGCAGACAAATAATGTTCCTATTTTGTGAAATGTTTGATAAGATTGATTTATCAGATCTGAGTTAATGGTCACGATCGTCTGTGTTATCAACAAGGGTGTCACTGAGTACTGTAACAAGACCTTTGCATCAATAGTTGCTCAACAGGACACATCAGGCAACTAACGTACAACCGAACACAATTTCAAAACATTCTGTGCCTTGATTCACAAGAATTGCGAGGATAGACAACAACAGACACGAGCGATTGTAATACCCCCCTCTCCTCACTCCACAAGGGGGTGAAGAGCTAAAAACACCAACCGAATTGTCAATGAATGAATGGATTATCACTGAACATTAGCACTATAAGAAACTAATCCCACTCCTTCCCTCAGGTCGACAAGCCCAACACGTTCACCGTCAGCTTCAACGGGGCCTCGGGCAAGCTGCACGCCTCTGTGCGGACTCCCTCTGGAGGCCACGAGGACTGCTTCATCCAGGAGATGGACAAGGGCATGTACGGCGTGCGCTTCATCCCCAAGGAGAACGGCGTGCACTACGTGGACGTGAAGCTCAACGACGCCCACATCCCCGACTCCCCTTTCGCCATGATGGTGGGAGCCATGCACGCGGACCCTGCCATGGTCAGCGCCTCGGGAGAGACTCTGGAGCACGCCAAGTGTGGTGAGGATCGGGCTGAGTTTCGTTCTTTTTTTAACCGCTTTTGTATTCATCTGCGCTCACGTGACAGGAAACTGGGTGAACGAATAATAATAATAAGATGGCATATCTTGTGTTTAAGCTTTATTTCTTAAAGTGTTAAGCTCGCAAGGTTTACTTAAAACCCTTTCAACGCCAGCCATTTTCCAGCCAAAACTTTCCATTAAACTTACCTGGGTAGAGAAAAGATTTCATCTGAAATATTTGGGATTCCTTTGTGACATCCATAAAATAGGGCCTATTCTTACCTCCCAAAATTAAGAACATAAGGTAATTAGATAACAGACCCTCATTTGATGCCTTTCGGTGACATGGGTGCTCAATCATTGTGGTGCCAAGAGGCGACAGGGGCGATGAAAGGGTTAGCTAAAAAAAAAAAAAAAAAGCGGTTATATTGTTTTAAAAGTGTTAACCTCTTTCATCTCGCTTCAGTGTTATTGTTTTCAAGAATGGACCATTCAATGGTCACACACTATCATCGTTAATTTTCTTTACTTTTAATTTTTTGGCAAATGTGAATCTCGCTTGCTTTGCTTATTTTCTTCAAGTGTTAAACTCCCTCAACGTTTGCTTAATTTATAGTTCTTCTAGTGTTAAAACGTTTTTAACTTGAGCTTTATTTCATCAAATGTTTAACTTGTGCGTCTTTTGATTAAGTTTACTTACGTAACCTCATCATTTGATTTCTTCATTTCAACAGCTGATGCAAATGTAGAAACAGTGTTTGTTTGTGGTCTTGTGTTGGGTGAAGGATACATGTGAACAAACCATTAACCTGAGAACATCCTCTTCTGATGAATATTCTAAGTCCGTTCCTCTGTGGCTTTTACCCGCGCAGAGCATGGCGAATTTGGCCACAAGCGGTCTTGAAAAGAGTTATTACAGGCCTTGTAAAGGGGGAGTTCTTTACCTTTCTTTATTGCAATGCACTGTTCTCTTCTTTAACTTTAGCTTTATTTCTTTTGCCTGAAACATTGGGTATGTACCCTGGGCAAGGTACACATTTTAGCCCAGCCCTCCAAAATAGCAGCTGCTTTTTTCCGCTATCCGGAAGTCATAGCCGGAAGCGACAAACTGGCATGCGCATAATTATATATGCATAATTATACAGTGGAATCCGGCTAAGTAAGAAACGGATAACTAAAAAAGACTGGATAACTCACAATTATTTTTTGATCCCAGTTTAATAATTTTCATGCCCCCCAAAAGTCTTTTTATCTCAAAATATTGGCTATCTCCAAACAAAATTTCAGTCCCTTCAATTTTTGCCATATCCGATCTCCAATGCTAAGCGCTCTCGATTGCCTGCTGACTTGTCCCTACAGGCGTGAAGAACAAGTTCGTGGTACACACGGCAGGGGCAGGGTCAGGCCTGTTGGCCGTAGTTGTGGACGGGCCGTCCAAAGCTGCCCTGTCCTGCAAAGAAGCGGACGATGGCTACGAATTCACCTTTAATCCCTTCTGTCCCGGCGACTACCTGATCACCATCAAGTATGGCAACATCCCTATTGCCGGGTCGCCCTACAAGAGCAATGTGTCGGGTGAGTGTAAGGCTCGGTGTACATCTCGTGTCCTGGCTAATACAAAGACACCGAGCATAAGAGTTGGTCATAGGGCGATGTGGAGTGCCTTCAGTATTATTTATCACTGTTTGTCAGCGTTACTTGTTCCCTTGCCGTCGGCTAGGGGAACATTCCCCATATCTCACTCTTAGCCACAACAACATTGACAGGAGTCGAAGGGGTTGATGACGTTACATGTTGTCGTCGTTGTCGTCATTATGTTGTAGCTGTCATCTTTATTGGTAGTTCTAAATTTCATTTATGTGAAACTCCACAATAATATGATAATACCCAAAAGATAAGAGACATATGGATTTCAAAAGTCATTATTTTATTAGTCAACATAATCATCTTCATCGTCGTCGTCGTTTTCCTCGTCATTGTCATCATTATTGCAATAGTCTCCATCATCAGAAAAAAGTAAGCAATGTTGATGGTTGTATTCTCTGCAGATACAGCTGGATGCTACTCTCAAGGTAACATAATGGACGTCCCTGCTGCCACCATGTTCCCTTCGTACCTTCATCCTTCTTGCATCCATTTACTCATCCCTACCCCTTCCAACTCTCCCCCCCCCCTCCATTCCTATTTTCAATCCCCATTCTTTCCATATTTACCCTACCATTCTAAATGTTGTACCCCCCTGTTCTTGACTTTCCCATATCCAAGTTCAATAACAGGCATTGATTGGATTGTGCACATTTCACTAGAACATTATGCAGCTGCGATGTAACAAAGAGTGAAATGATCTAAATAGATAATTGCTTATGTAAATGTAATAGCCATCCAGCAAGAGAAAGAACTGCAAACAAGGATTGAAAATACGTTGTCCGCACATTATGAACAAATGTTAAAGACTCCTAAAAGATTGGTTGAAATCGATGGTTCACTGTGTTAGTAAAATTAGGGTAACGCATGCAATGATGTTAGGCCAAAATATTGAATGCCAACTGTCGGTGTATGTCAAGCACTCAGTCTCACTTCCTGTTTTAAAACCTGTCTTGAATTTCCAATTGCACCTAAGTGTCAAAATATAAGACAGGGCGTGCTCTTGCAGTTACTGTGTAGGCATGAGACTATGAACTTCACATACTAAACGAGACACGTTTGACGAATTGCGCACTTTCCTTTCCCTCATTACCCACCCCTTATCCTCCACGAAACCTTACAACTTTACCATTAACCCTTTTCCTACTTTTCCTACTTTTTTTAAAACCCAAACGACCACCACCACCTCTTCACCTCTACACAGTGTCAATGATTATTCCAAATGGCTTGTTCTATTCCTCTTCTCGAGTCATTCACGACATTTTTGTTGACCTAATACGTGAGACACAAACTGTGAAGCATAAGTTAAGCTTATCAGTCAAGTATTAGGAAAGGAAACGGAAGAAGCGTGTGGCAAAAAGGGGCAGGGGTGGAAGAAAGAAAACAAGAAAACAGGGCTTGAATATTTTTAGCCTACATTTTTGTTTGGGCTTCCATCAGTTTTCCTTAATGAAGAAAGTAATTTTCTTTTCTATCGAACCGTTAACAATTGTTTCAGCCCGACTCCACAGTAATCATCCACAGTTTGCGTAGAAACAAATTACAAATCAAACCAATTCTACTTGGCACTATCAGCCATAAAATGCGCACAGCACAGAGGGCCTATTTATAATGAATTAATACAGATAAATCGCGTATAGTCCATAATGCTTAGCATGCAAACTGCAAATTATAACAATATCCATGTTATCTTTTGTAGACACATGAAACACAAAACATTCAGGTAGTATTTGGTCCTTTTATTGAGGCTTAACAGACAGACGTTTCGTATGATACATACGTTTTCAATGTAAAAAAAACAAAAACATGTCTTGTGTTTCATGTGTCTACGATTGGTCCTAGTGGTCATCTAATTATTTTCAAGTATTATCTTTTGTACTTTCACTTTCGAACTGGTGACTAACAGGAGGAGGACGCAAGCCCTCGCCGATCTTGGAGCAGTCGTCCATGGTGGTGGAGACGGTGGAGAAGAAGGTGGGCATGGGCGGCAAGACCCGCAAGTTCCGCGGGGACGCCTCTAAGGTGGTGGCCAAGGGCCAGGGCCTGAAGAAAGCCTTCACCAACCGCGTCCTCAACTTCACCATCGACGTCAAAGATGCCGGTGAGTTTTCGCGGATGTCAAAGATGCCGGTGAGTTTTCACAGATGTCAAAGATGCCGGTGAGCTTTCACCAATGTCAAAGATGCCGGTGAGTTTTCACGGATGTCAAAGATGGTGGTGAGTCTTCACGGATGTCAAAGATGGTGGTGAGTTTTCACGGATGTCAAAGATGGTGGTGAGTTTTCATGGATGTCAAAGATGGTGGTGAGTTTTCACGGATGTCAAAGATGCTGGTGAGTTTTCACGGATGTCAAATATGCTGGTGAGTTTTCGCGGATGTCAAAGATGCTGGTGAGTTTTCACGGATGTCAAAAATGCTAGTGAGTTTTACGGATGTTAAAGATGCCGGTGATTTTTCACGGATGTCTAAGAAGCCAGTGAGTTTTCACAGATGTCAAAGATGCCGGTGAATTTTCACAGATGTCAAAGATGCCGGTGAGTTTTCACAGATGTCAAAGATGCCGGTGAGTTTTCACAGATGTCAAAGATGCCGGTGAGTTTTCACAGATGTCAAAGATGCCGGTGAGTTTTCACAGATGTCAAAGATGCCCTTGTTTTTTCTGGATGTTAAAACAATTGTTGGCGAGCTTCTTAGACGTACGCAATGTCTTTTTTTCAAGTGTCCAAGATGCCTGTGGTTTTTTAAGGCATCAAAGATGAAGAATATATCTAGATGTCAGATAATTATGCTGGTGAGTTTTCTTAAACATAAAACATTCTGGTGACATTTTTACGGACATCAAAGATGCCAGTGAGTTTGCTAGACGTAAAATATGCTGCTGAGTTTTCTTAAACGTTTTCTTATGCTAGTGCTGTTTTCTTGGGCATCAAATATGTTAGTGTTTTTCTTGGACGTCAAAGATGCTGGTGAGTTTTCTCAGGCGTTAAAGATGCTGGTGAGTTTTCTCAGGCATTAAAGATGCTGGTGAGTTTTCTCAGGCATTAAAGATGCTGGTGAATATTCTCAGGCATTAAAGATGCTGGTGAGTTTTCGCGGATGTCAAAGATGCTGGTGAGTTTTCACGGATGTCAAAGATGGTGGTGAGTTTTCATGGATGTCAAAGATGGTGGTGAGTTTTCACGGATGTCAAAGATGCTGGTGAGTTTTCACAGATGTCAAAGATGCTGGTGAGCTTTCACAGATGTCAAAGATGCCGGTGAATTTTCATGGATGTCAAAGATGCCAGTGAGTTTTCACAGATGTCAAAGATGCTGGTGAGTTTTCACAGATGTCAAAGATGCCGGTGAGTTTTCACAGATGTCAAAGATGCTGATGAGTTTTCACAGATGTCAAAGATGCCGGTGAGTTTTCACAGATGTCAAAGATGCTGGTGAGTTTTCACAGATGTCAAAGATGCCCTTGTTTTTTCTGGATGTTAAAACAATTGTTGGCGAGCTTCTTAGACGTACGCAATGTCTTTTTTTCAAGTGTCCAAGATGCCTGTGGTTTTTTAAGGCATCAAAGATGAAGAATATATCTAGATGTCAGATAATTATGCTGGTGAGTTTTCTTAAACATAAAACATTCTGGTGACATTTTTACGGACATCAAAGATGCCAGTGAGTTTGCTAGACGTAAAATATGCTGCTGAGTTTTCTTAAACGTTTTCTTATGCTAGTGCTGTCTTCTTGGGCATCAAATATGTTAGTGTTTTTCTTGGACGTCAAAGATGCTGGTGAGTTTTCTCAGGCGTTAAAGATGCTGGTGAGTTTTCTCAGGCATTAAAGATGCTGGTGAGTTTTCTCAGGCATTAAAGATGCTGGTGAATATTCTCAGGCATTAAAGATGCTGGTGAGTTTTCGCGGATGTCAAAGATGCTGGTGAGTTTTCACGGATGTCAAAGATGGTGGTGAGTTTTCATGGATGTCAAAGATGGTGGTGAGTTTTCACGGATGTCAAAGATGCTGGTGAGTTTTCACAGATGTCAAAGATGCTGGTGAGCTTTCACAGATGTCAAAGATGCCGGTGAATTTTCATGGATGTCAAAGATGCCAGTGAGTTTTCACAGATGTCAAAGATGCTGATGAGTTTTCACAGATGTCAAAGATGCCGGTGAGTTTTCACAGATGTCAAAGATGCTGATGAGTTTTCACAGATGTCAAAGATGCCGGTGAGTTTTCACAGATGTCAAAGATGCTGGTGAGTTTTCACAGATGTCAAAGATGCCCTTGTTTTTTCTGGATGTTAAAACAATTGTTGGCGAGCTTCTTAGACGTACGCAATGTCTTTTTTTCAAGTGTCCAAGATGCCTGTGGTTTTTTAAGGCATCAAAGATGAAGAATATATCTAGATGTCAGATAATTATGCTGGTGAGTTTTCTTAAACATAAAACATTCTGGTGACATTTTTACGGACATCAAAGATGCCAGTGAGTTTGCTAGACGTAAAATATGCTGCTGAGTTTTCTTAAACGTTTTCTTATGCTAGTGCTGTCTTCTTGGGCATCAAATATGTTAGTGTTTTTCTTGGACGTCAAAGATGCTGGTGAGTTTTCTCAGGCGTTAAAGATGCTGGTGAGTTTTCTCAGGCATTAAAGATGCTGGTGAGTTTTCTCAGGCATTAAAGATGCTGGTGAATATTCTCAGGCATTAAAGATGCTGGTGAGTTTTCGCGGATGTCAAAGATGCTGGTGAGTTTTCACGGATGTCAAGAATGCTAGTGAGTTTTACGGATGTTAAAGATGCCGGTGAGTTTTCACGGATGTCAAAGATGCTGGTGAGTTTTCACAGATGTCAAAGATGCTGGTGAGCTTTCACAGATGTCAAAGATGCCGGTGAATTTTCATGGATGTCAAAGATGCCAGTGAGTTTTCACAGATGTCAAAGATGCTTTTTCACAGATGTCAAAGATGCCGGTGAGTTTTCACAGATGTCAAAGATGCTGATGAGTTTTCACAGATGTCAAAGATGCCGGTGAGTTTTCACAGATGTCAAAGATGCTGGTGAGTTTTCACAGATGTCAAAGATGCCCTTGTTTTTTCTGGATGTTAAAACAATTGTTGGCGAGCTTCTTAGACGTACGCAATGTCTTTTTTTCAAGTGTCCAAGATGCCTGTGGTTTTTTAAGGCATCAAAGATGAAGAATATATCTAGATGTCAGATATGCTGGTGAGTTTTCTTAAACATAAAACATTCTGGTGACATTTTTACGGACATCAAAGATGCCAGTGAGTTTGCTAGACGTAAAATATGCTGCTGAGTTTTCTTAAACGTTTTCTTATGCTAGTGCTGTCTTCTTGGGCATCAAATATGTTAGTGTTTTTCTTGGACGTCAAAGATGCTGGTGAGTTTTCTCAGGCGTTAAAGATGCTGGTGAGTTTTCTTGGACGTCAAAGATGCTGGTGAGTTTTCTCAGGCGTTAAAGATGCTGGTGAGTTTTCTCGGACGTCAAAGGTGCCAATGAGTTTTCTCAGGCGTTAAAGATGCTGGTGAATTTTCTCGGATGTCAAAGATGCCAGTGAGTTTTCTCAGGCATTAAAGATGCTGGTGAGCTTTTTCAAGCATTACTTAAAGATGCTGGTCAATTTTCTCTGGCTTAAAAGTGCCGGTGAGTTTTCTCTGGTGTTAAAGATGCTGGTGAGTTTTCTCTGGCATTAAAGATGCTGGTGAGTTTTCTCTGACATTAAAGATGCTGGTGAGTTTTCTCAGACAACAGAGATGCCGGTGAGTTTTCTCAGGTGTTAAAGATGCTGGTGAGTTTTCTCTGGCATTAAAAATGCTGGTGAATTTTCTCGGACGTCAAAGATGCCAGTGAGTTTTCTCAGGCGTTAAAGATGCTGGTGAGTTTTTTCGGACGTCAAAGATGCTGGTGAGTTTTCTCAGGCATCAAAGATGTCTATTAGTTTTCTCAGGCGTTAAAGATGCTGGTGAGTTTTCTCGGACGTCAAAGGTGCCAGTGAGTTTTCTCAGGCGTTAAAGATGCTGGTGAGTTTTCTCGGACGTCAAAGGTGCCAGTGAGTTTTCTCAGGCATTAAAGATGCTGGTGAGGTTTCTCAGGCATTACTTAAAGATGCTGGTGAGTTTTCTCAGACGCCAAAGATGCCAGTGAGTTTTCTCGAACGTCAAAGATGCTGGTGAGTTTTCTCGGATGCCAAAGATGCCGGTGAGTTTTTCGAACGTCAAAGATGCTGGTGAGTTTTCTTGTAACTTGTATTAAATTACGGTCGTTTCCTACCGTGTGCAATGCCTTTGCAACTAATCCGCTAGACACTGTTTGTTGCCATGTGCAGGGGAGGCCCTGCTGACGGTCGGCATGATCGCTCCCAGCGGCCACCCTGAGCCTGAACTGGGTGTGAAGAAATGCACCAACACCTCGTACACAGTCAGCTACAAGGTGGTGGAGATCGGTGAGCACATGCTGCACGTGAAGTGGGGCGATGACGACATCCCCGGCTCTCCTTTTGTCCTCAGCACGTGAGCTGCGCGTGACATACCGTGCAGTTCATGAATGTCATTTCCCGCTGTTGTATTACTACGATCAAAGGTGCTGAATCTGTGACGAGGACAATCCTTCTTTTTGGTTTATGTTTTGATCAGAGTGTTTTCCCTTTCCATATAATCCAAAGTTGTTCTTTTTTTCCAACGGGGAGAATTTAGTTGAATAGGCATCACAGTTGTGATTGCGTAAATAGGCCTACGTAGTCTAGGATTATTTTTCCTTTTCACCCAAACCTTCTCCTTTGTATCACCTTGCTAATTATATGTGCCTTAGTGCCCAGGGACGGTATTCATGTCGAGATAGCATGAGACTTAGCATGATGCTAACTTAGAAGCTCTTCCAATGTCCTGTAGGATTTAATAGGACTTTTGGAAGAGCTTCTAAGTTAGCATCATGCTAAGTCTCATGCTATCTCGACATGAATACCGTCCCTGATAATATTTATTGTAACGTGCTTTTATTTGTAACAAGATACTAAAATACCAAAATATAATATATTTTGACTATTTATTGTTCATTGTTCAGATATTTAAAATGTCTGTGACAGCGAGTTTCTTTTGAGTGATTTAGATAGGCTTTTATAAGAATGTCATGTTTGCCTTCTTTAATTTTAGCTTTGTTTTGAATACAGTGTTTTGAATACACTCAGAGCTGGGTTTCGTTGAATGTTTCATTTTTTTGAAAGTGGTTTGATTTTGTGGTGAGCTATCAGAATGGTTTTTTTATGATTCACGGCAAAAGGCCATACAAACTGAAGTCATGATTTTGTTTTTGTTCGTTGTTTTGTTTCAA
>CM065680.1:24366634-24369134 GCA_017654935.2 Phymorhynchus buccinoides
TTTTGACACATTTTTAACCCATTCACTGACTGAGTGAAACACAACTCGAAAACAGCTGTCTGTAGACCCCAAGACCCGTTGGGGGCTATGCACGCACACTACACGTGGAAACCTCATGCGCCTGTCCGCAAATACGTAGGGGAAGACGGGGTAAAAAGCGCATGGGTGGGTAAGAAGCCCACCCCAATTATCTCATGAAATAAAGAAAATTTCAGTCAAAGTTGCCCATGAGACGAATGCTAGACATTAACGCTCGTCTCATGGGCAAAATGAGACTGAAATTTGCTTCATTTCATGAGATAATTGGGGTGGGCTTCTTTCCCGCCCATGCGCTTTTTACCCCGTCTTCCCCTAGGCCCTAAAATAAATAAAGTAATAAACGGATAAACGGACGCGTTTCTGCGTGCGCTTATCCCATCCGTTTATTTCCTAATTTCTTTTACTTATTTGCGGAGAAGCGCATGAGGTTTTTGCGTGTAATGTGCACAGCCACGTACACATACGGATTAGGGGGAAAACGGACACGTCCGTACATTTTTTTCCTTCTTTCTCAGTTTTACTTTTTGATTATTTCCGCGAGGAAAATCCGGATGTACTGTGTACGTGCACTAATTGATCAACCTTGTTGACACATACAGTAGAATTATGCGTTTCTGTGTACGCTTATTTCCTACTTTCTTTTAGGGCTACTTATTTGCGGAGAAGCGCATAAGGATTCTGAGTGTACTCTGCACAGCCCCCATAATTATTTTGATCAACATTTTGACACATAGCCTATGTCATAGGCCCACAAGTTAAAGCTAAGATTACTAGGCCTAGGGGAAGACGGGGTAAAAAGCGCATGGGCGTGTAAGAAGCCCACCCCAATTATCTCATGAAATGAAGCAAATTTCAGTCTCATTTTGCCCATGAGACGAGCGTTAATGTCTAGCATTCGTCTCATGGGCAACTTTGACTGAAATTTTCTTTATTTCATGAGATAATTGGGGTGGGCGTCTTACCCGCCCATGCGCTTTTTACCCCGTCTTCCCCTATCAGTGAAGCTGCATCTCCCAAATCGTGCAGTTAGACACATTTTGACTGTGCAAACCTCCACCGAGGAATAGGCCTAATATAGGCTATGGGAAGAGAGAAAAACACACCCAACTACAGAACGAGCTATCAAAGCAGGGAGGAAGGAGAGAGGGATAGGTAGTAGGGGAAGACGGGGTAAAAAGCGCATGGGCGGGTAAGAAGCCTACCCCAATTATCTCATGAAATAAAGAAAATTTCAGTCAAATTTGCCCATGAGACGAATGCTAGACATTAACGCTCGTCTCATGGGCAAAATGAGACTGAAATTTGCTTCATTTCATGAGATAATTGGGGTGGGCTTCTTACCCGCCCATGCGCTTTTTACCCCGTGTTCCCCTAGTAGGGGAAGGAAGGGGGAAGGGGAGATCAAGTGTGCGAAGCATTAATTAAGTTTTATTTATTTATAATATTTCTAACTTGCAGTGGCTTGGCTGTGCGCACGACCATCGTTTTTGTTTTTGTTTTGTTTTCAACATCGGCAGAATCAGGAGGCCGGTCAACGGGAATAGTAATAATAAATAATAAAATAAAATAAAAAGTAGCAAAACTTGACTTGAAGGACCAAAATTAATTTTACATCAATGATGACGAGCTTCCTAGGCTCCTAGGCATAGGGGCTTAGCCAAGTGTGCTAGTCTCAGCAATAAGTTTTGGGGGGGGTTACTTTTTTTGATACAAAACAAAAGCAAGCAAGTGCAGGCACAGCAAATGTCTCATACTGTGTTGTATAAAACAAATTCAAATCAGTGATCGGGCTATGAAAAATGAAAAAAGAAAGAATAAGCCTACTAACCTTGGGGGTGGGGGTCGGGGTGGGGGGGGGGGGGGGGAGGTGCGCTGTTCAGATTGTTGGTTTACATTTAAAATTCGGTTGTCAGAAGCTTCCCTTGTCATTTTGAATTACATGAAGACAGGAGGGGAAAAAAAAGGTGGGCTCGTCCGGGATTCGAACCCGGGACCTCTCGCACCCAAAGCGAGAATCATACCCCTAGACCAACGAGCCGCGGTACTCAAATGCAATAATCACTTTATTTCAATTATTCTAAAACTAATATTATTTTTCGGACATTTCTGCTTCGATGCACAAGGAAATATCGTGATCACTAAAACAAGTGGTTTCTAGAACGAAGAATGTCAAAAATCCTAATATTGTAATAACTAGGTAACTTTGACTCAAAGCCTGAACCGGTGTAGCGCGAAATATATACTCCATAAAATCCGTCCCGTTTCCTCTTTCTAATTGTTTGCTGTTTGGGAAGGATTCACTAAATATTGAGAAGCAAGTGATATTTTTATGAAATGTAATATTGATTATTTTTCTCTGATTACATCATCAGCCGTTTTAGAAAATGCGAAATCAAGTGGCATGGGTTTGTACATCGGTTTCTCGGTAAAGATGTAAATTAACACCATCTTGCTCTATTTC
>CM065680.1:24371634-24424134 GCA_017654935.2 Phymorhynchus buccinoides
TCCGCCCTACGACCATCAACCGCCCTGCGGCCATTTCTACAATTTGAATATTGCAATTAATGTCGCATTTATTCTTGTGAAATTTCATTTGAAACTCTTCAAGTTTTACTTTGATGGGCGTGTCATTACTGCTTTGCATTGGTGGAGTATAGCCTCCACACGTTGTCTGCTGATGAAATTCGTACTCGGTACTGAAAGTAGGAAGCTTGTGCTTGATATAGGGCCTATGTGTACCATATTGACTCGTTCTAATTGTTTGTTTATGTGATATTTGCTTGAATCAGCGGCCGGAGATACTTTATTGACAACCTAAAATCAGTGACAGGGAGATGGCAACTGTCAAAGAACTTCAGGAAAAAGTCGCCGACTTGGAAAGACAACTAAAAAATGCGCTGCAGACGACACCGAACAGAGGGAAAATTGCACAAATGAGCTCAGAAGTTGTCGATTCCAACCCATACAGGTAATTACAGTTTGTTGGTGAGATCGTGTTTGATTAAATATAATTATAATATGTCTATAAACAACAGCGTCAGTATGATGTGCTTTCAGACCTGTCCATATGGTAGGGTGGTTATAAAATTTTAAAAAAATATTTACTTTTTGTCAAATCCTAATGAAATTTATGTCATTGAAAAGAGCCCGACAAGACCTTTAAAATGATACCCAAATTATCAAAATCGGTCGAAAATTGAGAAAGTTACGACGTTTTAAAATGTTAGCTTTTTTTACATGAGCTATATAAGAAAAAGTTGATCAAGATTACCGGCCCTCACCGTATCAAGGTTTGGATGAATAAAACAGCCATAACTTTTTCTTTTTTTTACCAATAAACAAAACATTGGTACCAAAATAAAGCTTATTCAAAGGGGCAACATCAACCCCAAACATTAGACAGATTAGGCCTAAGCTTTTTGTGCGACTCACAAGATCGCAACATCAACATGCGCGTGACAGAAAACATGTCCGACAGTCTTCGACGTAACACCTCCCGACTTGTGGAGACCTTGAGCAGCATTGAGATTTATTCTAGATGCACCAAATTTGGTGTACTTGTAGAAAAATAATTAAATGTAACTGCGCATTTGTTTTAAAGAATTATATAATTACCGTTCAGAAATGATAAACGAATGAATTGGACCCAAATATTGGATCGCTTGTCTCTCGCGATCGGCCGTCTTAGCGTAAAAAAAAGATCGTTCCCGAATGACCGAGTAGGTGTCTGCTTCCCGAAAGAAAGAAACTCGGATGGTCAGCGCCAAGAATAACCACCAATAAAAACAAGCAAAGGAAGTGACCGTTTGGCACATAGCCAAAATCGCGGTTCGGATTTTCAACGAGAAAAATCGCTGCGGCTTGACCTAATTCCGTCGTTCCTACATATGGTAGTCTATGGAGTATTGTTTATCTTCTTTGCTGTGCGTGGCCACAATCATAACGTTGATTATTTATTGGTAAGTAAATAAACAATAAGGGCCTCTTCTCTTTGAAGAAGCAGCAGTAAGAGTCTGGCGTACCCCAAGGCACTGTATTGGGTCCATTACTCTTTATTTGCCACATCAACGATCTGCCGGACTAGAGCTGTGAGCTCAACGGTATGACTCTTTGCTGACGACTGCTCACTAGTAGTAATACAGGGAAATTCGCAGCTTCCAAGACCACCTGACTCTCTACAGGCAGACTATCTGGCTCAAGAAACTGGAAGAGTGGGCTGAGAAATGGGGCATGCGTTTCAACACTGAAAAGTGCTACGTCCTCTCCACCAAAGTCATTTCATCCTATTTCTATAGTCTAGGAAGTCTTCTTGAAACGAGTCCAAGAGACCCCCTACCTCCGAGTGCAGATCTCATTCGATTTGAAATGGTCATCATACATCTCCAACATATGTCGTAAAGCTGGATTGACCCTAGGATTTCTTTGATGGAATCTCCGGAATCATCCTAATCAATGCAGGCACCTGGCGTACACAGCATTGGTTCGATCCAAACTGGACTATGGAGCAATAGTGTGGGCCTCCCTCCTCTGGAAGAACGTCGCTGGCAGCAACGTCTCAGCCTTTTCTTCAGGATAGCTGAGGGCCACATTTTTGTACTTCCAGCGGAAAAGTTTCTCACTCCAGCAAATATAAAGCGTCACAGGATCAAGCCCACCAAGTATGAAGGCTTCCAGTCCACAGATATCCTCGAACAACAGGTCATAAACCACTCGCGTGGATTTCGTGTCCAAGAGTGTCAAACAGAGCAATATCGTAGCTCTTTCTTCGTGCGGGCTGCTGCGGAGTGGAACAAGTTGAGCGAGGCCATCGTCAACGCAGGCTCTATCAGCGCATTTACATCAGCGCTGATCAGATCTCCATCTGAGCCTGCCCAACTGACCACTAAAATTAGATTCTCCCCCTCCCCCCTTCTCCTCCCCCCGCTTGTTGCTGGAAGTGAGGCCTGTTCCTTCCCGGCTGAACTGGGGGGTTTAATGGTCTTAACCCAGTGCAAACTTTAGGTCTTTTCTTTCTATGTTTTCTATGTTAATAGCACTTTACTCCTATTTTCCTCATCCACCCAGGTGTAAATGGGTACCTGGAGTCAGTAAGGGGAAAAGTCCTTCGGATGAGACTTAAAACTGAGGTCTCCGTGTGCGAACGCATGCACAAAAATATTGCGCGCGTTAAAGCCCATTCCACTATTCGGTAGGAGTAGGCCATGTTGTGCCGGTGGAATGGATGACACGAACTCACATAGCATGCATCCTGTGTGCCAATTGCAGTCTAAGCGAAGACTTTGGGCATGGGACAGGATAAACATCCCCAATAGGAAAGAAGAAAAGAGAAAGGGGGTTATTACTAATTTAAAATAACCTAAATTGCCCTGATCTAAAAGTTTTCTCTCTGCTGTCATCATCACACTTAGTGTGTGTGTTTGCACACTTGTCACCATGTGTGTGTCGGTGTGACTGAGTGTGTGTGTGTGTGTGTGTGTGTGTGTGTGTGTGTGTGTGTGTGTGTGTGTGTGTGTGTGTGTGTGTGTGCATACATGTGTGTGTACTGTGTGTGAATGTGTATATCACATGACTCTCTTTCTGTGTCTCTCTCTCTCTCTCTCTCTCTCTCTCTCTCTCTCTCTCTCTCTCTCTCTCTCTCTCTCTCTCTCTCTCTCTCTCTCTCTCTCTCTCTCTCTCTCTCTCTCTCTCTCTCTTAGTCTCTGTGTTTATACATGACATGTATGTATATATTTGTTTAATTTTTATGTGACTCGTGAGTGTGCAAGTGTATAACTATAAGTGAGTCAAAAATGTGGAAGTGACTTATTTTGTGTGTGTGTGTGTGTGTGTGTGTGTGTGTGTGTGTGTGTGTGTGTGTGTGTGTGTGAGAGAGAGAGAGAGAGAGAGAGAGAGAGAGAGAGAGAGAGAGAGAGAGAGAGAGAGAGAGATTTCAAGAACTCAAGTGAAGATCTTGTTTTTACCAAGTTCTTTCAGTCATATTCAATGAGTCAATCACAATTTCAAATTTGTGTTTCTTATTTCAGTCGGCTTATGGCCTTGAAGAGAATGGGAATCGTTGAAAACTATGAGGTAAGCACCAATGTAATGAGCTGTCTTTAAAGGATCTATGTCTGTGTGTGTGTGTGTTTGTACATATGTGTGAGCTCTAGAGTTCTTGATATTTCTTTGTACCAATGTCAGGGTATGGGTATGAATTACAATTGTGTGCACAGTTGTATGTAAATTTATGTGAGTGCATGGCTTTTTATTATTTTTTTTAATTGCCCATTTTAATTTGCTTGGCTTTCAAGTGAAAATTAAAAAAGTAAAATAGAAGACAATAGTCTGACTGTCAATGAAGAAAAACATCTTAATTTCTATCATACATGTTGTCCTTAATTCACCACTTTAGATTTTAAACTAAAGTTATTACATTTAATAATTTGTTGTAAAGCATACACACATGCATGTACAGTCACACACTTTAAAACACAAGTACACATGTCAAACACACACACACACACACACACACACACACACACACACACACACACACACACACTCTCTCTCTCTCTCTCTCTCTCTCTCTCTCTCACTCTCTCTCAGTCTCATACACACTCTATCATGCTCCTTTTTTATTTTTCTCTTCTTTACGATGTCTCTATCAGCCTCTATGTCTCAATCTTTTTTTCTTGTCCCACCACCTCTTGCTCTCTCCCTTTCAAAGTATGATTGTATTTCTATTTATATTTTGTACATAATGTATTTGCTAGTCATGATTTATGTGTGATTTGTTTTTGATATTTGTTCATTGTGCTTTGGTTCCGTACGCCAAGTTTCATTGTTGATCTTTACATTTATTGATTCAGTATGTTTTTTCTTTTCATGACGACAGGATGAAAAAAAGCTTGTAGCTTACTCTTTTATCGTCATTAAAGATAATTTTGACTTGGCTTGACTTGACACACACACACTGAAATCTGTTTATGTTGGTAGACACTCAGAATGTTAGATTTGTATGGGCTTGTTATTTTCTATTACTAAAAAACCCATTATGTGTTCAGAAAATCCGAGACTTCACTGTAGCTGTAGTTGGTGTGGGTGGTGTGGGCAGTGTAACTGCTGAGATGCTGACAAGATGTGGCATTGGCAAGGTAAGCATTGTACTGAAATACTATTTGACTAAGATACTCTGATTACCATAGTTTTCTTACTACAAGGCGCACCTTTGTATATAAGGCGCCCCCCCCAGATTTTACCAAAATATCAGATTTTGTTATTATATTTTCTTACTATTTTATTCATCATTTTATAAGGCGCAGGGGTCTGAGTCTAGGAAAAAAAAGTATCGCCTTATGCTAAGTCCAACAAATATGGTATTTGAAACCATTGACTTGCTGTAATAACACACACACACACACACACACACAAAGACTCTTACTATTTTATTAGTCATATTATAAAGCCAGGGGTCTGAATCTGGGGGGAAATATCGCCTTATAGTCGGAAAAATACGGTATTTGAAACCATTGACTTGCTGTAATAACACACACACACAAAGAGAGAGAGAGAAGAAAACAAACAATTGATTACTAAAACCACATACATGCTGCAATAATAATGCAAAGAGAAAAACTGTTGATCCAGTGATGTTTGGATTCTGGAAGTTAATATAATGCAGTTCCAAAATATGTTTCAAATGTTGTACATTGTTTCTCGTTGTTGCTGTTTCAGTTGCTGCTGTTTGACTACGATAAAGTGGAGCTGGCCAACATGAACAGACTGTTCTACCAGCCTCACCAAGCAGGCATGAGTAAGGTGGAGGCTGCGGAGAAAACATTAAGGTGACTCTACTAAATCTTGGGGATACAGGGGTTTTTGTTTTTGAGTGTCACAATCTTTTTGTCACGTTGCTAGTAAGAATGTTTTTAATATCATGCTAATCTACCCCTAGAACAAAGAAGAGGATACTGTAAATAAATGAAGAAAACTTCCTATTTTCTATTGGGTATCTTAGATCTGTGAGGAACATTCACTTGCTGTTTGCACTTGCTTAGTAAGTTATAGAATTCCGGGTCATGTAAGGGGCCAGCCATGCTATTCTACGAACAACTGGATCCAATCTTTTGGCAGTTGGGTTTGATTTGGAAATGGACAATTCAGGTTGATGCAATCATCTACATGAACTGACTTAAAGGCATGACAACCGATCCCAAGATTTGGGTCTCACTAGTTAGAAACATACTGCCTCACACAGCGAGGAAAAAAGGATGGTTGTAGTCTCTCCGCCTTGATGTTCGTCAGTCCCGAGGGATGAAGACCATCCGTCAACAGTTCCAATGTCAAAGGGTTCAGGATGTGGGGTGGGTACGAAGAACGGAAAAATGGAATTAGCCGAGAAATGCAGGGGGGGTGGCACATCTTTACCTTTACCAGCACCATACATTGATGTTCTTGGTTGTCCATTGGTGGGAGTGTAGAGCAATGCCTTGGGCGAACATATTCACTAGAAGAGTTCAGTGATGCTGTTATTGTTAAGCATGTGTGTATTTATTTGCCTAAATTGTAGCACTGGCATAAACTTCTCCGGTTTTTTTCTTTTGCAGGGAGATCAACCCTGATGTAGAATTTGAAGTGTATAACTACAACATCACCACCACAGACAACTTTGACCACTTCCAGAGCAGAGTCAAGTTAGTTAAGACTTAAGTTTGTGTGATGAAATGTACTTGTGTTAATTACTGTTTCATTTTCTGCTTCTTCTGCTTCTCATTACTTATTGTAAGTAGATGTTAATGTATGTCTGCTTTCCCTTTGGCTATAAATTATATTGCCAGTAGCTTACTACTTAATTATTTAATTATGTTTCACATTACTACCAATTAAAGGCCTAGTTGTAATATGTGAAACACACAGGTACATGCAGTCCGGAGGAAGAATTTATGACTTGTATACACTAGCACTTACACTAGTTACAGTTACACATTCTTTTACTTCACAAGAGTGATTGACAGGAAAGTAATTTGCTGTTTCCAGATTCACAATGCTTACTTTCTCTCAGTTCAGAACCACAGCCTTTTTCTGCCCACTGCACAACAACTAAGCAAATCATCACGCAAATTAATTGACTTTTCATGTTTGTGTGACATGATGGTTAAAAATACCTTGAATTGAACAGGCTCTTTTTTTCCAAGTCTTTCGACCCCTACCCTTGTTTGCTAAGGACCATGACATTCAAGGATAAAGAATTGAGTGAAAAATTCGCTGTAAGTGTGATATTAGGAGTATTGTGTAGTCTCACATCTTTTCATTCAAGTTAGTTTACTCAGATTCTTGATAATTGAATACCCCCTCTGCATTTTTCTTTTCCAGTCTACATCTGATGCTTGCCTTTTCATAGTATTTGCATCCACCACAAACATGCAATGTTACACTAGTGCACACATGTTCTGACTCTTCATTAAAAATAAATCCTCAAACTTATGCACAAAAATCTGACATGATCATGCGCTACACAGCTCTATATTGTTGTGTCTGTGTGCACAGGCAAGGAGCGCTGAAGGGAGGGGGCCCAGTGGACCTGGTGCTCAGTTGTGTAGACAACTTTGAGGCTCGCATGGCCATCAACATGGTGAGTAATCAGTGGTAATCATTGCTCTCCAGGTGGGAGCAACCCAAATTTCACAGAGACGCCTCTGTGACTATAAAGTGCCTAATACAATACCTTCAAAATCAGAGAGTCAGAATCAGAGCATGAAATGCATGTTTAGAGTTATAGGGGTGTGTGCCCAGTAATGTCCTGAGGCCCCGGTCATAGGCCATTAACCTATTAATTCTGAAAATGTCCTATTGTGTTTTCCCTTGTCAGGACAAATGTCTGATTAAATTTTTAACCCTGGCATGCTTTGTCTTATTGATTTCTGCAAGAGCCAGGACATTGTCCTATTGATTCTGCAAGAGCCAGGACATTGTCCTAATGATTTCTGCAAGAGCCAGGACATTGTCCTATTGATTTCTCTCGTCTGAGGAAAGTTTCTCCTATCACTTTTCAATCCTTGGTACATCACTGGGCGCCTGGATATTTTAGGGAGTCTGCCTTTAACATATTTTGAAAAACTGTGTTGGGTGAAAAATTGCTACGTTTAGTGATTCCCTGGTCTGAAGCCCAGTGTGTCAAATAATAGTTTTAAGCATCAGAGGTGCATATATTGTAAGTATATCAGAATTTACACTGATCGATGACTGTCTGTACTCATGCAGGAATCTGAACAGCAAGGCCTAGGGTGCAAAACATTGTGTTAGGGACTTCCTTCCCCTTATTCATTTCACGACAATCTCCTCTTCATACATAGCCCACTATTTCAATCTGTGTTTAACCAAACTTCTATCTTTGAAAGACTATAGTGTTACCTGCACCTCAGTCAGAGTTCTTCTCTCCCTGTTATAAAATTGAACTGGACACATCTTTTCAGCTTCCTGGGCATGCCCCTCTTGCAAAGCAGATGCAATCAATATTGGTGTTGTACCTGAAGTAAAAAAAAGCACTGCTCAGTTTTTAAATTTGCATAATTACGCACACAGAAGAAATGCGTACTTGTGTTCACATCCACGCCCATATATGTCTCTTTCCAACTCTCCCCACTCATACTGATCTTATTGAAAGATGCAAATTGTTTTAGTTATTAACCTGGCATACATCCTTATTCAACAATCGTAAATAAATATGTGAACAGAAGCTGGTTTGTGTCTAGTATGAAAGTTTAACCATTTCTGTTTTAAAACCGGCCTGGGATTTATTTACTTTTTTTTATCATATTTATTCAACTGAGAGAAAGTTAGATTCTTTGCCTGCTCCTTCCTTATCTATGATCACAGCAGTAAATCTGATGTTTTTGTTTTACATTCTCCTTGACTAGTCTATGCCTTCTTTCATTTTCAAAACTGAACTGGAAGGAGGATAAAAGAAAAAGATAAGTGTTCAATCATAATTGAGAAATCGTTCATTTTCCAATGTTTGAATGTTTTGTATGGTGACTGTGTGTGGCAGGCTTGCAACGAGTGTGACCAGAAGTGGTTTGAGTCGGGGGTCAGTGAGAATGCTGTCACAGGCCACATACAGTTCCTCATCCCTGGAGAAACTGCCTGCTTTGCTGTGAGTAGGATGCACTGTGTGTGTCTGTCTGACTGTGAGTGAGTGTGCTTTGTAACATTTTTCTTGAATGTGTCCATGCATACATGAGTGTGTCTGATTTTAATTTGTTTGTCATTTTATTTTTCACTCAGTTTAGTTGTTTGCATTTTTGTTTGCATTGTGTAAAAAAGAAAAGCTAGGGTTTAGAAATTAAATGTCTGAATTAGTACATTGAAGAACATGCTTTTATTTATTTCCTTAAATCAAACAGTTCATTATATAGGGTTTGACAGGTTTGTGACACTTTCTGTAACAAGTGTTACCTGCAGACAAAATGACTTGCAAGTATCTATGAAGTGTGTGTTGCTTTCAGTGCGCGCCTCCACTGGTGGTGGCATCCAAAGTGGATGAGAAAACGCTAAAACGTGATGGGGTGTGTGCTGCTAGTCTTCCAACCACCATGGGCATTGTAGCTGGCTTCCTGGTGCAAAACACTCTCAAGTAAGAAGCCTGTGCGCACTCGCTATCAACAATTATAAATAGCATTTTCACTCCATCAACAAGATAGTGTTTTTATGCCAGACTTTTGTGTGTTTGTTTTTGTATTGATTGTTTTTATTTTAAGCTTTTTACAAACTCGTTTCTCAATATTTTCAACAGATTATGATAAAATGATGTGGAAGGTTAGGTCAGTTAACAAAATAAATCTAATCTATTAGGTTTTCAGTGGCTCTTCCCAAAAGCTTTTGCACGATAGCATTAACATGGTAAACTTTTCATTTTCAAATTGAAAATTGATAGTATAGTTCTTGGTGTCTCGATAATAACCCTTTCACCAGATCACCTGAAGAGGGAATATGAGCTGTCCAAAACATTTTAGGTTGACATTTGCCAAATCTCATTAACCCTTTCGCCGCCAGTCATTTTTCAGCCAAAAATATTTGTTAATCTTACCGGGGTAAAAAAAAAAGTGGCGTCTGCAATACTGTCAATCCCCTTATCCCCAGGGCTGGGTGGAAAAAAGCTGTCATTGCTTATCTCATGTTCCCTGGTTAAATAAAATATTGTTTTCGTTTATTACATCATAAATACATGTATAAACAAAATAAGACCTTTTCTTATCGCCCATAATTAACAACATAAAGGCATGGATAACAGGTCCTAATTTCATGCCTTTTAGTGACATGGGTGTTCAATCAGTGTGAGTGTGGTGCAAAAATGCGACATCGGCGGCAAAAGAGTTAACACTACACTGCGACTACAGTGACACTGAGTTTTAAATGGTGTGCCTCGTTTCTGAATGCCAAAGTTTTGTAGCTTTCAATGTTTCAAACATAGTCCATTTCACACACACAAAGATCAGGCTTATTCATTTTGTGTTTATTGGTCTCACATTTCTGTGGTACTGCTATTTTTTTGTCTGAGTTTCAACAATAACTCATAACTCAGAACGACTTTAATTATAGGGTTTATAAGGAAGGTTTTCTATCTTGATTGACACACTTTGGGCAGTGTACCCAAGTATTCATCTAAACAGGGGTAAACGTTTGTTCCAGTGTTTTATGTAAACGTCACAGTAAAAAGAATGAGGGATGTGTGCTCTGTATGCCAGGTACTTGCTGGACTTTGGGGACGTGTCCTACTACCTGGGCTACAATACCATGCAGGACTTTTTCCAGTGTATAGTTATATAAAAGTTACAGTAAAACGATTGAAGGGTGTGTGCCAGGTACTTGCTGGACTTTGGGGACGTGTCCTACTATCTGGGCTACAACACCATGCAGGACTTTTTCCAGTGTATAGTTATATAAAAGTTACAGTAAAACGATTGAAGGGTGTGTGCCAGGTACTTGCTTGGCTTTGGGGACGTGTCCTACTACCTGGGCTACAACACCATGCAGGACTTTTTCCAGTGTATAGTTATATAAAAGTCACAGTAAAACGATTGAAGGGTGTGTGCTCTGTGTGCCAGGTACTTGCTGGACTTTGGGGACGTGTCCTACTACCTGGGATACAACACCACGCAGGACTTCTTCCAGTGTATAGTTATATAAAAGTCACAGTAAGACGATTGACGGGTGCGTGCTCTGTATGTCAGGTACTTGCTGGGCTTTGGGGACGTGTCCTACTACCTGGGCTACAACGCCACGCAGGACTTCTTCCAGTGTATAGTTATATAAAAGTCACAGTAAGACGATTGACGGGTGCGTGCTCTGTATGTCAGGTACTTGCTGGACTTTGGGGACGTGTCCTACTACCTGGGCTACAACGCCATGCAGGACTTCTTTCCTCAGATGGTCCTCAAACCCAACCCTCAGTGTGACGACCTCAGCTGCAGGAAACGACAGGAAGAGTTCCAGGTCAGCTTTTGCTCCTCTATTTTTTATCCCATCCCAGGGGCGGACCAAATGATTTGTAAGGGGGAGGGGGGATTCCGCGGGGAGGGGGGGTTCTGCGGGGAGTCGAGGGAGCTACATAGGTCCTGGGTTAAGGTGTAGTGGCCTTATGGGGACCCAGGGGATGAAGCCCCTGGAAAATGTTGCAGTTTAATGACTTAAAGCAAAAATTGAGCCATTTTCTTACATTTTACCCTTGTATAAAGTACATGCTTGGCATAGGGGGTTTCCGGAAATCCTGGAAACCCCTCTCAGATCCGCCCCTGTATCCTATCAGTGTTAATTCTTGCGCACAGATGTGCATCAATGGTGCTCAAATCTCCCATCTGACGCATTGGATTTCAGACCAGTGCATCCATGAAATGCTGCAAATTTTCACCTGATGCACAGGTTTTTGTTTTTTTAAAATGTTGGAAAAGTAGCGAGAACCCTGAATATATCCATGTGACCAGGGCTTCTGAAAACATACAGATTGTGCATATTTACGCACTCAAGCTCTCAAATCACCCCCTAGAATATGAAACTGTGCGTGAGATTTACCCTTTAAAACATCATTTAGGGGGTGAGATGGCGCATTAAAATGATGACGCTTGCGTGAACACAACCGTTACTTATCAGTAGGTTAATGACGCTCTACATATTTCAATCGTCTGCTAGGCCTTTCTGCCACAAGCTGTCTGGGCTAGACCTAAAATCAGTTCTACTGGATCACGCAAAAAGCCCAAATTGTTGAAAGCTCATTGCACATGGGGTGGGGGATTTGCAGGCGATGGAGCTTCTCCCAAGTTTTCGCCTTTACCCCTTAAAATTTGCAACCAGGGGTGAAGATACCTGTTAAAATAAGAATTACTTACAAAAAAATAGGGGAGTAATTTCGTGGTGTGTGTGAGTGATCTGTCCTAATTTAATCGGTCAAACAGGGGACATTACTCGACCATCAGGTAGATCCCCAGCTCTCGCCTCATGTTTTTGAATAGACTTACATCACTTAGAACACCGTGCATCGTTCTAAAATTGATGTCATTTATAGTTTTACGTCACATTTTGCAAGTTCTACCAGTTTGTGGATACTGGCCGCCCCTCATTTTTCTAAAAAAATGTTTGCAAGTTGCTGACTCGCATCCTGCGGTTTCAAGCTTCGACGTCATGGTTGCTATGGTTTTGACTGAGTAAGTCGAGGTAATCAACTCTAATTTTCACAAAGTGCTCTCCCCTAGGTTTTAAAAAAACCCCGTCTATTCTAAACAGGGGGTGAGCGTACCCCTTAAGAGGGGAAAAGATCAGGAGCCCTGGACCCTCTAAATATCTAGAGGCATATTTTGTGCGCTGATTCTGACACCCTGATTTTGAGGATAGAATTAAATCTGCCTGTTGCTTTCTTTTCGTTTTGTGTTTTACCAGTGAGGGATGTTTTTCCATCATTAGATTTGTGATATTATAAGCTGGTTACAACTTACTAAAAAGCTTTTCATATCTTTTTTTGTTTGTTATTTTAAATGTCAATTTACTTTGAGTTCTGGGAAGATAAGTGAAATATGGTAATCTAGGACGTCTTATGTCGTATGTATTGTACATATGTTTGCCTTTTTTTAATTTTTCAGGCAAGAGAGGCGGCCAAGCCTAAAGAGGAAAAAGTAGTGGAAGAAGAAGAGGTAATTGTGCACCCTGACAATGAATGGGGTAAGTAGCTGCATAACTTGACTGCATAGTCTTTTTGGTAGAATATAAGAATATGTTTGTGAGTGAACTGTGAAAGCCTTTCAAGAGCAGGTTAACCTGTATAGACTAGACATTGTAATGCATGTTCATCTGTAGGCACACTCTTTGTATGCCCAGATTAATGCTCATTTTCTCATGTATATGCAAGAAAGTGTGCAGTGCATTTCTAACTCAATTCTGCCCCGCCATTGGCAAGTTGTCGCTCACACAGTTTTTGCTGGCTTGCTCCCAGGTTAGGGCATTCTCGGGTAAAACAATCAGGCTACATGAAGGAAGGTGACAGAATGGTTAAAGACGTTCGCCTTCCGATTTCAATGCGTGACTGCAACGTGAGGACCCGGGTTCAAATCCCAGCCTCGCCCTTTCTTTCTAGTTCGACAGGAAAATTGAACTGAACGTCGAGTCCTTCGGATGGGGACTTAAAGCTAGTCTGACCCATGCGCTTTATGCACATAAAAATCCCACGGCAGTTAAAAGTCGGTAAGAGCAGGGAGAAGTCCCGCTGCCTGGTATGACCAAATTGATAGCTAGGTTTCCCAAGTCTGCCCCCACCTCCTCCTTACCCTGCCTGCCCCCCCCCCCCAAAAAAAAAAAATTAAACGGGTAGGCGCTGCGCTTGCGGCGACGTTCTCTGCGGGAGAGAGCAGCCCGAATTTCACAGAGACTTATCTCTGTGACTAGAATATACAAAATACCAAAGGGTTAAGCATTAACCCCTTCACAGCCACTGGAAAACTGAGATATCGATTTTCTTATTATAAAATTTAAAAGAGACCTGTTAGACTCAATCTAAGAAAATGGTCTAGAGATATATTTTTCTTGACTTGTCTAAACCAAACACCATCGTTCCAGGGCTATGGCATCAAAAGTTATGACATTATCAATGACATCACACACCCCGTAGTAGACAGGAGGCAGACAGTGAACGGGTTAAATTACACACACACACACACACACACACACACTCCCCAACTACATTTTCCCCCCTTTCTCCTCCACCCACCAATACACATGTATGTACACACACACACACACACACACTTTTTCTCTGTACACAGAACACACCAAGCAGCCCCACTTCTTAATTTGTTTGTGGCTTTTGGTTTTCTCAAAGAATCAAATAGTGAGGCTAAGAGAGGAGATAACGACATTGAACAAAGGGGGAGAACTCTTTTTTTCTTATTAACTCCCCTCCACCAAAGTTGATTACGATACTAATCACCTAGCAGTGAGTGGATCAGAGCCAAAGGGAAGCAAACAAAGCATCATTCTCAAAAAAAAAGAATTTGCCAAGTTCACCTTTATGACCCTTCACCCACACAGTACACATCAACAATGGTGAAGAGGACGATGTATCAACATTTATTCAAGAGTGGCATATCCTTCTAACCTTGAATATGTTACACAATGAATATGTTTTGGTTTTCTTATTCTTAATTTAACCCTTTCACCGCCAAAGTCGCATTTTTGCACCACAGTGATTTGACACCTATGTCATTAAAAGGCATCAAATTGGGGTCTATTATCCAAAGTCCCTATTGTCCTAGTTTAAGGAAGTAAGGATAGACCTTATTTTGTATGTGCCACAGAAGAATCCCCAATACTGCAGATGGATTTTGTTCTCTACCTAGGTAAGTTTAATGGACATTTTTGGCTGAAATATGGCTGCGGTGAAACCTGGTTAATTCTGATATTGTTTCCTTTTTTTTCAGCCATAGAAGTAGTGTCGGAGACGACAGCCGAAGAGCTATCTGCAGCAGAAGGGGATCAGCCGGAGCTGACCAAGGGACTCAGGGTGGCCTACACCACACCAGCCCCTCAACAGGTGATAAACTAGCTATCTCTATTCTCTCCTCCAAATCCACTGAGTCACAGTGGAACCTCCCTTATGAGACCCCCTGTTATAAGACTCCCTCCCACTTAAGACCTACTTCTCTGAGACATCACCCTTCTTTACAAGTAAGTATTAAAATTACCTCCCTTATGCAACTCCCTCCCACATAAGACCTTATTTGGGATGTTTTTTCAAGGGAGGTTCAGCTGTATATCATCTATATATCAGTCATAGATGAAACTTTTTATTTTTTAGATCAAACGTTTGGCAGTGTGTGTGTGTGTGTGTGTGTGTGTAAACTGGGACAAGGAGGTCTAGAGGTAAAATGCTGCTTGCATGGTTTGACAGTTGTCATATGGCTTCATTTTAGTAATTTATCCTATTGTCACCCATTTGGTTAGGTTTTAAATGTCAGTGCATGAAAATATATTTAGTTATTTACAGTGTGCTTTAATGAGACGACTGGTTTTGACCTTACTTTGCTAGCCAGCCTCATTCGCCTATGCTTGGGACTAAACATTGGAATCCCCTTGTCTTTATGCATTAAAAAAATAATGGTCTGCCTACGCTTCACTTTGTTATACTTCATACAAATACGATTTTTTGTGTGGCTCCCATTAGGTATTTACCCCATTCAAGTCGTTCCAGCCATATATGTCCGGAATTAATAGATAGCTGTCAATTTGATGCATTTGCTTCAAGGGAAGTAAGTCTGAACACCATACCTTGGTCACTACTAAACTCGCTTCGCTACCTTAGACCACAATTTTGCCTCTGACTTTGCTTTTGTAGTGGTTGTGGGGAAACCAATTGCTGTAGAGTTTTTCTATATAAAGTCTATATAAAAAAAAGTCTGATCTACCACTTCCCGATGTCTAAATCTCAAGTAAAAACCTGTAACCTTAATTTCTCCTTTTGTTTATGTATGTTTTGTTTGTGTGTATGGCTGGAGTGATTTGTGATTTTTTGTTAATAAATCAAAATCGTTGCGATGCGAATGAGTTAACTGGTTGCTTTGTATGTAAGCAACTTTATTACCATATTTTAGGTGATACTTTTGTCCCAAACTTAGAACCTATGCGCCTTATAAATTTGACAACCAAAATATGTGTAGTTAGAAAGTATAATAATAAATCAGAAATTTTGTGTAACTTTTGGGGGGGGGGGGGCTTCATAAAGGTGCGCCTTATTGTCCGAAAAATATGGTACACATATTAGGTATTAGGTACTTTATAGTCGCAGAGGCGTCTCTGTGAAATTCGGGTTGCTCCCACCTGGAGAGCGTGTCGCAGCCAGAGGCATGCCACCCAATGTTTTTGGCATGCAATTTTTGTGTGACTGATGAGGAAAGAAAGGGGGGGGAGGAGGGTAAATTTTGACCAAATGACAACTTTTTCGTTGCCACTGGGATTAGCGTGTGCTGAGTGCATGGGCACATGGGACCTCGGTTTATCGTCTTATCGTTCAGACCATAAGGCCTAGTGCAAAGTGAGAGGAAAAATCTCCTGTACTTGGGTTTGAACTCGGGTTTACTTGACACAAGGCGAACGCGTTACCTCTGTGCCACTCTACTACACATATCTTGCCTTTATTAATGTGCACATCAATTTGTTGTGTATCATTTGTTTGTCTGTGAACAGCCTAAACTCAAGACAATGGTGATGTGTGTGTGTGTGTGTATTACTCAGGCTGGTGACCAGGAGGGTACAGTGGAGGACAGTGGTCAGAGCCTGGACGATCTGATGAGGCAGATGCAGGGCTTGTGATAGGGGCCTGGACAATGACCACTGGCACTGGACTCTTGGACTGTTTGGACTGCTTCACACACAGACACATTCATACACAGTCACATTACATGTATTAAAACACCATATAGTATGTTACTGACTATAGTGCATGAATATATTTGAAAAGGAGAAAGCTTACACAAAATTCTGATGAGTCAGGTGCACTAGTACTGTACTCTTAGACTGCTTGGGCTGCTTCACACAGAGACGCATGACATGTACTTAAATGTGCATACACATTTGTGCATGAATTGCAACACTAACTAGGTGCATGTAGATACATTTCTAACAGTGCATGTATGTTCCATAGTATGCTTGCACACACACACAGACACACAACAGCTACTCAATCTTAAGCATGTATTAGGCTCAAAGCCAGTTTTATTAAAAGTCATGACATCTTAAACCTGGATAGGTGGGAGCTATTCAGTTTGCAGCTGTACTATTCAGTTACAATGAATTCAACAGTAGATTGGTAACAAAAGCAGGATTTCTTATAATGATTGTGTGTTTGGTTAGAAAACTATGTTGCTTTCTTCTATGTAGGGACAGGGTGGGAAAACATGAGAAAGATATGTGTGGGCAGAAATATAGAGCTGCACATTTCATGAATGCCAATGGATAATTTCAGGTTAAGGAGATATATATTCGCTTGGCATACATGAACTTTTCCCATTCAATATGTCTCAAACATTTTCTTTTTCAATTTCTAAATCTTTGATCAAGTATTTTGGTACGACTCATTTTTTCTGTTTTACTGAGGATATGCGTAAGAGGAATTTTCTTGTATTTTTCATGTTGGCGACTGTAATTGTAAAAAATGCTTTCAAGTGTGTTGTCTCCAAACATTGTACAGCCAATTTGGGATTGCATTGAGATGAGATGTTCATTTACAAAAGAATAGTTGGGTTAAATTGCTTTCAGCTCATTGTTTTGTCCCTGTTTTTTTTTTTTTTTTTAACTATTTAAAAGGGAGAAAAAAAAGTTTGATATCCACAGAAAAAACATTCCTGATTCAGGAAAAAATTTTATCACAGTAAGTTGAGTAACTACAAATACACATGTTTTGTTGATGAAAAAAAGGTACTATGCGTAAAATCAATCCAAAGTGATGGTTACGGGTAACTTAACTACTCAAAATCAGAAGTCTCAGAATATGCACTTAAAGTACAATTTTTAAGAAGTCAACTACATGAGTTTTGTCCATGTTTTTCTTTTCTGTTCTAATTGTTCTTCTTTCGTCATGATATTTGGGATGGGTGCTTTGTGCATTTGTTGATGTTACATATTCAAAAGCTGTAACTGTAAATGTTTGTGGCAATTTGGAAGAGAAAGAAAGTTGTGAAAAGACAAGTCCTTTGTATAAGATTTTAAATCTGATTGGATCTTACTAGTTAGTTTCATGAAAGCAAATAGACAAGTTGGATTTGGACTCTTCAAAAAGGAAAAAAATATATATATATGTATATATCATGTGAACAATACCTTTAGAAATGATCATGCTGTATGGTTGCATTACCGGTATTTATTAAGTTTGGATTGTTTTGAGGTTGCTGTATGTGCAATGATCTGATCATCTATTTATTGTACTATGCTGAATATGGTTGGTTTATCTTTGGGTAAAAATAAACGTAATTGAAGTGATTGTTTGCATTATTCTTCAGCTCATTGATACCTATTCTCTACTCTCTTATTCCTTTCCATGCCTTATTACCATCATTTCTTTGTTTTCAAATATGATATCACTCTTATAGAAGCATTTGTTAGGAAGACAGCAAAATGTTCATGGGAAAAAAAGTTTTTATCATAACGTTTTTCACATTTGCAAACACACTAAAAAATGCTACAAATTCAAGTTTGATGTTCTCACTCAACCTTTATCCCCCATGGGGATACCAGAGGATCTTTCAGTACAAATAGTTACCCACCTTCTGGAAGGTCTGTGCTAGCAACTTCCTCTAATCTTTCACTCTCTTTGAGTCTGCCTATTCCTTTTCTTACTGTCATCTACTATTTTTGTGACTTATTGGCACATTTCCTGTTGTTTTTCCCAAAAATCTTCCAACTGCAAGTAGTTTCTTTCCTCTGAAATCAGAATGTGTCGGCCAATTGCAGCAGGGAGACGAGTGGAAACCGGAAACCAGACACATACATGCCTCAGCCATTATGGCCATATGGCCTGGGAATGCAGAAAAAGATGACTCAACCCTTTGTGCCCCTAAGAGCTTTATCTGAAAAAGAAATAATTAAAACTTCAGGCCCGACAATTTATTGGATGCAGGTGCTGGTAACTGTCATTCTGCCCCAAAATGTGTAGGGCGTAATGAGTTAAATACATGTTGTACACTCTTTCATTGGCATCTTCGCTGCTGTGTTGATATTAACACTTTCCTGACTGTAAGAATTTGTTTTCCCGCACCTTTTAAGAAATTGGTTCTGAAATACAGTGGAACCTCCCTAATAAGACTTCCCATTATAAGACTCCTTCCCACATAAGACCTACTTCTCTGAGACATTACCCTTCTTTGTAAGTATTAAAATTACCTCCGTTATAAGAGCTCATTTTGTATGGGTTTTTTTAAGGTCTTATAAGGGAGGTTCAGCTGTAGCTTTGTTTATTTCATTGTGTGTTGGTGTGGGGAGTGCACTTTTAAGGCCCATTACATTTACTGGAGAGGCTCGTTAAGGGGTTAAAGGTTTTTTTGAATTAAACATGAGTAAGGGGTTAAAGTTTTTTTTTAAATTATTAAACATGAGTAAGGGGTTAAAGTTTTTTTTATTAAACATGAGTATTGTGATTACATTTGTTAGAAAAGCTTTAATTCCTTTCCTAACAAATTATAATGAGGACATTTACAGCAATGTAAATGCCTCGCATCTACCCATGTTGAAAAATTCTGCCAATAACTTAGGGACTAAAGAGCATAGAGGGACCTACCGTATTTTTCGGACTACAAGATGAACCATAAAGTACGAAATACCTTATTATATAAGGGGCAAACACCCCCCACCACCCCACCCCCAAAATTGTACACAAAATTCAGATTTTGTTGTTATATTTTCTTACTATATTATTAGTAATTTAGATTTTACGTCCTCTCGACCCGAGGGGAGCACATATGGGACATTTGTATTCGTATAGATGCACGGGGGAAGGAAAAAAGGGAAAAGAAAAAGGTGGGGAAAGATGAGGTGAAGACAAAACAAAGCCAGACAAAACGGAAAATGAAGAAAACAGACAAACAAGCAGACTTTCTTTCCATTGTTGACTGGGATCTCAAATTTTGTTTGAGATGATGTTCTAGTGTGTACTAGCATTATTTCATGTCTATAAGCGCTTAGAGCTTAAAGGTGAAGCGCCATATACATTTTCTTAAATAAACAAATAACCGATAGTGAAAGTGTTTTGAAAGCCTAAAAGGTGAGTTAAAATTTCAGACAGACAGAATTTTATATTAGAAGCCTGGCACTTCCCTGAGCATCAAATATTAAAACCTCAGGATCACGTTTTTAAAACGACGACGAAAATCCATTTAACGTCCTCCGGTCTGAAACTGACACATATGGGACATTAGTAGATATAAAGATGGTGGGAATGATCCTGGAGGCAATGCCCGGAGGCAGTGCAACTCCAGGAAAGTCCCGAATTTTTAACGATACAGATGTATTGCGAATTTTTTGGGGCATACAAGTAAATATACAACACGTTTTTAAAACCAAAAACAATCAACTTTATTAATAAAAGCATGCTGTGAAGGTCGACTTTAAAAGATTCTTACTGTATTAGAAGTCATACTATAAGGCGCAGGGGTCTCTCTCTGGGGAAAAAAGTATCGCCTTAATGTCCGAAAAGTGGGGTACCCAGTTAAGCCCACCCCCACCCTTCAGCTGCTTTGATCAGGAGGGGCACTTTGTGTTTAATTGGCGTGATTAGCATATTGTCGTTGAAATTCAAAAGCCTCGTATCTCAATTTTGGTAGTTTTGAGGAAAATGAAAAAAACTTTAAAAAAATGACCACATTGACCACAATTGATTAACTATGATGAATATGTTGTTCAAGACATTGCGAGTTAAGTCCTGCATTTTGTTAAAAAAATGTTTTTTTAAAATAATTTAGAATTGAAAAGAACAAAGATATGAGGTTTTTGTCCTTAACTAGATCTGAATTTGGGACATGAGTTTTTCGTCTGTTTTCACAACCTCATTTACCCCAGATAGAAAGTCGTTAGAGATACATGTACAAGCTTTTGGTGGAAGGTGGCGGGGAAAATTAGAAAGCTGACTGTATCTACCGGGTAACTCAAAAATCGAGATACGAGGTTTTTGAATTTCACCGACGATATTTAGGTTTCAGCTTGTGGGACACTTGTGTCACAACAGATGTCTAGTCAAGCATCTCGTTGACATTGTATTTGACATCATGAATTGAAATTGGGTGACATTGTCATTGTGATATTCAAATTCATACATGATTTGTATTGACCCCAAGTCAGCATGCTCGTGATTTAAGTTTTGAATGGAATAAAGTGTTGCTTCCTGAATGCAATTCTGGCTTGGTTTTCTGTGTTCGCATGTCTTGTTCTCTTCTAAGGGGTAGCTTTTGTTGATACATATACCATAAGGTTTAAGGCACATACCCCTAATTTTACACGAAATTCAGATTTTGTTGTTATATTTTCTTACTATATTATTAGTCATATTATAAGGCGTATAGATTTCTGTCTGGGAAAAATACTATCACCTCGTAGTAAAATACGGTAGTTGTTTTTTTCTGATTGGTGTGGCAAGACATGGCAGACAGACCATTATGATTTACATAACAGCATTCAGCTTAAGACACATAAACAGGACAGGCAGAATATTGAATTCTAAATGGGGCAGCAGGTGGTGGCCTCGTGTCTCCAAACAGGAAACTGGAGACACCCCCCACCCACCCCTCCATGAGTCTCTCCCCATTGGGGTACCAGAGGAGGCTAGGGGTGGCGGGTCTTTCAGTACAAATAGTTCCCCCACCTTCTGGAAGTTCTGTGTTAGTAACATCATCTTCTCTCTTTGACTATCTTTTCCTTTTCTTACTATCGTCTACTATAATTTTCTGACTGCTTGGCCCATTCTCCTGCCTTATTTTCAAAAAATCTTCCAAATAATCTTCTGCTTTGAGCTCCTCCGAAATCGGAAAGTGTTGGCTGAATGCATTGGGGAAACCAGTGAAAACTGGACACATACGCACAGTACCTTACCCATTATGGCCTGGGAATGCAGAAGAAGAAGAATTCTAATGTATGTTTTGTGAAGTGCACATTGCTCATAAACTTAAGCACACACACACACGTGTTCACGCCTACGCATAATGTACGCACACATACATATATACACACAGATGAGAGTACTAATGGAAACAGGCAATCGCGTTTCATCAATTGAAGGCTTGCAACTCCAAGATTACTTTTTCAATTCTCTGACCAAACATGCTGGTGATTGTATGTTTTATAGTCTGCTTTACACATATGCGCACGCACACACACACACATACATACACACACACACACACCTGTTAAAGATTACAGCCCAGTTCACTACACAAGTTTGTCACTACAAAAAGACCAGCAAACATGATGGGAGACAGCTCATGCTATCATAAACTTTGAAAGTAATCTTTTAGCGTAAAATAAATGATAATTTCAATTAAATTCTGTATTGCATTAAGCCTAACTCCCAAATGTAAGAAAACAATGATGAAGTAAATACTTTTATCCCTAACCAATTTCGTTAAAATCGATCAATAACTTTTTGAGCTATGAATCTAGACTTAAATAAACGGACAAAGAGAAAACAGAAACAACTAACTTTCCTGGCTGGGGTAAACATTAGCTCGAGAGAAAACTACAACTGTGTCACTTATTTTTCAGACTTCCAAATTTTAATAAACATCATAAACGATTTTGGATCTTAATCTTTATTATGTGTGAGCTTTTTTACACATGCACTGGCGAAGAACCATTCTGGTATTATCACACAAAATGGCCAGACCTAGGCGGTCATGCTATAAGGTTGACGATGTGGCTTTTGTTCTTCAGTTTACGTCAGTCTGGTATTATCACACAAAATGGCCAGACCTAGGCGGTCATGCTATAAGGTTGACGATGTGGCTTTTGTTCTTCAGTTTACGTCAGTCTGGTATTATCACACAAAATGGCCAGACCTAGGCAGTCATGCTATAAGGTTGACGATGTGGCTTTTGTTCTTCAGTTTACGTCAGTCCCCAAATCCTCAGTAAGTTCTTACGTCATGTCGTCCTGACGTCATTGTTGTGACGATTGTCCAAGAGTGTGACGTCTTTCAATGTAGCTGTCATAATAGGTCTGGCGCAGTGGCAGTTATCATTCCATCGTAGGCAGCGAAGGGGAAAGCTGCTCCGCAGACCACTCTCTCTTTACGAGCCCTCTGGCATCGGTACTGTATATTAATTACGCTGAAATGAGCCCAGATAATTAGCTTGATAAACTCGTTTTTATATTTATATTCAACTTCATAAATTACTGAGATCTATCGCTCAGTTAATGAGGGACAATAATGTAATAAATTATATTATCGCAAGTCTCTCTAAAACATGTTCGATTCGATTTCGATTATTGTTGTTTTATTTGCGCCCCCCCCCCTCTTTCCCTCCCATGTGAATGGGCAAATTGCCTGACGCTTTATAATTTCTGTTCTAATGCGCATGCCCAATGGTAGATATTTCATAGGACTACTTATTTCTCATGACACCGGTTGTTTTTTGCTCCCACGCTGCTCATTCCGAGTCCCAATCCCCAGTCACGCCCTGGTCAGCGCATCAATTTTAGGTCATCACTGACTCAGGAGGCAACCACCAGAGGAGACACTACACTGCTGCTAAGTCACTTCGGTGAAGTTCAGAGCTAACATACACAGGACACCACCTACTAGGCCCCCTACTGACGACAATAATGTCTTAGTCGTTGAGCCAGTGTGAGTGAGGTCCTCCTCCGAGGGCGCCATCACGAACGCCCATCGACAGATCCCCAGACCATAGGCCTACTGATCCCCATGACATTGACCTGAACGCAAATTAGAAGTTAACAGAATAGTCGGGCGTGAATAAAGCCCCCGGAAAGAACAAAATGATTTGTACATAATTTCAAGTCGATCTTGAGTGTGCTTATTTGACTCAGACATTCTGTCCCCTCCTCCGCCTCCCTACTCCCTTCTCTCTCCCTTCTCTATCTCCCCCATTCTACCTCACCCCATTCTCCCACTCCCCCATTTTCCCTTCTCTTCCACAGTTCCCTCCCTCTCCCCTCCCTCCTTCCATCCCCCCCCCCCCCCCTCTCTTTCTCTGGTTGCAGCCCATCCCATCCCATTCCCGGAAGAGATCTATCTACCTCCTCCTTGCTCACAAAACACCAAGCTAGAGAACTAAAGAGACTAAGTCAAAGAAGATGGCCGACATGGACAAGGAAGTGAAGGAGATGTTCTACATGTGCGTGGAGAAGCAGATGGGCAAGGAGCTGCCAGAGGCCGAGAAGAAGTCCGCCAAGTCCTCCGCCATCATAAAACTCATCAAAGAAGCCCTGGCCCTGGACCAGAAGGCCACCAATTACATCGATGCCAGCGTGTTCCCCAAATACATGGACAAAACCACGTACGTGGATGCTTGCTCATTTTATTTGTCTTTGTCTGTCTGTCTGTCACCAAGAAGGCCCTGGCTCTGGAACCAGAATACTATGAACTACATCGATGCCAGCGTGTTTCTCAAATACATTGACAAGACCATGTACGTGGATGCTTGCTCATTTTATTTGTCTTTGTCTGTCTGTCTGTCACCAAGAAGGCCCTGGCTCTGGAACCAGAATACTATGAACTACATCGATGCCAGCGTGTTTCTCAAATACATTGACAAGACCATGTACGTGGATGCTTGCTCATTTTATTTGTCTTTGTCTGTCTTGTCTGTCACCAAGAAGACCCTGGCCCTGGAACCAGAATACTATGAACTACATCGATGCCAGCGTGTTTCTCAAATACATTGACTCCCAGCCCTAGTCTAGCCTTAGACAGAAGACCATGAACTAGGCAACATTGATGGCAGCTTGTTTCCCAAATACATGGACAAGACGACATAAGTTTGCCTGTTGGAGCTTGTTGACTATGTGTATGCATGTCATTGATGTGGGTCTGTCTGTTGCCTGTCTATCTCTAATCAAGAAAGCCCTCACCCTTCATCAAAAGACCATGAACTTGGCTACATGGATGCCAGCGTGTTTCCAACATGCATGGACAATACTATGTATGCGAGTGCTCTCTCTCTCTCTCTCTCTCTCTCTCTCTCTCTCTCTCTCTCTCTCTCTCTCTCTCTCTCTCTCTCTCTCTCTCTCTCTCTCTCTCTCTCTCTCTCTCTCTCTCTCTCTCGCTCTCTCTCTCTCTCTCTCTCTCTCTCTCTCATCTCTCTCTCTCTCTCTCTCACACACACACACACTCACACACACTCACTCACACACTCTCACACACACACACACACACACACACACACACACACACACACACAAGGCGTTTTGAAGTAAGATATCACTATCAGTAGGCTTACATTGATGAGTTTGGCTGCTATTTTTATGTTGTAGATGTTGCTGCTGCTGCTGTTGTTGTTGTTCATTTGTTTTTAAATTCATCAATGAATAGCATCAGATAATCATTTCAAAAAGATTCATTGGTTGTTCTTTCCTCATCAGCAAAAAACTGACGGTGGATGATTTCATCGCAAAGCTGCTGCCTGACTTGGCCAAGTTCATCGTGGAAGACAAGAAGAAAGGCACGCCCGAGGAGAAGCTGGAGGAGCTCAAATCCAAGATCTGCAAAAAGCACCAGGAGTGGTTGTCCACTGATGTAAGCATTTTTATAGTACCCCCCCCCCCCCCCCCCTCATCTACCCACACCCTTCCAATCCACACACATTTATACTACTTAGTTAAGTAATAATAATAATAATAATAATAATTGGCACTTATAAAGCGCACATATCTAGAACATTCTATTCATGGCGCTTTACAAAGAAATAAAACTACAAACATTCCCATTCACACGCGCGCACACACGCACGCACACACACACACACGCACACGCGCACGCACACGCACACACACACACACACACACACACACACACAAAACAAAAACAAGCAAAAAAGAAAAAAAGGAAGAAGAAGAAGAAGAAGGGGTGAGGGTGGGGGGGGGGGGGGGGGGTGACGCGGGGTGGGGTGGGGGGGTCACACATACACACTGCATGCACACACACACACACACACCACTCAATTTCCGTACGGCACAATCAACACACACACTGCATACACACACACACACACACACACATTGCACGCGCACACGCACGCACACACACACACACACGCACACGCACACGCACACCACTCAATGTCCACACTGCACAATCAACCTATGCATGTCAGCTACAACTTAGAAAAGAGATGAGTTTTTAGACCGGCTTTGAACGCGTCCAGAGTCAGAGTGTCTGAGAGAGACATGTTGTTGGAGGGAGAGGGTCTGATCTAACGTGACTCCGAGACTGCGAACAGAGGGGGACAGAGAGACAGGAGTGTTGTTGATTGTAACAGAATCTGGAAGAGATGGATGGCCAAGTAATCTCTTTGGACAGGCTAACATAAGTTCAGTCTTGTCTTCGTTCAACTGCAGTTATCCATGTTTTGATATCTGCTATACAGTTCTGTGTCCTTGATAGGAGTGATATCATGTGCGCGTGATCGCGCACGCGCTGGGAGCTGGGTTTGCGAAAAGCACCCGGGGTGGCTGACTGCTGATGTAATCTTCATAGCTCTTCACACCTACCCACACACTCACGTACACATATAGATAATATATGTGTGCGAGAGTTACAGAGAGAGGGAGACAGACAGATATCTCGAGAGTTTAAACGTGTTGTTAACGGAATTGTTCATTTGGGTACAACCAGAGGATTACCGGACTTTTCCCACCCGGACTTTTCCCACCGGACTTTTCCCACCCGGACTTTTCCCACCTAGGACTATTCCCACCCGGACTTTTCACACCTGTACTTTTCCCACTTAGGACTTTTCCCACCCGGACTTTTCCCACCGGACTTTTCCCACTCTTTCTTTTTCTTTCACTTTTATCTCCCCTTTTCTCTTTCTACTTTTCCCTCTCTCTTTTCTCTCCCGGACTTTTCAATCTAGCAATCCCACCCGGACTTTTCCCAAGGACTTTTCCCACCTTGTCCTTCAAAGGAAACATTCCCACCCGAACTTCTTTAAAAGTACTTTTCACAGCATACATATCATTCTTTGCTCTTACTTTCATGTAAATTACCCTCCGTAATCATCTCTCTCTCTTTCTCTCTCTAAATCAATCTAGCAATCAATTAATGAAGCAATCTTGTCCTTCAAAGGAAACATTAAAAGAAGAAAATAAAAGTAAGTAATAAGCATACATATCATTCTTTGCAAGTACTAATCATGTAAATTACACTCCGTAATCATCTCTCTGTCTCTCTCTCTTTCTCTCTCTCTCTCTCTCTCTCTCTCTCTCTCTCTCTCTCTCTCTCTCTCTCTCTCTCTCTCTCTCTCTCTCTCTCTCTCTCTCTCTCACACACACACTCTCTCTCTCTCTCTTCCTTTCTGTCTCTCTTTCTTCCGAGAGAGAGGGGGGGGGGGTCATAGAAAGGAAGAGATAATTGTCTCTGATTATCTTATATATTATCTTATATATATATCCATTGCCATCCTACTATTATGATAGCAAAAAGTGAGCACACAAACATCTGTTTGTATCTGGCAGTCATAGTCGGAAATGAAATGCAATAAACAGAAGTTTGTTCAATTGGGTGGGAAAAGTCCGGGTGGGAAAAGTCCTAGGTGGGAAAAGTCTGGGTGGGAATAGTCCTAGGTGGGAAAAGTCCGGGTGGGAAAAGTCCAGGTGGGAAAAGTCCGGGTGGGAAAAGTCCGGGTGGGAAAAGTCCGGACACCAACCAGAGAGAGACATTCAGATAAATGTAAATGCATTTTAAACTGAATTTTCCTTTTGGGTACCACCAGAGAGAGAGAGAGAGAGAGAGAGAGAGACATTCAGATAAATTTGAATTTTCCTTTTGGGTACCACCAGAGAGAGAGAGAGAGAGAGAGAGAGAGAGAGAGAGAGACATTCAGATAAATTTGAATTTTCCTTTTGGGTACCACCAGAGAGAGAGAGAGAGAGACATTCAGATACATTTAAATGCATTTTAAACTGAATTTCCCTTTTGGGTACCACCAAAGAGAAACATATATATACATTTAAATGCATTTTAAACTGAATTTTCCTTTTGGGTACCACCAAAGAGAAACATACAGATACATTTAAATGCATTTTAAACTGAATTTCCCTTTTGGGTACCACCAAAGAGAAACATATATATACATTTAAATGCATTTTAAACTGAATTTTCCTTTTGGGTACCACCAAAGAGAAACATACAGATACATTTAAATGCATTTTAAACTGAATTTTCCTTTTGGGTACCACCAGATCGAGAGACAGACAGTCAGACAAAAATGTAAATGTATTTTTAACAGAACGTTCCTTTTGGGTACAACGAGAGAGACAGACAGAGAGTCAGATAAAAATGTAAATGTATTTCTAACGGACTGTTCCTTTTGGGTACACCCAGAAACCGAAGAGCGCAGGGGTGGTGGACCGGCTGACGGACGTGAAGGGGTACACGGGGTCCCACAAGGAGCGCTTCGATGCCGAAAGCGGCAAGGGCAAGGGCATGGATGGCCGCGTGGACAAACAGGACGGCAGCGGATACGTGGGAGCCTACAAAGGAGCTGAGACTTACGATAAAAAGCACTAACAATATCGAAGAATGAAACAGTGAGGCCAAGAGAGGAGATAACGAAATTGAACAAAGGGGTAATACCCTCTTTCTAATTACCCCCCCTCCACCAAAGTTGATTACGATACCAATCATCTAGCAATGCGTGGGTCGTTGTTTGTCTCACTTTGGTTCTGATCCACGCATTGCTAGATGATTGGTAGGGGAAGACGGGGTAAAAAGCGCATGGGCGGGTAACAAGCCCACCCCAATTATCTCATGAAATGAAGCAAATTTCAGTCTCATTTTGCCCATGAGACGAGCGTTAATGTCTAGCATTCGTCTCATGGGCAAATTTGACTGAAATGTTCTTTATTTCATGAGATAATTGGGGTGGGCTTCTTACCCGCCCATGCGCTTTTTACCCCGTCTTCCCCTATCGTAATCAACTTTTGTGGAGGGGGGTAATTAGAAAGAGGGTATTACCCCTTTGTTCAATTTCACTAGCAATATCGGTTTACCATACAAGTCATTCAATGCAAAGTGAACCTTCGAGGATCAACAGGTGATAGGGCCTGCAAAGAAGCTTGCACCAACGATACAACACACCGAAACGGCACCAACAGTATTGCAAGTCATTCATTCAACGCAAACCGAACCGATGATAAACTCTGACGGGTCACTTTCAGAGTGAACCGTGATAAAGCTGTCCGATTCAAACGTACTGTTCTAACTTAATTGTTTGGGGATTGATTAGTAAGGATCCAAAAAAACAAATGTGATACAGGCACACCAAAAAAAGAGCAAAAAAGAAAGAAAAGAACACAGCCACCCCACAGCAAATCTATACCAATAAGAGAGGGAGATTGGAGCGCTCAACTTGGATCAAATGATTTTCTTTCAAGATGAAGGGACGGAGATGGGGATAGTAATCACAATGAACCCTGCCCACTTAGGAGGTGAAAATAGCCCAACACAAAAGTAATTAATGTTCAGCACAATAACTTTCAAACGGGTAAAATACCAAGCAATGATTATAAGACAGTGCAATTGATTACAATAGGCCCCCCTACTGTAATATATCATAACACAACGCAGTACAAGGTGGGTTTTTTTCTTATAGATGAAGGCCTATACTGTGATCAAATGTTTGTTGTTGAACTTTTTGTTGTCAAATGTAGTGAATCACCCACTTCACTTCAGGTGGATTGAAATCATCTGCAATCTGTGAGCCACTGTTTTCTAATCAGTTGCATACAAACGGCTAGACACAATGTGCTCTTTCTAAATTTATAAAAGGAAATTGAATTAAAATCTTAACCCCATTTTACAGGCGGTTTTTTTTTGGGGGGCCAACTCAACAATGCTATCACTTAAATTTGTAATGTTTCGCCATTGTGCTTCAATGCTGTGATAAAGAAACCAACGCACAGAAACCTATTATGCGTGTGTTGTCATCATTGTGTGTGTGTGTGCGCGCGCGCACGTGTGCGCATGCGTGATTACGTGCGTGCGTGTGAAATGAAAGCTAAAGAATCAGCCGGGTTTTTTCACATCGTTATTTTGTGTACAAAGTGTGAAGAATGCACATTGTCTGTTACAACTTTATGACAAGTATATAGATTATAAACTAGTAATCAGCAGTGTTATACAGACTATGTTTCACTGCCTAAGGACTAGGGGAAGACGGGGTAAAAAGCGCATGGGCGGGTAAGAAGCCCACCCCAATTATCTCATGAAATAAAGCAAATTTCAGTCAAATTTGCCCATGAGACGAATGCTAGACATTAACGCTCGTCTCATGGGCAAAATGAGACAGAAATTTGCTTCATTTCATGAGATAATTGGGGTGGGCTTCTTACCCGCCCATGCGCTTTTTACCCCGTCTTCCCCTATCTTTTAATTAAAATATAACCTATAAACGAGCACAACAAAGGAGAGTAAGGATTATTGTAAATAATGATAAATACTTCAGGGGGGGGGGGGGGGGGGGGGGGGGGGGGGGGGGGGGGGATTTCAACTGCTTGTAGCGGGACTCAAAGGTAATTAATGTTAGTGATTGGAAATTGGTGTTCACCAAGAACAAAATTACCCTTTCCATGCTATTTCCCAATTTACGAATTGCATTTTGAAACTTCTATCTCCCTTCCCCTACACCAGCTAGGGATGAGAACATTACGCGTGTGACCGTTTTTGATTACCCAGCCACGTGGGCAGCCGCACTCCGACTTCGGAGGAAACAGTTGAGTGAATATTATTGGCGATGATCTGATAAAGTGTTCAAAGCATTATTACAAGCGTACTGAATCAGAACACAACAATTTTGGAACATTTAAGTGACCATATTATTATTAACAGTAGAGTATGTTTATCTCCTGTCATCAGCCGCCAAATTGACAACTCTAAATAAACTCATCATTAATCTAAATGTGGCGGCTGTGTTTTAAGGAAATCGGAATAAAATGACACGCGAGCAGTTCTGGTGTCGGTAATAATTATATCTAATGTGGCGGTACCATAGCCGATGAGGTTTAACCGAGGCGTGGTTACCGCTACACCTATCTATATTGTTAAAAACTCGGGACTTTACCGGTGTTGCACTGCCTCCGGGCATTGCAGCCAGTATTGTTCCCACCATCTTTGTATTTACAAATGTCCCATATGTGTCTATGACCGAGAGGCCGTAAAACATCATTTTCATCTTCTGGTGTCGGTAAAATCATCGAAACAACTGCATACGTCTCGTTAGAAATTCGGGACTTTCCTGGAGTTGCACTGCCTCCGGGCATTGCCTCCAGGATCGTTCCCACCATCTTTATATCTACTAATGTCCCATATGTGTCTGTTTCAGACCGGAGGACGTTAAACGGATTTTCATTCGTGTCAGTAAGAATGAGTCTTAAGATTAATTCAAGCTTCAGTATGTCGACCGTCTCGTTTTATTATTAGGTATTATTATTAGGTACTTTATAGTCGCAGAGGCGTCTCGGTGAAATTCGGGTTGCTCCCACCTGGAGAGTGCGTCGCAGCCAGAGGCGCGCCACCTATTTAAAAAAAAAATTTGCATGCGATTTTTGTGACTGATGAGAAAGGAAAGGGAGGGAGTAAATTTGGATCAAATGACAACCTTTTCGTTGCCACTGGGTTAAACGTGTGCTAAGTGCATGGGCACACGGGACCTCGGTTTAGAGTCTCAACCGAAAGACTCCGCGTAAGGCCTAGTGTAAAATGAGAGGAAAAATCCCCTGTACCCAGGTTCGATCTCGGGTTTACTTGACACGAAACGAACGCGTTACCACTGTGCCACTCTACACTCTATTGCGGTTTGCAAAAAAGAGGGGAGGTTAAAAAACAAACACGTAGGGGAAGACGGGGTAAAAAGCGCATGGGCGGGTAAGAAGCCCACCCCAATTATCTCATGAAATGAAGCAAATTTCAGTCTCATTTTGCCCATGAGACGAGCGTTAATGTCTAGCATTCGTCTCATGGGCAAATTTGACTGACATTTTCTTTATTTCATGAGATAATTGGGGTGGGCTTCTTACCCGCCCATGCGCTTTTTACCCCGTCTTCCCCTATAGAGAGAAACAGAATGGAATTCGGCGTGGCTCCAAATAGCAAAGGTTATCTGGGAATCCCGATCAATGTCTATTTCATACAATACCCTAATGGGCACCGTCACGAGTAGGGGCGGGCAAAAAGGCTTTTTTATTTACTGACCACGAAACCCCATACAACATGTCACTCAAAGCCCATGCTTTAGTGTACTCCACCCTAACCGTGAATCATTTTCATGAGTACAGTTTGATTGTATGTCTAGGCCACGGAACTTACAATGTAGGTCCGTGCATGTATGTTCGTGGTCTAGGCCTACTACGCTTGAACGATTCTTCTTCCAGAGCCTACGTATCTCTCTCTCTCAATGGTTGGTTTAACGTCTAATTAGGCGTAGCCTCTTATAGACAGTCCTACTACGTATCTGTTGTGTTTTACCTTTTCTACCCCTTGTCTATCTTTGAATCTGAGAGAGACAGAGAGAGAGAGTTTTCTTCCCTGCTCTTACCAGTTATAAACTACACAGAGAGACAGAGAGGGAGATGAGCTTTGTAAGTAAACCCTTACATTCGCATTCTAGGAGTCAGTGATGGATTGCCGACAGCCCAATTATGCAGATTAAGAGGCCAAGATCTGTATAATCACATCAGAGTGCTCCTGCTCTGTCAGTGGGTCCCCGAGTGTCACCAACAAAACGCATGGGTTCTGTCACGGCCAACAATGGGCGGAGAGCGACACAGACTCTGTTTTCCCTTGAGAGTAATGGTCTGAACCGGTGATTGGGTGCTACGCTGCTATTTTACTCCAGATCCCAGTCTCTTTATAATTATGGGGGCTATTCTGGCTTTTTTTGTGTTTTTTTCTCTTATTCAGAAAACAAACGATATTTGACCTTTGCCAGCGAGGTTATGTTTTTGCTTTTGTATGTCAGTCTTTGAGTCTGGTAAAGGCCAAACGAAATAAACCATGGACAGATTTAAATCAAATTTGTTTTGGTTGGGTACGGGTAGCATCCAAAGAGATTAGTAACAGTTTCCTTTCATCCTTGTTTGCCTTTCAGTTAGAGGACACTTAATATATCCAATTTTGACCATCACTTGTTTGTTGGTAGGGGAAGACGGGGTAAAAAGCGCATGGGCGGGTAAGAAGCCCACCCCAATTATCTAATGAAATAAAGAAAATTTCAGTCAAATTTGCCCATAAGACGAATGCTAGACATTAACGCTCGTCTCATGGGCAAAATGAGACTGAAATTTGCTTCATTTCAAGAGATAATTGGGGTGGGCTTCTTACCCGCCCATGCGCTTTTTACCCCGTCTTCCCCTAGTATTAATTCAAACAGCATACACTATTTTGTAGGGGGTGTTTTGCTTGGTGATTGATTGAAAATTGAGATCTCACCAAAAAGGAAAAACTCGCTTAAAATCTGACCATAAGCAGTCAAAGAGTGTGATATAAGACCGATATATGAACAGAAACACCCGAAGGTGCTGATGGAATCCAGAGACGCACTGGCTCCCACCTGCCCTACCAACACAAGACTGAAGAGCACCAACCCTGGAGGTCGTGCCATGTTATTTAGGAGTAGGCATACACGGGACATTATCTGCAAGGTTGCATACCTGCTCTCGACTTGGTGACCATTTAGATACGCTGGGAAGTTCACGTCAAGTGTCCCGTGGGTGTACAAGTCCGTTTTTCATGACTGCATAGACCACCGGCGGACCCCCCCCAAAAACCCAAATCGTCTTATATAAATGTCTACTTCTAAATATCATATACCTTGTCATATATCTTTATCAATTGAAAACGAAGGACTTCCTGGCATTGCAGTACCTCCAGGATCGCACGGTCCCACCATCTTAATACCTATTAATGTCCCACATGTGCCTGTTCCAGGCCGGAGGACGTTAATCGGATTTCCACAAGATGTATTTTTGTGTAACGTTATCAGATTATCAGTGCCGAAGTTCAAATTATGTCCCTTACGAACGTGTAACCCAGAGTCCTACGCCAAAAAGGTTATGTTTAAATTGGTTTCGGTTACGGCTTACGAATTTAATTATGTCAATCACACAAACACGTGCGCGCGCATACAAACGCGCACGCGCACACGCACACACACACGCACACACGCACACACACGCACGCACACACACGCACGCACACACACACCAGGTGTTGATTGCTAATTATTTTCTTACACCCATCCAGATTGTTGTCACTGATAATGCTCACTTTACAGCAGTGTCAAAGGTTAAGGGAGTGAGAACATGACCCTGCATGGAACTTCGCTGTCACTGATAGTGATAGCCTAAGTGGCAAAAAGAAGTGTGAGAAAAGAACAAAACGAGGTTGTCGCCGAGTACGGCAACATGTCCTCCGCTGCCCCCCCCTTCCCCCCCCCCCCCCCCCCCCATTTTATCACTCGATTCCCCACTCTTTACCAGCCTCCCCTTCTTATTCAAGGTCATAGTTATTCCCCAGGACACACCAGCTTCGCTTAAAGACCCACCAGATCACGTGACAAAATCACGGGTTTCACGTGCTTTCCCTCTTATAGCTGGTAAGAAATGTTGTTTTGACTCCCATACAAATGCCCCCAAATTCGAAACGAAACATAATTTTAAAGAACAGCCTCAATTTGAAGTTTGGGGGATTTGTATGTGGGTCACAGATACCCAGAATAAAACAAGGGACTTAATCGTGGTGGGTCAGTGTGTCTGCAATCCTCAAAAGTTTGTAGACGTGCAATGATTACCAGCCGCAGGCTGGTAATGCTTTCAGAGAATTCTGTTCCTGACTATCTGACTGGCTGACTATGTTAACACGATAACGTTTGAACAGAGGGACCTATGAGGCTCACATTTTGCATGCGGATCAGTACTAAGGATATCTAGGCCAAGTTCGAAATTGAAGGTCTAGGTCAAGATCACTGGAGCCAAAAATACTGCCGAGCCCCTGGCACGATCATGTTTTGAACGAAGGAACCTAGGACGCTCAAATGTTGCATGCTGATAGGCTCTAAGGATATCTAGGCCAAGTTAGAAAATGAAGGTCATATGTCAAAGGTCAAGGTCACTGGAACCAAAAATGCTGCAGAGCACCTGGCGCGATAACGTTTGACACGGAGTAACCTAGGATGCTCAATTGTTGCATGCTGATAGGTACTAGGGATATCTAGACCGAGTTCAAAAATGAAGGTCAAAGGTCAAGGACACTGGAGCCGAAAATGCTGCCAGGCGCGATAACGTTTGAACGGAGAAACTCTAGGTACTAAAGGTATCTAGGCCAAGTTCGAAAATGAAGGTCATAGGTCAAAGGTCAAGGTCACTGGAGCCGAAAATGCAGCTGAGCGCCTGGGCCTGTATTCACATTGAATTAGTATGAGACTTATCATCATGATGTCTTAGAAGTCCTTCTAAAGTTACCAGCTGCGAGGTGAAGCACTGCAGCCGAAATTGCTGCCGCGCGGCTGGTGATATAGCGTCATAACGCTCTAGTTCAAGAAATAGGCCTTTTTAGGTTGGAATATCATAGCGTGGGCTAATGTTGGCATACCAACGGCCATGGACAGAAAGTGAAGTGAAGGAAGTGAACCTTTTTTTTTGGGTAAGAGTACTGGCCCTACAACTTTTCAACTTCCTGAATAGAACAGGTGGGCTCGGGAAATCAGCTTGCCCAGCCTCTCAGAGGATGACTTAATGAAGTCAACAATACAATGCTGTAAGTCGATGTTCTGGTCCCACGCTGACACAGATATGGTTGGTTGATATCAAACAAAGGCTTAATTCATATTGACATTTTGGTTCTGACTCTACGCGTATGAGCCTTTGGGAAATTAGTATCCACTCGGCTGCCAGATAATGTGGAGTAACAAAGGAATACCAACAAGCGGGATTAATGTTCAGAGGGCGACGATTTAGTTAGGAATCGAGAAGGCTGGAATTGTACGATACGATTCGATCACGTGATCTCGAAGCGCGAATCACTTTTGTTTTTGGAGACCACGTGATCGAATCGTATCGTACAGTCGTACGATTTTAGTGGACATGTGGCTGGCTCTTTTGTGTTGACCGTCATAACTTCCGTTAAAAAAGATTAACTTGAAGGATTGACAAGGAAACTGAAAGACTTTTAACAAACACAATGAAGTGTTATAAGGCAAAAGATTAATACAAACAAACCCCTGCTGTTGGGGTTCAATGGGAGACGCTGAGCCTGTAAAAAGTTGTCCAAACTCAGATTTTATTTTGCCAGGTGCAATGTCCCTCAAAGTAGCCAACACACACACGCGCACGCACACGTACACACACACACACGCGCACGCACGCACGCGCACACACGCACGCACACGCACACACACACACACACACACATCATATGTATGCACCTACAAGATTATTGACATGATGTACGGAAGTTTAAACGTGTAACGTCCATCAAAAAAAGCCAACGCGCGCACACGCACACACACGCACACGCACACGCACGCACACGCACACACACACACACACACACACACACACACACACACACACTTCAGTCACACACAGACCTCTATGTAGGCTCCTACAAGTTTATTGACATGATGTTGTACGGAGGTTTAAGCGTTGCCCAACCGTTATAAACATTTACAAGAAACAGACAAACAAACCTTAAGAGATTCTGATCGCTTCTCGGCCTTTTGGCTAAGACAGTGATTCAGGAACATAAATTTGTGTTTATACCTTGGTTGGTTTGTTCAGCCCGTCGTACATGGCGAAAGCCGATACGCGACGTTAAACTGAACTTCCATCCAGACAAAGAAACAAACCAGAAAGTGGGAAAACGGACAAAAAGAACAAATAATAAAGATATTATGCATATATTATCGAAGTCAGTGGAGCACTTAATATTGTGTTACAAGTATATATCCTATTCTGATGTTTAAAGACCCACCAGATCACGTGTTAAAATAACGGGTTTCACGTGTTTTATTTATTTAAGAAAATTTATATAGCGCTTCACCTTTAAGCTCTAAGCGTTTTCCCTCTTATAGCTGGTAAAAAATCTTGTTTTGACCAGGTTTGACTCCCATACAAATGCCCCCAAACTGGAAACGAAACATCATTTAAAGAGCAGCCTCAATTTGAAGTTGGGGACATTTTGTATGTGGGTCACAGCTACCCAGAAAAAAAGGGACTTAATCGTGGTGGGTCAGTGTGTCTTTAAGTTACTGTAAAGGTATAAAGCTCCATTCCTACTGATTTCCAAACTGTAAGAGAGAGAGAGAGAGAGAGAGAGAGAGAGAGAGAGAGAGAGAGAGAGAGAGAGAGAGAGAGAGAGAGAGAGAGAGAGAGAGAGAGAGACAAACAGAGATGAATAAAAAAGGGAAACGGGTGGGAGTGGAAGAACAAAGGAATAAAACAGGGCACGAAAGAAACCGAGGACAGAGAAAAACAGCATAAGTTAAAGGTTTGTTGGTGTGAGAAGGGGTAATTCTGCTTTGTTCGCAGGTGTTGGGTTGAGGGCCGACCAAGTGAGCGTGAGATGGCTGTCAAGCCTCATTAAGAACCAACTGACGATTAGGACGATTGAAGGGAGACTTGAGGAGCACGTGTTGACCCGTGGGTAGGGCCTGCTAGCCCACCTTGGAATGTACAATACAAACTACCCTGTGGGAGCTATTGTTTTTGTCTGGTCCGTCCGTCCGGTGTCCGTCCGTCCGGCTATTCGTCCGTTTTTCTCAAAAACTATTCAGTCTATCATCACCAAATTTGGTATACTAGTTTGCCAAGATGCAAGCTATCCACTGATGTATTTAGTTTTACATTAAGGTCAAGGTCGCGCCAGTTACGGGGTTCAAACCCCGAAACACATAATCGCTAATATCTCGCGAAGTCTTGCATGTATTTTAATGCAGTTTTTTTCACAACATTTCTTGATGAATGGTCTATAACACAGTTGTCATGAATTTTTCTGTGCGTGCGTGTGCGCATGATCGCGCGCGCTCAAATCACGGGTCCGAACCCCAAGGCTATATATCAAAAACTATTCAGTTACGTGCTGTTCTGATGCGTTCTTATGTAGTTACGTGCTGTTTTGATGCGTTTTTATGTATGTGTACAGCCGACACATTCCGATTTCGGAGTACCTCGGCGATGCTGCGAGGGGACTTTGCAGCCGCTCGGCGTTGCACTTGTTTTATCTTGTGCTTGATGATGTATACACAATTATACGGTTTAAAGTCACACTGTCAACACACAACCCCCCCCCCAAAAAAAAAACCCACCAACAACACTACAATTCTTCCTCTGAATTTGAATTTGTGTGTGTGTTGACATTTCGCTACCCACCCATTTTTTCTTTTCTTTTCAGTTTCGTTTTGTTTGTTTCTTTTTGTTTTCGATTATTGTATCTGGGGATGTGTGTATCTGTATCAGTCTTCCAAAAGCTAGGGGTAGCCTGAACGTAGTATGTTTTCAAAGAGTAGGCCTACTAGACTAAATCACTTCTTTTTAAACAGACGGCTAAAAAATAAAACGATAAAAGACAGAGTACTGACTAGCTTAATGAATTCACGGGGATTATTCCCGTCTAACAGACACATGTGCACGCATCACCACTCGAAAGGAAAAGAAGACGAAAATGTTCATATGTGTCAACATTCTTCATAAATCAAAAAGGAGAGGTAAAACTGTTAGCCTACATCTTAATAGACTACCATAAAAATAGAGGGGGCGGCGGGGGACTCAATAAGTGAGGACACACAAAACATGAAATCTAATGTTCACAACATTCCTGATGAGGATGGTTCTAAGCCTACCTATCTCTCAATCAAAAGTCCATTTAAAAACGAAATGTTGTATATGTGATATCAGGGGTCACAGTACCCATACTGTAGTAACTCCACTGACATGATCTAGTCATCAGATTATACGATAGCTATAAAGAAGTAGACATCATTCAGTTCACTACCATTCCCAAGTGTAAGGGTGGCAGACTACACTTGAAGTTCTGCTGAGTGGCAGGCAGCAGAAAGGAACCACAGTCATCCTCCCTCACCATGGGAGTTGATGGATTTGCATGCCGACAGGACGACGAACGAAGACTGGGATCACCTCTACAGTGTTGGCCTCTGAGTCAACAAGACCACCGATGCCCAGTAGGCGCCAGTTGCAAGTTCTCCAAGGCTGGTTAAGTGGGGCCAGCGACCCACTTGCCTACTGGGAGGGAAACATCCGCCTGCAGAGACGATTCGATCTGACTGTACGTCTCCTGCCCGTGTGCAGTGACATCAACACCCCGGTATGGAGCAGGTCGCCCGGTGGTCCTGAAGACAGTCTTTGGGAGAGGGGTTAGCAGCCATCAGCCTTCGACAATAATTGAGATCGACAACCTACGGGCGGTCTCACAATGCTTTAACATCTCTGCCCAGCAACGACGATGCTGACCCCACCCTAAGCATCAAGGAGAAAAAGAAATCCCAGACTTGGACACCCGTCCAAACGACACAAGTACCAGAATGTGAACCCCCATGTTCAAGGGTTCACAACGCTATTGGGAATCAACCACGACGCCTTGCCACGTCCAGAACCACTGTCTCATTATCATCGCATCGTCTCCATCGCCGGGAAGACCCTGCTGTCTTCAGGAATATCGTGCAAAAGAGGCAACGCCTAATTGGACGCTAAACTCACCTTCATTGCATTACGATAGCTACCAATGAAATTGCAACATCAATGGCCCAAAGAAAGGAATAAACACGCATAAACGGAACGATAACAGTGACCTCGATCAAACAAACGATAACTACACTTTCGCACGCCATTGCTGTGAAAGTCAAGTCAAGTCAAGTCAAGAAATCTTTATTATCTCTATACAGAGAAATTGCATTCGGGTGCAAACACAGAATTACAAAAATAGAACACAACATATTATTTAAGGGCTTAAAAACAGTCACAAGAACTAATACGTCAACCATATTGCCACAAATTTAACAATTCATATACTAGGATCGCATTGCACCAACAAACACTCAAACCATATTGAACACACAAAATGGCTTATATACCAGGTAAGAATATACATTAAATAGTAAATCATTTTAGGATTCACAAACACATTACTTTCTTTTAAGAGAAGGTACATTAAGAGCAGATTAAGTTTAAAGTTAATAAACATATATAATACTTATTAATAACATGCTAATTAAGAAGATATACATCTTAAATCATTTTGTAATTCATAAAACATTACTTTCTTTTAAAAAGAAGATACATAATACTGATTATGACCCCTGCCAAGAAGCTGAGCAATGAACGAATTTACATGACATTATTATTTTTCTGGAGTTCTTTACTTAGGGTAGGTATTACTTCATTAAAGAACGGCTACTTTCCAGTAGATTTTAAATTTAATCATCATCATCACCACCACCACCACCATCATCATCATTATGTTGTATGGTACCTTTGGACCTCTTTAAAAGCATGCGTCCCTTGTAACTTGAAAACCATGGAGAACAAAGAAAGATGGAGGGGTGTGATGACTGTGTTTGTGAAAATGTTCAATGTGAACATTCGATGGGGGCATCTACAGTACAACTGTACCCGAAATATGTGGGGGATTAGTGGCTAGTTGTCGCGCTTACATCAACAATGTCGACTATCATTCACTTTTACAGCCTGCGTTGACTGCTCTTCCATAACGATGATTATCACTTTATTAAAGTTTATATCCCCGTAGAAAAAAAGCTAGCCGAGGATAAAACTATGAAAACTCTAGCACTTGAAGTTAAGCTGTAGAAGCCTTGCGAAAACATGCTCCACAAAGAGATTATCGAGTCCATGCTAATCCGCCAGTCCACAGAGATTTTCTCTATGCCTTGTGATATCTTTCTTGAGCGATCACACATTTATTTGCCCCCCCCCCACCACCCCCCCCCCCCCGCCCCCCCCCCCCCCCCCCCCCCCCCCACACACACACACACCACACACACACACACTCCATCCCCTTTCTTTTGTTCGTTTTAACGCACAGTATAAGTATTTTCCTCAACACCTAATTAATACATTCCTAGGCACCTCTACCCCACTCCAACCTCTCTACACCCCGCACGGTTTTGAACACCTACACCTTCTGCTTTTAGGCTACTTCAGCGAAGGGGTTCACGTGTATGTGTTGATTTGTTTGTTTGTCTGCCTTCTAAGCCTTCAAGAAATCATTCCGGTGGTCGTACACGTTGCATAAAATCTCTATTTTGCATGGGTACTTCTACAAAATCCTGAAAAAGCACGATTCCCTCCCTCTCCCACCTTTGTATCCAATGGGGAGGGAAGGGGTGCAGGAGGAGTATCCCTACTGTACTCTGGCGTCAACCAGACCGCAAAGGTCAAACACCATGCCATGATGGTCAGGAAATTTGAACAACATTATCAGAAGCGCATCATCCACTGGGGGGGATGCAACTCGACTGTGCGTGAGGCTTCAGTCTGAGCTTGCTTTCACAACTGCAAGAATAGCCTTATGCAAAAAAACACGTCGAGATCACCAGGAAAACACACTTTACAGAGATCGCAACACTCACTTTGCTCTGGTTTCCTAGAAATCAAACCATCAAATCGACGATTCCTCCTTGGCGAAGGTGCTGGTAGCGAGATTATTTCAGTGAAAGAGAAGGCATGTGGCTTCTCTTTTCTAATGGCCGCCTGAGTCGCTTAGACCAAATCACAAAATTTCCACAATACAAGCCTTTTTATTTAGTTTACCAAAAGGAGTTTCGCTCACAACAAAGGAAATAGCTATTCTTTTTTTTTTTTTTACTGCACTACAAAGAAGAAAAAGCTTCAACCACTCTGAGTGTCCTCCACCCACCCCGTCCAATATGGCTTCTCTCTCCGACAACTCCGCCAAGGAGGAATCGCCGTTTTGACGGTTTGATTTCTAGGAAACCAGAGCAAAATGAGTGTTCCGATCCTTGAAAAGGCTGTCCTTCTGGTGATCTCGACGTGTTTTTTGCAAAAACTCATCCGTCAGGGTGCCACTTTAAACATTATGTGTGATTTCAATACCTGATATAGCCCAGTTAAAGCAATCTTGTCTCCTTTCGCTTGCTTTGATAGGAGAAGGCTTTAAGTTTAAGCCAAGGGAGTGAAAGTGAATCGAAATTGAAAATGTCCCCTGCATGGAAGTTTCCGGTGAGTCGATGCTTTCTTGTTGTTTTACCATCTTGATCCTGCTGCACAATTTGACCAGTGGTTGGTTACCTCTAACCATGACAAAAAGGGTAGCTCATACTGAAATGCCCTTATAGGCCGGGTTCATATTAGACGCGTAAGTCCCGTACGGAAAACCCCTTCACTTATTTATGGATTGCGCACGGTTTCCGCATGGAATATCCGCTTATGTGTGTACACTATCCATAAGGCTTACTAGAAAATGGTGAACACCTATTTGATGTTATATCAATCTCTTCACTCCGATCAGATGTTATCTACTGTTTTTAATAGTTGGAGTTTTCTTTTTCGTCATTTTTCTTCGACTTTCTCTCTTTGATATGTGTGATTCTTGTCAAATGTAGGGTTCTAGCACCTGTGTCCTCATTCATCCGGAGAAAAACGGGTTCACATTAGACGTTGTCATTTTGTACGTGATAATTACAAATTGTGTGGAAGAAAGTGTGATAAAAGTTTACGCATGTGTGGGGAAATTCGCACACGTGTGCGCAAATCTTGTCCCTGCTTTGTTTGCACTGTATGCATTATGAGAGAGAGAGAGCATGTGTGTGTGTCCGCATGCGTGCGTGCGTGCGTTATGCGTGTGTATGCACGTGTGTGTAGGTGTGTACAGAGAGAGATGGAGACGACAGAGAGATTTGATGTTATATCAATCTGTGTCACTCCGATCTGATGTTATCTACTGTTTTTAATAGTTGGAGTTATTCTTTTTCGTCATTTTTTTTCTCTTTCTCTCTGCTTGATATGTGTGATTAAACTTGCCAAAGGGTGAATTAGCACCTGTGTGATCTCATTCATCCGGAGAAAAACTGTTCCCCTACGCACACACATTTTGAAGGTGATAATTACAGGAGAGTGTGTGTGTGTGTGTGTGAGAGAGTGTGAGTGAGTGTGTGAGTGAGCGTGAGAGAGTGAGAGATAGAGAGCGTGCGTGCAGACGTGTCTTTTTACAAGGATGTGAGAGATTTAGTGAGATGTGTGTGACAGACGTGCGTGCGTGAGTGATAAATCACACAACAATCTAGCCCTTCATCCCTCAGAGAGAGAGATGTTACTTATTAAAGGACAGCGACTAGGTGTGTGGTCTGATGAACAATGTATAGTGTGAAGACGGGGTAAAAAGCGCATGGGCGCGTAAGAAGCCCACCCCAATTGTGTGAAATGAAGCAAATGTCAGTCTGTGTTTGTGTGTGACGAGCGTTAATGTGTAGCATGACATATTAAGGGATTGACACAAGCATGCTTATTAAATCCCTGCTTTTATTGGGGTTAAACTCATTAATTTGTGAATTGAGAATCTGTGTGATCTACAAAATGCATTCATAGCTGTCTGAGAATGTGGCAAAGTGCTGGCAAAGTGTCACTAAGGTCAGGGGTCCTTGGATGGTCACGTGTGGACAAACAGGTGCATCTCCATTGCGCCTATTTTAATTACTTCTATGCTCAATTGCGCCTGTGTCCATTGCACCTGAGTCATCAATTGCGCCTGTGTCCATTGCACCTGAGTCATCAATTGCGCCTGTGTCCATTGCACCTGAGAGTCATCAATTGCGCCTGTGTCCATTGCACCTGTTTTGGTCAGAATTGCGCATGTGTCCATTGCACCTGTTTTGGTCATTTTACAAGCCTGTGTCCATTGCACCTGTTTTGGTCATTAATTGCGACTGTGTCCACAGCACCAGTTTTGGTCATTAATTGCGCATGTGTCCATTGCACCTGTTTTGGTCCCTCACAAGCGCATGTGTCCATTGCACCTGTTTTGGTCAGCGAATTGGAACTGTGTCCATTGCACCTGTTTTGGTCATTAATTGCGACTGTGTCCATTGCACCTGTTTTGGTCAAGAATTGCGCCTGTGTCCATTGCACCTGTTTTGAAGTCATCAATTGCGCCTGTGTCATTTTGCACCTGAGACGAGTCATTAATTGCGCCTGTGTCCATTGCACCTGTTTTGGTCATCAATTGCGCCTGTGTCCATTTTCTTTGTTTCATGTCATCAATTGGCGCCTGTGTCCATTGCGCCCTGTTTTTGTCATCAATTGCGCCTGTGTCCATTGCACCTGTTTTGTCATCAATTGCGCCTGTGTCCATTGCTGGGTGAATTGCGCCTAAGGTCCATTGCACCTGTTTTTGTCATCAATTGCGCCTGTGTCCATTGCAACTGGTGCATCATCCATTGCGCCTATTGTCCATTGCACCTGTTTTAGTCATCAATTGCGCCTGTGTCCATTGCACCTGTTTTGGTCATCAATTGCGCCTGTGTCCATTGCACCTGTTTTTGTCATCAATTGCGCCTGTGTCCATTGCACCTGTTTTAGTCATCAATTGCGCCTGTGTCCATTGCACCTGTTTTAGTCATCAATTGCGCCTGTGTCCATTGCACCTGTTTTGGTCATCAATTGCGCCTGTGTCCATTGCACCTGTTTTGGTCATCAATTGCGCCTGTGTCCATTGCACCTGTTTTGGTCATTAATTGCGCCTGTGTCCATTGCACCTGTTTTGGTCATCAATTGCGCCTGTGTCCATTGCACCTGTTTTGGTCATTAATTGCGCCTGTGTCCATTGCACCTGTTTTGGTCATTAATTGCGCATGTGTCCATTGCACCTGTTTTGGTCATCAATTGCGCCTGTGTCCATTGCACCTGTTTTGGTCATCAATTGCGCCTGTGTCCATTGCACCTGTTTTAGTCATCAATTGCGCCTGTGTCCATTGCACCTGTTTTGGTCATCAATTGCGCCTGTGTCCATTGCACCTGTTTTGGTCATTAATTGCGCCTGTGTCCATTGCACCTGTTTTGGTCATCAATTGCGCCTGTGTCCATTGCACCTGTTTTGGTCATTAATTGCGCCTGTGTCCATTGCACCTGTTTTAGTCATCAATTGCGCCTGTTGAAATGGTTCGTGAGAAAACTAGACAAATTGGAAGGTTTTTTTTAATAAATTGATATTTTTGTTTTAGGACTTAGAGCTTACATGCCCCATAAAGATACAGAAAACAGAACGTAAATAGCATTTTCTACTTTTGATTTGATTGTCATCTCAAGTTTAACTTCTAAGAATACATCAATTGTGGAAACCAGGCGCAATGGATGTACATACCCGGATAGGCGCAAATGAGTAATGTTCAAATAGGCGCAATTAAGTGGTAACCGGACAAACACCATTGCAGCGTTATCTGTTCTTGTCCGTTTATTAAAAAAATCCACAAGGTGAAGCACTCTCTCTACCTTTGAGTCTGTCGTCATCGATCCATTGCCCGACACAGCGTCAGTTCTGCAGCCTTTTGTTCATTGGATCTGTGCAGTGACCCCCATCATTATTGATATACTTTTCATTGTTCAGTCCATAATGCAGGCTGGCAGACCTCTGGGGCTGTGGGTGGTGCTAATGATGGTCCGCCAGGCAGCAGAGGGCTGTGCACAGTGCTCCTCCAGACTAGACCGTCTGGAGCGTCTGCTAATGGACCAGCAGGCACAGCTGTTGGATCACCAGGCACAGATGGACCGGTTAAAGCAGGAAAACCAAGATCTAAAGACAATCGTGAAAGTCCTTCAGCACGAATCAAGGTCCTCAGACGATCAGCGAACGGAGACTTCAGTGCACGCTCAGAGGGCTCGCTCTGATGACGGGGGTCCCCTACAGGTGGTGGTGAACCGGCTGGCCCAGGACGTCACTCACCTGACAGGAAACGTTCAGGCCTTGACAAACTCGGATGCAACAAGAGGGTCCACGTTCGTCCATTGGGGAAGCTCCAGCTGTTCTTCTTCCTCACAGCTGGTCTACTCAGGTGTGCTGGGCGGGTCGTATTACGGCAATAGTGGCGCGGCAGTAAACGCGCTGTGCTTGACCATGTCTCCCAGACTGCAGAATTTCCCATCTGGCATCCACCAGTTTGCGGTGCTGTATGGAGGAGAGTATCAAACCTTTGTCGACTCGCACCATGATAAAGACCCAGTGTGTGCTCTGTGTTGGTCGCCACTGACGTCGACCATGATGATCCCCGGGACAACGATATGCCCCGGGGGGTGGTCAGTACAGTATCATGGCTTCCTGATGACTGGTAGGGATGTTTTTGCTGCAGCCTCTCAATATGTATGCGTGGACACCAGGATGGAAAGTCGACCTGGCACTGATGCCGACAAAAACGGTTATCTTTGGTTTTACACTAAAACGGTGTGTGGGAGCCTGCCCTGTGGCCCTTATGAGAATAACAGACTTGTCACATGTGTTGTCTGCTCTAAGTGAACTGACTTTCAACATCAAGCTAGTACAGTACATCGGGTTATTTTTTTTATTAGCTAATTGAAATAATTATAAAAAAGAAATAAAAAAAGCAATAACAGTGCAGTGTCTGAGAAGGGAGTGGGTTTGATGTCTTCATATTAATTATACAACTTTCTAATACACCATAACACTAGCCCCCTGCATTTTCTCTGAGAAAATACATGTAATTCTCTCTCCAGTCCGAACTTTCTGTTGTTCGACATTAACGTATTTTGCAATTTTGTCTTTATTGTCAGTCTGCTTGCTTGCATACTCTCTCTCTCTCTCTCTCTCTCTCTCTCTCTCTCTCTCTCTCTCTCTCTCTCTCTCTCTCTCTCTCTCTCTCTCTCTCTCTCACTCTCTCTCACTCTCTCTCTCTGTCTGCCTCTCTCTCTCTCTCTCTCTCTCTCTCTCTCTCTCTCTCTCTCTCTCTCTCTCTCTCTCTCTCTCTCTCTCTCTTTCTCTCTCTCGCTCTCTCTGGACATTGTAAAGGTTCTGACCCATTCTGAACCATGCAGCTACCAAGCAAACCTGTATTGTAAATATGAACAGTGTTATTCTCTTTCAAGGCAGAGACGAGTCCTCACTATTATAGGGACAAACCTATTGATCAATGTGTGCCCTTTAATCAAATGGCTGTTATCATTGGTTGACATTAGCCTGTAGTAGGGGCCAACAGTAACATGAGAGCTGTACAATAGATGATTTGTTTACAGTAATGGAAAATCATGGTAGAGTTTAGTCTCTTTTGGAAGACTATGACTCTCGAACGAGGGGGCCCTTGCACCGGCTCTGGTGCTGCAGCCAAATGGATGGACTGGCCTTTGGGGACCTTCCTCAACGCCAGCTGTGTCCTCAAATCCCTTAAGCCAAGAGAGTGGGGATGTACCCTGGCCGAGGCATCTCCACTATAAACAAATTATCGCCCAGCCCGCCAGAATAGTATCTGCCACCTCTGCTATCTGGCAGTCATGGTCGGAAACGACTGACTGGCATACACATTACACACTGATTTACACTGAAGTTTGTAATGAGAACCGCAATGGCAGGGGGTTTAGGCGCGCCTGTGGCTGTTGTGGGCCCTCTTTGTAAAAGCTACCCTCCGCATTTCCCCCCTATTTTCTCTGTTCCCTCTTTCTTTTGCTATTTTGTTATGTTATTACAAAGTTTAGCTGAAAGGTAGAATAGTCGCCTACTAATGTGCTGGTCGTGGGAAATTATTTTCCTGAACTCTTTTATACACAAATGGCTTTAGACTTAGTTGAAGCTGTACAAATCGATGGCTTAAAGTCAAAGCGGATTATCTTTACATAGTCCATTGATTTATTATCTATATCATTGCAAAAACTAAGAACTTGTATTAAAAAAGACTGCAAATAATGTAAAATAGGGATTATACTTTTTATATTTCTGCAGTATTTTTTTTTATACAAGTTATTAGTTTTCGCAATAAGTTCAATAATACGTCAATAGACTATCTAAAGATAGTCCGTTTTGACTCCAAGCCATCGAAATGCGTGATGATCAGAAATGCGCTAACTTCATAGTCCAGATATTCACACACACGATGAAACATAAAATGATGAATAATTCACACACACACACACACACACACACACACACACACACACACACACACACACACACACACACACACACACACACACACACACACACACACACACACACACACACACACACACACACACACACACGCACGCACGCACGCACGCACACGCACACGCACACGCACACACACACGCACACACACACACACACACACACACACACACACACACACACACACACACACGCACACACACACACACACACACACACAAACGCTCGCACTGATTGTTACGTTAGGTTATTATTTTTCATTTATAACAATAAATATTTGTTACCCAGAAGAAAAAAAGTTTTTAACTGTCTGCAATCCAAAACATTTTATAATATGATATGCTTTGTTTTTAGTACGGCTGTTACTATTGTCTTCGCCTGTCTCTTTACCTCTTCTAACTCCATGCATTGTGGACGTTCTTGGTTGTTCCTTGCATCTCAACCGACAAGAGGGGAGTAACTATTTGTTTTTATATGCGTTTCTTTAAACCCTTTCAACGCTAGCCATTCCTCAGCCAAAATTTACCATTAAACTTACCCGAGTAGAGAAAAGATTTTGTTTGCAATATTACAGATTCTTCTGTGACGTGCATAAAACAGGGCCTGTCCTTACCTCCCCAAAATAAGAACATAAGGTCACTGGATACCAGACCCTCATTTGATGCCTTTCAGTGACATGGGTGTTAAATCATGGTGGTGCCAAGAGGCGACAGTGGCGATGAAAGGGGTTTTTTTTAACGGACAAGAATCACTGACGTAAAGCTATGAAAATAGACAAACGCGTGGCACGGTACTTGGCCCAAGTTGGCAGTGAACTGAATGTCTTTGCACTTGGTGGGAGTGAAGTGTGATGTACTGGGCTAATACAATAGTAGAATACTGTGTACTAGAAGAGTCAAAATGTAAGTATTGAGGTTCATCTCTAATATCATGAAGATTACAACCACTTTATCTAGTGATCCGATCTTGATTTTGATTTGCTTGGCGTGTAGACCTAGTTCTTAACCAGTCAGCAAAATGCATTATTATTAAAACTTATTATTTAGAGCCAGAGTTAATCTTCATTAATCATTACGGGTTTTTCGAGTGGACCCCTTTTAGTTAATTTCTGACTGGTGTTCTCTGTCTCTTGCAACGTGTGATTTTACTATAACTATGGCGATAGGTATCACTTTTTGTGCTTTATAAGGGCCTGCTGTGTGTAAGAGCTAGTATCCTGTATTAGAGGCTTGCGGGAGCATGTTCCAGCGGGATGTTCACGAGTCCATGCTAATCCATGAGCTCAAGGGCTTAAGTAGATTCCACTCTTTGCCTTTGCAGCCTTTCACTCTCAATGTAATCACAGGTGTGCTGAAATTCCCCTACCCCCTCTCCGTTTTCTCTCCCACCCCATCCCCACTCCCCATACGATGGAAGAAAATGGAAGAAAAGGTTGTCCGACCTGGTACAGGTACATATTATGGGACATTTTATATGTAAAGATAGTGGTCCGATCCTGGAGATACTGCAATATCAGGAAAGACCATTACAATCCAACGCCACATTCTTTCGTAGATTAAACATTTTGCCCCCATCATCCTCTCCCCTCAACAATGATGGGAATTCTGCTTAACGTCCTCCGGTCTGGAACAGACACATATGGGACATTAGTAGATATACAGATGGTGGGAACGGTCCTGGAGGCAATGCCCGGAGGCAGTGCACCACCAGGAAAGTCCCGAATTTTTAGCAATACAGGTGCATGTGTATTAAAATTGACCCCTCAACAGTCTTCTCTCTCTCTTATCCATCCATCCACCCATCCCTATCACTGTACTCTACTAGTAGTTCCTTTCAATCGTCGTGCGTGTGACCATTACTCAAATTGGCCACCGGTCAATTGATGCACACACACCCCTCCTCCTTACCCTCTCGATGTCATGTGTTCATTGTCGAGCCGAGGGCGGCGAGACTAGGGTAAGACGGGGTAAAAAGCCCATGGGCTTCTTACCCGCCCATGGGCTTTTTACGCCGTCTTACCCTATTATTAGCACGCGGTTAACTTCCGTCTTATGAACAAGTCTTTGACGTCACTTCTGGTCATGGGGGACATGAGATGTACATGGCGGAGATATTTGTCCCCCTTTGCTTTTTGCTAGGTGAGACGTATCTTCCCTTTCCTGGGCCTATTTAGTTTGAACACTGGTCACTATAATATCTCCTTTGATGAATACGTGACCTAGAGTGGAGTGCTCACTGAATATATCTCAATACGGTTGTCAAACATATCTCTCTGTTAGACCAATGGTTTGAATACATGTTAAAAAAATTTGAGACCATTAAGATTACGTGCATATCCCTGTGTTGCCATGGGGAAAGAGTGAACGATGTTCACATTCTTGTACAGAGACCTTTAACGTGTGTTGGGACCATTAAGATTACGTGCATATCCCTGTGTTGCCATGAGGAAAGAGTGAACGATGTTCATATGTACATAAAGACCTTTAACGTGTGTTGAGACCATTAAGATTACGTGCATATCCCTGTGTTGCCATGAGGAAAGAGTGAACGATGTTCATATGTACATAGAGACCTTTAACGTGTGTTGAGACCATTGAAGCCATTAAGATTACGTGCATATCCCTGTGTTGCCATGGGGAAAGAGTGAACGATGTTCACATGTACAGAGACCTTTAACGTGTGTTGAGACCATTAAGATTACGTGCATATCCCTGTGTTGCCATGGGGAAAGAGTGAACGATGTTCACAGTCTTGTACAGAGACCTTTAACGTGTGTTGAGACCATTCAGATTACGTGCATATCCCTGTGTTGCCATGGGGAAAGAGTGAACGATGTTCACATGTACAGAGACCTTTAACGTGTGTTGAGACCATTCAGATTACGTGCATATCCCTGTGTTGCCATGGGGAAAGAGTGAACGATGTTCACATGTACAGAGACCTTTAACGTGTGTTGAGACCATTAAGATTACGTACATATCCTGTGTTGCCATGGGGAAAGAGTGAACGATGTTCACATGTACAGAGACCTTTAACGTGTGTTGAGACCATTAAGATTACGTGCATATCCCTGTGTTGTCATGGGGAAAGAGTGAACGATGTTCACATGTACAGAGACCTTTAACGTGTGTTGAGACCATTAAGATTACGTGCATATCCATGTGTTGCCATGGGGAAAGAGTGAAAAATGTGACCTTATATATGGTCACAATGCCAATGAGAGACTTAGTGCGATTTTTCTCACGCCAGAGGGCATGACGCTCGTGTGGGGCTAATCCTCTCTATATTATTAGTTGGGGATAAAGAAAGAGAGAGAGACAGTGAGTGGTCCTACCATCACTCTCTCTCTCACTACGCCCAAGTAAGAAAATCGCGTGATAAGCCCCTAGTGCATTGACTGCCCTCTGGCGTGAAAAATATCGCCATAGGTTGACCATTGCTATTTTTCTCGCTTTCTCCATGTCAACACAGTGATATGCAAGTCATATTTATTAGCGTATCACCGTACTGCCATGCGTAAAGAGCGTGAAAATAGCAACGTGTATTTTGACCGTTAGTAAACTGTTCGAGGCGTGTAGGGCTGCAGGGTGTGTCGATAGGAAAGCTATTGATGGACAGATAGGGCCTGGGTTTTGTGTTTGACACGCCAGGTGACAACAGAAGAAAAGCTTAGCAGTATCTTGTCACCCTGATATCTGATTTCGTTTTCGTTTAGCATTTCTTCTTGCCTGCATTATGCATCTATCACTACCGCATTCAATCTCTTTTCTGTAATGCTGCCGCCCCCTCCCCCCCCCCCCCCCTCTCTCTCTCTCTCTCTCTCTCTCTCTCTCTCTCTCTCTCTCTCTCTCTCTCTCTCTCTCTCTCTCTCTCTCTCTCTCTCTCTCTCTCTCTCTCTCTCTCTCAATTGTTAGCTACTCCGTGAGGACTAGAAACCAATGATCAAAAAGTGGTCTTTATAAACACAGACTTTGTTCTGTACTTTATTCGTTTATTCGTGTCTTTCTTGGTTTGTCATGTTTCGTAATGAGGTGCCCCCCCCCCCCCCCTCTCCCTCTCTCTCTCTCTCTCTCTCTCTCTCTCTCTCTCTCTCTCTCTCTCTCTCTCTCTCTCTCTCTCTCTCTCTCTCTCTCTCTCTCTCTTTGGATGACATATTGCAAACAGCTTGAGAAAAATATATGAAAAGTGTCATTCCTTTTCCAGGCAAACTAGAGTCTTCACAATTTGATATTATAGGTCGTCTTTTCAATAGAAGCACTTTAGAAGAACGTTAATAGCAGGGAAGTGACGTGACAGTTTAATGGTAGCATTATAAATAATGCTCGCCTTTTCTACTCTCCGTCTCTCCTGCACTTATTTACGCCTTCCTGTCTTGCTTTCTTGTTATTCTATTTGCGAAGCACAGTAAATTGGAAATATACCATTTTCACCAGTTGGTATAATACGAGCATCAATTTGTCAAGACGTCTCTACATAGATACCTTCAGGTAAAGGATGGAAATAAAGAATTGATATTATTTTGTTCTACCAATGAGCAGCTTAGGACGCACATTTCACCGCCAAGGGGGCAATGAAACCAGTAGGGGCTTAGCGTGTGATATTCTTAGTTGGGGGTAGTGAGAGAGAGAGAGAGAGAGAGAGAGAGA
>CM065680.1:24429134-24439134 GCA_017654935.2 Phymorhynchus buccinoides
GAATATTTTGTGAACCGCTGAGCAAAATCATTTCAAATTTTGGAATTTTGCCTGAAACTGATGCGTTCCGACAATTACATTTTTGTTTGTTTGTTGACCTTGACTTTTAGAAATGTTCACTTGCTCTTTGGTTTCAACTTGGTTGTATCATTTACGCATTGGATTGTAGAGGGGAACTATTGTTTGATCTTGTTGATTTTTTTCTCCTTTTGTTGTCTGCTTTTTGCTATAATTGCTGTTTTTTTGTTTGTCTATGTTAATGAAGGCATTCGCCCAAATATCCAGACTTTACACTTGTCGTGTAGTTGTTTGTTTGTTGTATTTTACATTTGACCTTGAAGACGTTAAATTCTTATTTTGGCACTAAACTGTGATATACTGTACAAAATAAAGGTTACTGGACATTTTGATTGGTGCTATGTCACCTGGAGCTGATGTGACCTGTCGGATAATCATTGCCTTATTGCTAGGCTTACGCGTTTCCATTTTTCAATTTTACGTTCTCCATGTCATATTTTATATGTCATATTGTTTTATGCACTTATATACTATATATTCTGTATTTTCACGTCTTGTTTTATATGTAACATGTAAACTTTATATATTTTATACATGTGAAGCTAATTATTTAAAAAAATATTATGGACGATATTGTTCTTGATTGATTTATTAATCTTGACCTTCAGCCTTGAACATGGTTAATCTTTTACATCTTTGCAGTCATAGTACCAACATTTGGATGAATGTTGTATTAGCTCAAAGTGGTGTGTTATTACTAAGTACCGATAAGTATAACCTTGATTGACCTCTGAACTTGGGTTTTGTTGCTTTTGTTGTTTCTGCTGCTGCTTTTATATTTGTACATCTTTGCAGTCAATTTCGGCGCTTGCAGGAAAGAGAGAAAACAACGGATGAAATGAATTTGGAATAGACTGAAGAACTACTATTGTTTATTTATGGTTGTTTTCAACAGTCATCATATGTAATATACATGTAGATAGCAAGCACACTATAAGCTTCAAGCTTGTTGCGGCTCATTTATGTTGACAATGTATTGATGTCTTTCGGATGAGACGATAAACCGAGGTCCCGTGTGGCCATGCACTTAGCACACATTAAACCCTGTGGCAACGAAAAAGTTGTCATTTGGTCAAAATTTACCCACCCACCCCTTTCCTTCCTCATCAATCACACACACAAAAATCTCATGCACATTTTAAAAATAAAAATATGGGTGGCGCGCCTCTGGCTGCGACGCTCTCTCCAGATGGGAGCAACCCGATTTTCACAGAGATGCATCTGTGACAATAGAGTACCTAATAAAATAAGTAAACCTAATAAAAATTTATATGTGCCCTGTTGATCTATGAATAAAAAAATATTTAAACCAAGAACTACAGGTGCGGAAAATCAGCGGAGGACTTGTTGCCGTGCTCGGCAACATCCCTTTTGTTTCTGTGATTATATTAAAGTCTAGTCTCACGTTGTCGACTTTTGTGTTCCAAACAAAGGATGTTTTGGGGTGTTGTTTTTCTTAACTGAAGAGACATGGAAGGGAACAATGAAAGTGGGAGGGCCAGGGGGTGGGGGGGAGGGGGGGTTGCTGAGTGCGGCATGTAATGGATAAATCACCTACTCAGTGGGGAAAGGGAGGTGAGATCAGGCACGTTATACCCGTAGTGATGGAGAATTCTTAGGATGCCGAAAAGTGGGAGACACGCAATCTTTTGTACGGGGAAACTGCTTTGGGATTTGGTTGTGACAAGTTTGTAAGTATTCTTTATGTCTAGCTTTCTTCAGCTTTTGTTTTGTTTTGTGTAGTTTGGAGCGATTCCCCCTGTATGTTGCTTAGGGGGAAAGAGAGGGGACGGTAGATGGCGTGTGCGCTTGCTCTCTACTAAGCAACGTTAATCAGTCAGGAACGAGAGACAACATATTGCGCTGGTTGTTATACTGTCATCTATCACTCGCTAGCCGTCAGTGGAAAGATAAGAGGAGTGAAAAACTATACTAGGTGAGGGGGGACGAATTGGAGGGGAGGGGGAGGAACGAACTGGAGGGGGGGGGGGGGGGAGTTAATCAACCATGGGCGTAGCCATTCGTCATTTGTTGAAATTTACATACTCGATCACGACCTGGCCAATCAAAACAGCGCTTTTTTTTTTATCACGTGGTTTTGTTTCTTCTTTGAGGGTGTTGCAAAATAAAAAGATAGGGTGCGTGGCTATATGTAGTTTTATTTACTTTGGTTTTGATCGATAGGTTATGGTATGTTGTGTTTTAAGTGTTGATGGGTGCTATTCTGAAGAAAGTGATTTTCATTTAAAAAGTGGTCGTAGACATAAATAATATTATTGATTGAAAAGCTGTGTGTTGGTAGGTATAACAATTAAGTCATTTTTGTCTGATTGAGAATTTGGTAAAGATGCAGATCCACACCATTTATCGGTTCTTTCCGGGGTTTTCAATCTTGTCTTTCTTATTGCAGATTGAGCACTTCAACCTCTATCGTTTGCTATATTTAACGTTAGTTTTCATCCATTTACATGATTAAAAATATGCATTCAACAATGGTAGAAGATAAAGGCGAGACGGAAAGAACGCAATGAACCAATGCTCCGAGGCTGTTGTGTGCATTGCGCTACATTATGAAATAATGGCCTTTATTATGACTGCGATGAATTATTCAACAAAGATAATTAGCACAAAAGGTTGATAAAATACAGCTTACTATTTGCTAAGAAAGGCAAGTTTGAAAATGCGTGGAGAGCCGAGAAATCGATGGGGGGTTGTTGATCTACACCTTTACTGACAATTTATTTATACTGTCGTCTTATTCTTTGATGATGATGATGATGATGATGATGATGATGATGATGATGCATTTTCTGTTAGATTATAGCCCCTAAAACACAACTAAACTCGCGGTTTTTAGATCTTTTAGTTTCTTTACTTAAAACATTGATGTTTCTAAATGAGTTTTATGACGATCTACAGACCCGGCTTCGTGTCATTATCAACATCATTATCATCATGGTGGTGATGGTAATGAAAACTATAACATACATTATTTTGATTGAAGTGGCTATTCTTTAATCTACTGGGAAAAAGGCCTACTGTGTATGTCTTTGCATAAACACGTACGAAGATACTTTGCTCTCTCCCACCCACCTCTCTCTCTCTCTCTCTCTCTCTCTCTCTCTCTCTCTCTCTCTCTCTCTCTCTCTCTCTCTCTCTCTCTCTCTCTCTCTCTCTCTCTCTCTCTCTCTCTCTCTCTCTCTCTCTCTCTCTCTCTCTCTCTCTCTCTCTCTCTCTCTCTCTCTCTCTCTCTCTCTCTCTCTCTCTCTCTCTCTCTCTCTCTCTCTCTCTCTCTCTTTCACCATCTCCTTTGTTACGCCGTCATTCCAGCATTACCCCATTTCCTTCTCTAGTCTCACACCTTTATCTCACTTTATTATGGGCAGTCCGGTAAATCAGGGTAGGTCAATATTGACCCCCCTAGGCTCAATGTTCATCAACAGGCGGTGATCGCCCTGACTCAGTGTTCCCCCTGTACAATATTGACCCACCGGCTTGGTGTCAACAGCTAGTTCCTTTGCGATAGATCTGCCATGCTATGGTATCCCAGCATTACCAATAGGTCGAATCACGAACTTAACCCTTTCACCGCCAACGTCACATTTTTGCACCACAATGATTTAACACCCATGTCACTAAAAGGCATCAAATCAGGGTCTGTTATCCAAAGACCCTGTACTCTTAATTTTGGGAGGTAAGGATAGGCCTTACTTTCAATATATCACAGAGGAATCCCAAAGATTACAGACAGATTTTTTTCTTTACCCAGGTAAGTTTAATGGAAATATTTTGCTGAAAAATGGCTGGCGGTGAAAGGGTTAAGGTTGTTAATTATTGTCCTGAGCTCACAAAGTGGAACGAGGAGTGTGTTTTTGGCGTCTGTCTACGTATGAGTTTATCTGTCTGTCACACTTTTAAAAAAAACCCCAAAACCAACTATTAAGATAATTTGTGTAATCAGTCTGGAGGGATTTTATAATCGCCAGAATCACAAATGTTTCATGAAAGGTACCAATTATGGTAAGAAGGTCTTACCTACATCGCAGCTCAAAATAACAAAAAATAATACCCTAAAAATAGTAAATTACTTCATTTATTACCATTAGAAGTACAGTGCTTTAATTAATCCCACGAAGAACTTTGGGGGGGGGGGGGGGGCTGAGGATGTGCCTGCCACTCAGGGACACCTTGTAGCTATAGAATACCAAGCAAAGTGTGTACAATATTGGTATTGTATTGTACATGGCATTGGAATATGAGTGAAATGCCCTGAAGTAAATTAAAAGCGTTATGTTTTGTATATTGGATGTAAACGAATAAACGTTTCTAGATAAGAACTGTTTTTCTTTTTTCGACAACAATATATTCCCGTAGGTCCATAGGCCACACACTAATGACCATCCCACTCTGTCCTCGATCTCCGTTATAAGGGCCGGCCACACGTCAGCTAAAATCGTACGACTGTACGACACGATTCAATCACGTGATCTCGAAGTGCGAATCACATTTGTTCTTGGAGACCACGCGATCGAATCGTATCGCACAGTCGTACGATTTTAGTGGACGTGTGTCAACTTTAGTTATGTCAACTTCAAAGTGGTGTACCCCAGGGTGCCGTAGTGGGCTCGTGCTGTTAAAAACCTAGCCTCCGCTGTTTGGTGTAAGCTTTACGGCCAATTTGAGCCGAGGTGTTAAGTGAATTTTCGGCGGACGGACAGATGTTTTTCTTTCCTGGTCGCAAATAATGGCCGGGGATTTGATACACCTCTGTGAGCTACAAGAGGACATTGTTTGAAGTGTTTTCAGTCTCAAGATTTGTTCCTGTGTCCCGTTTTGTAACAAATCTGTTCTTTTAGTGGCATACACCCTGTGACCTTATATCCCCTGCACATCTCCTATCCTACCCTACCCTTCCGCCCTTTCTCTCTCTCCCTGAAGTAAAAGTAATTAAGCTCGACTTAGTCATTTATACCTTCAATTTTGTGAATGTTAAGGATGAGTATGTCAGTTAGGATTAGGTTTGATTTTGTCATGTATATGTATTTACTCCTAAATGTGTGCCTGTTAAAATGAGTATGTAGAATAGACTTGGTTTTATTTTGTATGTGTTTACTGTTTACTGATTTGTGCATGTTAAATATTAGTATGTAAAGTGGAATTAGGCTTGATTGTTGTCATGTGTATCGGTTTAAATTTAAATTGTGCATGTTAAAGACGAGTATGATTGATTGATATGAGTATGAGCTTTTATGTATGTTAAAGATGAGTATATAAAGTAGGTTTAGGTTTGATTTTGTCATGCATAGGGGAAGACGGGGTAAAAAGCGCATGGGCGGGTAAGAAGCCCACCCCAATTATCTCATGAAATGAAGCAAATTTCAGTCTCATTTTCCCATGAGACGAGCGTTAATGTCTAGCATTTGTCTCATGGGCAAATTTGACTGAAATTTTCTTTATTTCATAAGATAATTGGGGTGGGATTCTTACCCGCCCATGCGCTTTTTACCCCGTCTTCCCATATGCATTTACTTTTCAATATGTGCATAAACATGCTAAAAACATGACTATGTCTGCCTTTTGTCACGTGTCTACGCTTACCTCTTAATTTGTGCATGTTAAAGAGGAATAATGTAATGTATGAATAGGTTTGATTTTGCCACGTGTACATGTATTTAAATTTAACATTGAGCATGTTAAGATGAGTGGGTAAAGTAGAAATAGGTTTGACTTTATTACGTGCATTTGTTTCCTTTCAAATAAGTTCATTATAAAGACGAGTATGTAAAGTAAGATTAGGATTAATTTTGTCATGTGTTTGTGCACTTCTCAATTTGTGCATGTTAAAGATGAGTATGTAAAGTAGGATTAGGCTTTATTTTCCCGTGTGTTTGTGCTTACTTCTTAATTTTTGCATGTTAAAAATGAATATAGTTCATGACAATAGGTTTGATTTTATTATTTATATAGGGTTGTATTTTGCATGATTTATATCACTTTGTGTGTGCTCATTTTTCTTTTTCCTTTTTACTTTTGTATATGGGTTTTTTTTCCAGAAGGCTGGATGTAAAAACAAAGCATGTTATTGCTTATTCTATTGCCCTCTATAAATAAAAAATAATTAATTCAAATAAAAATTCATTCATTCATTCATTCATCCCCTCTCTCTCTCTCTCTCTCTCTCTCTCTCTCTCTCTCTCTCTCTCTCTCTCTCTCTCTCTCTCTCACTCTCTCTCTCTCTCTCTCTCTCTCTCTCTCTCTCTCTCTCTCTCTCTCTCTCTCTCTCTCTCTCTCCCTCTCTCTCTCTCTTTCTCTCCCTCTTTCTCTCATTACTCAAGAACTCATTACCGGCCGTGACAGAAGGTATATTAACCCTTTCACCGCCAGTCATATATATTTCAACCAAAAATGTCCATTACATTTAGCTGGGTAGAGAACAAAACCCGATCTGCAGTATTGGGGATTCTTCTGTAACATAAATAAGGTCTATCCTTACTTCCCAAAACTAAGACAATAGGGTCTTTGGATAATATACCCCAATTTGATGCCTTTTAGTGGCATAGGTGTTAAATCACTGTGGTGCTAAAATGCGACTTAGGCGGTGAAAGGGTTAATGAACTAGATTATTTTATATTTGTTCCTCTTTTTCCTGCATAGGGTGATATTTTAAAAAATCTGTCAGACAGACTCAGATAGAGAGTGGACAATAACATGTTCAGAAAAAGACGGATCTACAGAACGAGATGGGGAATTGAGAATAGAATTGAGACACACACAGAGAGAGAGAGAGAGAGAGAGAGAGAGAGAGAGAGAGAGAGAGAGAGAGAGAGAGAGAGAGAGAGAGAGAGAGAGAGAGAGAGAGAGAGAGAGAGAGAGAGAGAGAGAGACAGAGACACAGAAGAGACAGAGACAAAGACAGACAGAGACAGACAGAGAGAGAAGGGGGGGGGGGGGGATGCGTTCAGTAGTGGACTGGTGGTGAACTCAATTATAACCCTACCTCACATTAAAAAAGAAAGCACCGGATGAAAACCTCTTAGTCTGTTCGCGTGTTCACGAAACCTGACCCCATAATGCCCGGACACAGTCATTGATCGAAACAGATGTCGTACTCAAACGTTCGTAACTTAATACCGTCTCTGAACGAGGGGACAGCTGGAACTCTATCTGCTTCTCTTTTCACTGGCCGTTCTCTGTCCAGCGTGACTAATACGCAGAAATGACCAGTTCAAGTTCTCCTTACTTGGCGAAAAGTCGGGACTTTTGTTGCGTTCAAAGGAACCGACAACATCTTCCTCCCCTTTGATTAGTCCCCCTACTCTCAACCCCTCATCAATCTTCTTCAATTTCATGTTTAAGCCATTGTCCGTTTTTCCTCGCTTTCTCCTCTATACTCTTGTCGGCTAATTGGGGCAGATCAAAGAGCCGGGATTTTAAGAGCGGTAGGAGTACAGGTAATTGAATCTTCTCTCAGTTCCCCCCGTCTCTATTATGACCATTCTTCTCGTTTCCCTCCAGGTCCTGTTGTGACAAACCCGTGGGACAGTTGGAAGGGTCATGTTTTTATTCGGAGGGCGTGGCGTGACGTCTTCCTCCCTGCTGTTTCCTCACGAAAGGGGCATTCATCCAGTTGTGCTAGTCGCCCTTTAGACTTTTTTCTCTCTCTCACCAAAATGTTCTTACAAACTTGTCTTTTCTTGTTTTAACCATCACCCCTTTGGTTGGGTTTGTTTTTTCGCTTTAAAAAACTTTATAACTAATAGGGGACTGAACTTCTGTTTTGGATCTGTCGTCATTCTTCCCTTATTGTGGTAAAAATAAAACGAAATTATAGGACATTGCATTTGCAATCTTATCTGCAATTACCTCTCGCTTTCTGTCAGTGACATTCGCTCTTTCTGTCAGTGACATTCGCTCTTTCTGTCAGTGACATTCGCTCTTTCTGTCAGTGACATTCGCTCTTTCTGTCAGTGACATTCGCTCTTTCTGTCAGTGACATTCGCTCTTTCTGTCAGTGACATTCGCTCTTTCTGTCAGTGACATTCGCTCTTTCTGTCAGTGACATTCGCTCTTTCTGTCAGTGACATTCGCTCTTTCTGTCAATGACATTCGCTCTTTCTGTCAGTGACATTCGCTCTTTCTGTCAGTGACATTCGCTCTTTCTGTCAGTGACATTCGCTCTTTCTGTCAGTGACATTCGCTCTTTCTGTCAGTGACATTCGCTCTTTCTGTCAGTGACATTCGCTCTTTCTGTCAGTGACATTCGCTCTTTCTGTCAGTGACATTCGCTCTTTCTGTCAGTGACATTCGCTCTTTCTGTCAGTGACATTCGCTCTTTCTGTCAGTGACATTCGCTCTTTCTGTCAGTGACATTCGCTCTTTCTGTCAGTGACATTCGCTCTTTCTGTCAGTGACATTCGCTCTTTCTGTCAGTGACATTCGCTCTTTCTGTCAGTGACATTCGCTCTTTCTGTCAGTGACATTCGCTCTTTCTGTCAGTGACATTCGCTCTTTCTGTCAGTGACATTCGCTCTTTCTGTCAGTGACATTCGCTCTTTCTGTCAGTGACATTCGCTCTTTCTGTCAGTGACATTCGCTCTTTCTGTCAGTGACATTCGCTCTTTCTGTCAGTGACATTCGCTCTTTCTGTCAGTGACATTCGCTCTTTCTGTCAGTGACATTCGCTCTTTCTGTCAGTGACATTGGCTCTTTTCGTTGCTGGAATTAATGTCTGCAATCTGCAGTCCATCTGCAAAGGACCGTTTATCATTCAGCCATTATACTCACTCATCAGGTTTGGAGACTGTAATTTTAAAGATGTGACCACAAAACCAGACCGGAGCATTCGAAAAGCGCGACTTTTCGAAAATCGCGATACGAAATGCGCGAACTACAAGATGACGAAAAGAGCGAACAGTAATGACAAAAAGAGCGAATTTCAGAGAGTCGCATAAAACTCAGAAAGTTAGGGATAGGGTTAGGGATAGGTTAGGGATAGGGTTAGGGATAGGTTAGGGATAGGTTAGGGATAGGGTTAGGGATAGTAAGAAAGTAACAGACATTTTTTCTTGTAAGGTACTTCTTGCCCCATCCCAATCCTCAACGACCCTCTCGCTTTCTGTCAGTGACATTCGCTCTTTCTGTCAGTGACATTCGCTCTTTCTGTCAGTGACATTCGCTCTTTCTGTCAGTGACATTCGCTCTTTCTGTCAGTGACATTCGCTCTTTCTGTCAGTGACATTCGCTCTTTCTGTCAATGACATTCGCTCTTTCTGTCAGTGACATTCGCTCTTTCTGTCAGTGACATTCGCTCTTTCTGTCAGTGACATTCGCTCTTTCTGTCAGTGACATTCGCTCTTTCTGTCAGTGACATTCGCTCTTTCTGTCAGTGACATTCGCTCTTTCTGTCAGTGACATTCGCTCTTTCTGTCAGTGACATTCGCTCTTTCTGTCAGTGACATTCGCTCTTTCTGTCAGTGACATTCGCTCTTTCTGTCAGTGACATTCGCTCTTTCTGTCAGTGACATTCGCTCTTTCTGTCAGTGACATTCGCTCTTTCTGTCAGTGACATTCGCTCTTTCTGTCAGTCACATTCGCTCTTTCTGTCAGTGACATTCGCTCTTTCTGTCAGTGACATTCGCTCTTTCTGTCAGTGACATTCGCTCTTTCTGTCAGTGACATTCGCTCTTTCTGTCAGTGACATTCGCTCTTTCTGTCAGTGACATTCGCTCTTTCTGTCAGTGACATTCGCTCTTTCTGTCAGTGACATTCGCTCTTTTCGTTGCTGGAATTAATGTCTGCAATCTGCAGTCCATCTGCAAAGGACCGTTTATCATTCAGCCATTATACTCACTCATCAGGTTTGGAGACTGTAATTTTAAAGATGTGACCACAAAACCAGACCGGAGCATTCGAAAAGCGCGAC
>CM065680.1:24446634-24451634 GCA_017654935.2 Phymorhynchus buccinoides
CCGATAATGTCTAGCCATGTGTATGGAATATCTTGTATAGATTGATTTATCTCAGGCGACAAGATGGTGCCATACAAGTGGGGTAATTTAATAGTTTGATTTAACCTAACCGACGGCTTGGTGCCGTCTACGTGTGGGATATTGGATAGTTTAATGGAGTGATTACTGTAAGCACCCCTTCAGAGGAGACGCTGCATGCAGTGTTTCCGAGTCAAATTGGTTGTGGCATTTAGTTCTGTGGGATTGGCGATGGAATAAAACTGTTGACTTAGAACATTTATTTTTGGCCTTTTCCCTCGCCCACTCTCATTCTTTTCATTCCACACACGCATACGCACGCATGCGCGCGCACGCACACGCACGCACGCACGCACACACACACACACACACACACACACACACACACACACACACACACACACACACACACACACACACACACACACACACACTTTCTGTTAAGCTTTGCGATATTGTTCTCTTTCTTCTGTGTTATGATATTTCAATTGCTAAAACTCTATCCGATGATTAATGTTGTGCAACAATGGCTTCTAACTGTTGAGCTTCCCAGAATCAGACAAGAATTAGGCCTACGATGGAGACTGGCGCCAAAATTTAGAGAGTTGAATTAGAAAGGTCAGCATAACTCGGGCAGAACGAGCACGAGCAGTCTAGCATAGAGAACGAACACTCGTGACAAATGCCCTATTGGGCGACGGGTAATAAAAATGGCTGTTTTCCGCCTTTTTCAGGCCTGCCAAAATCGTTTCACACACACACACTCTCTGGCAGTATTTTGATTGGCTGAATGCCTCAGTGCAGAACATTTCCACGCAGACTGTGAGGAACGGACCCCATGATGCTGCCTTCAGCGTCCCCCACCCACACCCCCTTGGCAAGTTTGGGCATCCTGCTCATTCCAGCTCATAAGCAGCGCTATCTTTTGAAAGCCCAGAACCACGTCATCTGGACTCATTGAATTCTCTTCACCAACGAGATCAGGATCTGATTCTATTTCACTGATGGTCTTACCATGGCATGGATGTTCTCAAGATAGCGTTATTTTGAAACGTAAGTCAGAGAGCATGACAGATCTTGGGGTGGGTCTTTGACGGTTTGGTCCTGTATCAGCACGATCAGGAAAACAGTGTCACGAATTCTTCAAAAGGAATCTCTGACAGTTGTTTACTACAGGGATGAGTTTCTCGATGTCCACGTCAAACATTCTGCTGGTACGATCCGAGATGACGTCATCTTCATGGATGATAATGCACCTTTTCGTTGTGCAAGGGTCGTTTACACGTACCTGTAGTAAGAGACCATCGTCCACATGAGGCAACTTGCCCGATCCAGAGACCTCAGTCTGATAGAACAATGTTGGGACATGCTCCAGGCAGCCATTTGCAACCGTTCACAGCAGCTGAGAACTCTACAGGATCTGGAATTGTGCCTTGTAGAGAAGTGGAACACCCCGGATCAGCAGGAGCTTCAAAAGCTCCTCCAGAACACTAAGTGGCGTTTTCAAGCTAGAATTGCAGTGAGGGGGTCTCACGAATATTTATCCATGACTTTTCTTGCCACAAAAAGTAAACGATCTGAAAATCAAAATGTCGCCCCATTCGATTGTTTTATGTATTTTGAGGGGGTATCACAAACTGTCCTTGAGGTAAGAAATCAAATCATTCTCGGACCTCGTTTAAAAAAAAATCAAAATGTGAAGCTGAAATGTTGATTAAACTAAATAATTTAAAAAAATCAATGGCTTTATTTTTATCTTTCATAATTTTGCATGATTAAGATAAAATCGTTAGCAAATTTTGATCAGTATATAGTCGAATCAAGGTAAAATAATAGTGATAGGCTATGTTGTGTGTGTGTGTGTGTGTGTGTGTGTGTGTGTGTGTGTGTGTGTGTGAGGGGGTAAGAGGTGTGTGCGTGCGCTTTGATAATCGTCTGTTGTCAGTTTAGTCTCTCTCTCTCTCTCTCTCTCTCTCTCTCTCTCTCTCTCTCTCTCTCTCTCTCTCTCTCTCTCTCTCTCTCCCTCTCTCTCTTTTTGTCCGTTTCTGCTGTATTGTCAACAGCACAACAACCGACGAAGACATAGTTACAGTATTATGACTGTATACTATAACACGACTCAACAAAACCCAGCAGCAACAAACCGACGAAGATGCAGAAGAAGTCTGACATCCCTCTTTGTGTGTTTGTGTGTGAAAGAGACCTAGCAAAAGACCACAGCAGGCCTGACTACCGACTGTCGACAGCGAAAGCATGATTGACGATGTTTTGAATTGCATTGGAGGAGGGGGGGGGGAGCTTGGGAGGGGGGGGGAGCGGGGGAGGGGAGGAGGGGGGAGTTTTTCAATAGGCCCCTTTCTCCTTCAAGGGGCAAGTGTCAATTGTTATTCTGTTCTTTTAAAATAACATTCTCTTGCGTATTTCTTTTTAAATCTCTCTCTCTCTCTCTCTCTCTCTCTCTCTCTCTCTCTCTCTCTCTCTCTCTCTCTCTCTCTCTCTCTCTCTCCCTCTCTCTCTCTCTCTCTCTCTCTCTCTCTCTCTCTCTCTCTCTCTCTCTCTCTCTCTCTCTCTCTCTCTCTCTCTCTCTCTCTCTCTCTCTCTCTCTCTCTCTCTCTCTCTCTCTCTCTATCGTAGTCAGAAATCAATACCTTTCCGAAATGTAGAAATTGCACTATGTTTTTCTTTTAAAAAATATTTTGTTAAGGGCCAGAGGCCTAAACATTAAACTAGTTTTGACTTTGAGTTTGACTCTCTCTCTCTCTCTCTCTCTCTCTCTCTCTCTCTCTCTCTCTCTCTCTCTCTCTCTCTCTCTCTCTCTCTCTCTCTCTCTCTCTCTCTCTCTCTCTCTCTCTCTCTCTCTCTCTCTCTCTCTCTCTCTCTCTCTCTCGTTGAAAAAGCTGGTTTAAACTAAGCCACGATATCTTTCGGATTCGGTCTTTAACTCTATGGAATATCTGTGGTGATACCAGTGGATTATAACACCATAAAAGAAAAAGACCCACCGATGTTAGATAGACCTTTAGCCTGACAAGTCATTACGCGTATTACCGGTACTACTCGTTTTGGCATAACGATCAAGTCACTGTCTAAACATTTTGACATACCCCACCAAAAAAAGGAAAGAAAAAGAAAGAAGTTATGATTAATTTTGCTTACAAACCCCTTGAAATCACAAGCTCTGTAGGCTCATGATACGATTAAATAAGACGTACGTTACTAGCTTGCTGACATGAGTCTCCCAGTGTTATTGCTAGCGAGCCTCCAAATTTTGTGTTAAATCACTCCCTCGGTGAGACATTATTAGAAACTTGCTCTCAACTCTCATGTTAAAAAACCTTCTAAATCTCGGTGTCGTTGATAACACGATGTCCAAAATCCTATATATTATTATGAACCTTTAGAGCCAGTAGTTTTACCCATGGCTACCCCTTCTTGAGAGCAGGGTTCCTTGTCCCGAAAGCATTTGATATTATTACACCTGACCCATAATGTTCCTTGCCTTTAAACCCCAACCTTACTATAACCCTGTCCTAAGTAATCGATGAGGTGATAAAATATATCATGGTCACAAAGTATAGCATTTTATTACACGTTCTGACACCGCGAAAGATGAATAAACGCCTCCACTTTAATTAATGTCAACATGAAAAATATAAACACTTTGTGTTCTTGATCAACATGCTTTCCATTAATGCTTTCCATTATCGTCCACAATAGCGCTTCTGCATCATGCATAAACTTATGTAAATGTATTTGTATGCGCGTGTGTTGTTATTTTGGGTCGTGGTGGGGGGTGAGGGATTTGAGGGTGCGTGTCACCTGTTTATTCTATAGGGGAAGACGGGGTAAAAAGCGCATGGGCGGGTAAGAAGCCCACCCCAATTATCTCATGAAATTAAGCAAATTTCAGTCTCATTTTGCCCATGAGACGAGCGTTAATGTTTAGCATTCGTCTCATGGGCAAATTTGACTGAAATTTTCTTTATTTCATGAGATAATTGGGGTGAGCTTCTTACCCGCCCATGCGCTTTTTACCCCGTCTTCCCCTATACCCCTGTCCTAAGTAATCGATGAGGTGATAAAATATATCATGGTCACAAAGTATAACATTTTATTACACGTTCTGACACCGCGAAAGATGAATAAACGCCTCCACTTTAATTAATGTCAAGATGAAAAATATAAACACTTTGTGTTCTTGATCAACATGCTTTCCATTATCGTCCACAATAGTGTTTCTGCATCATGCATAAACTTATGTAAATGTATTTGTATGCGCGTGTGTTGTTATTTTGGGTCGTGGTGGGGAGTGAGGGATTTGAGGGTGCGTGTCACCTGTTTATTCTATAGTCGTTTTAATACCCCCGTTTCACAGAGTGAAAAGGGAGTAGTTTGTTTCGGCGTTGTCTGTTTGTTTGTCTGTCTGTCTGTTTGTCCAAAAGTCGATTCTATCAACAACTACTTGATGGATCTCAACGATACTTTGCAGGATGATTGAGTATGCCATGCGTGAGGGTAAGTTCGAAGATGGAGTTAATCTACGTTGTCATATTTATTTTTTTAAGCAATTTTGTTTTTAACATAAGTCAAAGAGGAGACAGCTAGACCACGCCCCGTACTGTCAGTCATGTAAGGTCACTTAAGCCGGCGCCACACACGCGTAAAATCGTATGGGGATGCGATGCGATTGGGTCATGTGAGTCAGGATTCACGTGAAATACTTCTGTCTACAAAGGATTCAGCCATTTTCGCTCACTATACTCAAGTATACCCAATGCACAAATTTCACGTGAATCATGACTCACATCGTCAAAATCGCATCGCATTCAGATCCGAATCGTATGTGTGTAGCAGGCCGACTTCATAAGTCAAAGAGGAGGCAGCTAGACCACGCCCCTTGTATTCGCTTTTTTCATCAAGCCTTACTCACTAAGGCGATTAGTGAAGGTTGAAAAGAACGGCTGTATTTTATAAGAATGTCA
>CM065680.1:24456634-24461634 GCA_017654935.2 Phymorhynchus buccinoides
TGGAAGTTCAGTTTAACGTCGCGTATCGGCTTTCGCCATGTACGACGGGCTGAACAAACCAACCAGGGTTTTAAGAAAAATTTATGTTCCTGAATCAGTCTTAGCCAAAAGGCCGAGAAGCGATCAGAATTAAGCTAAAAATGCTGACATCAGCTGCTGGGTTTACAATGTATTGCGTGATATGGAATTGACATTATTTTCCAGTCACAGAGACTTGTTTCTGTAAAATTCGGGCTGTTCCCACTTGGAGAGCACGCCACCGCTAATGCAGCGCCACTTGTTTCTGTAAAATTCGGGCTGTTCCCACTTGGAGAGCACGCCACCGCTAATACAGCGCCACTTTATTTTGTATTGTTACATGGGGGGGGGGGGGGGAGCACTTTGGGAAACCTAGCTATCAATTTGGTTCATACCAGGCAGCTGGACGCCCCCTTCAATGATTGACTTTTCACTCTCTGTAGGTTGCTTTACGTGCATAAAGCGTACGGGTCAGACTTGCTTTAAGTCCCCATCCGAAGAACTCGTTTGGGAAAACGCGGTACTTTTTCTGTTTGATTTCTTTCTTTTAGCATACAACAAACAAACAACTACACGACAAGTGTAAAGTGACGTTATTTTATTCACAAGAGACAAAACAAAACTACTGGATACTTCGGCGAAAGCGCCTTTATCAACATAGACAAACAATTAAACAGCAAACAGCAAAAGGAGCAAAAAGCAGGCAACAGAAGGAGCAAAAAACCAACAAGATCAAAATTAAAAAAACAATACTTCCCCTCTACAGTCCAATGCGTAAATGATTTTTTTTTATTTATAATATTTTTATTTCTTTGAAAACACGTCGCACGTAGTTTGTTCTTGTAAGCCTTTGTTTTACATTTTGTCCTAATTCTACCCCCTTCTTCCCACCTCCAAACTCCCTAAAAATCAGAAAAATGTTTTTACCCGGAGGTCAAACCACTGTTGATAACTTACCACTACTTACTGGGGTACGTACGTGACCAGTGGTCAAAGTTTGCACTTGGTGGCACTTGATCACCGCTTAAGATGTGTGTTACCTCCCAGAGCCTAATCTGACCCCTTGCTGTTGCTCAACTTAGGGTAAAGACAAAATGGCAAACCCATAGAACTTGGAGTACGAAAAGGCTGTCAGACACAATAAAGGTGGAATATGAACCTTAAAGGGCCACCCTGACGGATGAGTTTTTGTAAGAAACACGTCCAGATCAACAGGAAAACACCATTTACAGAGATTGGAACACTCACGTTGCTCTGGTTTCCTTGTAATTAAACCGTCAAATCGGCAATTCCTCCTTGGCGGAGGTGCTGGAAGTCAAATTCTTTCACCCAAAGAGAAGGCGTATGTCGTCTCTTTTCTAATAGCCGCCTGCGTTTAGACCAAATCGTTTACACGAAATTTTCGCATTACAAAAAAAAAAATTCTTTTAAATTTATACAGATTATCTAAAGAAGTGTTTCTCACAACAAATGAAACAGCTCCCTTTTTTTTTTTTTACTGCACTACCAAAAAAAAAGAAAACGCTTCGAGTGACCTTCACCCACCCCATCCCAAATGGCTACTCTCTCCGGCATCTCCGCCAAGGAGGAATCGCTGTTTTGACGGTTTCATTTATAGGAAACCAGAGCAAAGTGAGTGTTCCGATCCTTGAAAAGGCTGTCTTTCTGGTGATCTCGACGTGTTTCATGCAAAATCTCATCCGTCAAGGTCCACCTTTAATTTATGAAGGTTTGAAGTTTTAACTCACGAACCAAAGCGAACGCATAGGCTATACTGGTAAATTTTGGTCATTTTTGCTGGAATGCCTTTTTACATTATATTCTTTTATTCGCACGCAGCAACATTAGAAACATTTGTAGACTTAGATAATAAAGTCTATTTGTAACTACTTTTTGGCAATGCTGCCAAGTTTTGCATTAATTTAAATTTGGACTATCTCATTTCTGTTATCTATACAAGACTAACCAAACAACACAAACGTCCATCATATCATTTTAGGCCAATTGTCACGTGAATTACTCACTTTTCATCAGGCCATGTCTATGGTTGTCCATATTTATGTTATCTATCTGATCATTTCTTATAGTTTCAATATAAGGAGGTCAAACCACAATCACTACTTACTGGGGTACGTACGTGACCAGTGGTCAAAGTTTGCACTTGGTGGCACTTGATCACCGCTTAAGATGTGTGTTACCTCCCAGAGCCTAATCTGACCCCTTGCTGTTGCTCAACTTAGGGTAAAGACAAAATGGCAAACCCATAGAACTCGGAGTACGAAAAGGCTGTCAGACACGATAAGGGTGGAATATGAACCTTAATTTATGAAGGTTTGAAGTTTTAACTCACGAACCAAAGTAAACGTATAAGCTATACTGGTCAATGTTGGTCATTTTTGCTGGAATGCATGGTATGCAGTAACATTAGAAACATTTGTAGACGTAGATAATAAAGTCTATTTGTGACAACTTCTTGGCAATGCCAAGTCTTCCTTTAATTTAAATTTGGACTAGAGTACAACAGGTCTGTGCGTCCCCCCCCCCCCCTTGAAATCTTAGAGATCGTAAATAACTCACGTCATGGTCACAGTGCTGGTTCATTGCGTTTTTCCGTCTTGCCTTTATCTTCTACTATTATTGAATGCATGTGTTTAATTATGTAAATGGATGAAAATTAGTGTTAAATATAGCAAACGATAGAGGATGAAGTACTCAATCTGCAGTAAGAAAGCAAAGACTGAAAAAATGGAAAGAACCGAGAAATGGAGGAGGGGGGGGGGGCATCTTTACCTTTACCTGATCATTTCTTATAGTTTCAAAATGTAACTGCAACTTGTTCTTGTCGGCTACTTTTATTGTTTTTCCAAAAAGGACCACTGTACATGTTCATTATCTGTATCGCTCCGCACTGCGCTGTGTGCATGTTCATTATCTGTATCGCTCCGCACTGCGCTGTGTGCATGTTCATTATCTGTATCGCTCCGCACTGCGCTGTGTGCATGTTCATTATCTGTATCGCTCCGCACTGCGCTGTGTGCATGTTCATTATCTGTATCGCTCCGCACTGCGCTGTGTGCATGTTCATTATCTGTATCGCTCCGCACTGCGCTGTGTGCATGTTCATTATCTGTATCGCTCCGCACTGCGCTGTGTGCATATTCATTATCTGTATCGCTCCGCACTGCGCTGTGTGCATATTCATTATCTGTATCGCTCCGCACTGCGCTGTGTGCATGTTCATTATCTGTATCGCTCCGCACTGCGCTGTGTGCATATTCATTATCTGTATCGCTCCGCACTGCGCTGTGTGCATATTCATTATCTGTATCGCTCCGCACTGCGCTGTGTGCATGTTCATTATCTGTATCGCTCCGCACTGCGCTGTGTGCATATTCATTATCTGTATCGCTCCGCACTGCGCTGTGTGCATGTTCATTATCTGTATCGCTCCGCACTGCGCTGTGTGCATATTCATTATCTGTATCGCTCCGCACTGCGCTGTGTGCATGTTCATTATCTGTATCGCTCCGCACTGCGCTGTGTGCATGTTCATTATCTGTATCGCTCCGCACTGCGCTGTGTGCATGTTCATTATCTGTATCGCTCCGCACTGCGCTGTGTGCATATTCATTATCTGTATCGCTCCGCACTGCGCTGTGTGCATGTTCATTATCTGTATCGCTCCGCACTGCGCTGTGTGCATATTCATTATCTGTATCGCTCCGCACTGCGCTGTGTGCATGTTCATTATCTGTATCGCTCCGCACTGCGCTGTGTGCATGTTCATTATCTGTATCGCTCCGCACTGCGCTGTGTGCATGTTCATTATCTGCATCGCTCCGCACTGCGCTGTGTGCATATTCATTATCTGTATCGCTCCGCACTGCGCTGTGTGCATGTTCATTATCGCTCCGCACTGCGCTGTGTGCATATTCATTATCTGTATCGCTCCGCACTGCGCTGTGTGCATGTTCATTATCTGTATCGCTCCGCACTGCGCTGTGTGCATGTTTAGTCACATCCTTCGGCTGAAAAGCTGCACGGCCGTTAAGCTGGAGACCTTTAAAAAGAATGTTAAGTTCAGAAAAAGAATATGAACAAAATGCTCTCTGTGGAATTGCCTGTTTCTCAGCGCAAAGAATGTTTCTATGTAGAACTAGATATATCAGATTTTCTTTCAGGCAGATTTTCTTTTACCGGACAATTCAGAACATGAGTGAAATGATAGCTGTAAGGGCTGTCTGAATTAATGTGTACATTCACCAAATCCACATGTAATTGTATAGCTCCTCTTGTTGAATCTTCTACGTTTCTCAGTACGAATGTTATTGCCTTTAGTTGGTAACTTGAACCAGAAACATAATTTTACACTGTTTGCACGACTCATCGTGTTTTACATTCGCATACTCAAATCAGATCTTACTTTCATTTGTTTCAGAAACGTGAATGCCGAGGTCTGAAAGATTAGTTATAGCAAGCAGCCATTGGAGACAGACGGACAAGGAAACAAAAGACACGTTGTGGAATAGAACTGACTCCACTGCTACCACCAAACAACGATGAATGTTCATAAACCAAAGACACGTTGTGGAATAGAACTGACTCCATTGCTGCCACCAAACAACGATGAATGTTCATAAACCAAAGACACGTTGTGGAATAGAACTGACTCCATTGCTGTCACCAAACAACGATGAATGTTCATAAACCAAAGACACGTTGTGGAATAGAACTGACTCCATTGCTGCCACCAAACAACGATGAATGTTCATAGACCAAAGACACGTTGTGGAATAGAACTGACTCCATTGCTGCCACCAAACAACGATGAATGTTCATAGACCAAAGACACGTTGTGGAATAGAACTGACTCCATTGCTGCCACCAAACAACGATGAATGTTCATAGACCAAAGACACGTTGTGGAATAGAACTGACTCCATTGCTGCTACCAAACAACGATGAATGTTCATAGACCAAAG
>CM065680.1:24464134-24466634 GCA_017654935.2 Phymorhynchus buccinoides
CTCTCTCTCTCTCTCTCTCTCTCTCTCTTTTCCTCCCCCCCCCTCTCTCTCTATTTCGCTCACCCTTTGTCCACCCCTCCCCTTCTCCTCTTCCACACACATTGTACACACATTGTCTCTGTTGGTTCAGTTGTAAGCATGATGTTTTAAGACAGGCAAAGGGCTGCTCTTGTGTTGGTAGGGCAGGTGGGGCCATGCAGTGCGTCTCTGGGTCTCATCGGCAACTTCGGGTGTTTCTTTTTCGTAATATTTCTGTCTGGTGTGGTGTGTTTTATCTGCAGGGAGATATAATATGATCTGTCTGACATGGGAAATGTTTTTCGTTTATAGTCATCTCTACGACTGTATGATCTTTCTGACATGCGTAGTGTTTCATTTTCAAACAGCTACAATATGATCTCTCTGATGCTTGTAATGTATGGTTTTGTTTGTTTGTTGTGTTTTTACATGAGTAGTATGTTGTTTTTAGACAAGAGTTTGATCTTTCTAATCCGTATTGTGTGTTTGTTTTTACCCTAGACTGCTTTATCAGGATGGTCTTTCTGATGTGTACTATAGTGTTGTTTTCAGACATTAATGCCCTCGAGCGATGCCTGCCAGAAAAGCATATAACAAAAGGAATTAAAAAAACCACAGATAGGCTGTTTTTGATGTTTAAAGTGTGTTTTATTCAGACATTTAAAACACACTTTAAACATTTCGAGGCAGTGGGTGGATGCCTAGTGCCTCCATACGAGGAGCTGGACGACCCCGCCCTCTCCACGAGTCTCTCCCCGTGGGGATCCCGGGGGATCTTTCGGACAAATAATTCCCCCACCTTCTGGAAGTTCTGTGCTTGTAACTTCCTCTAATCTGCCACGCTCTTTGACTCTGCCTTTTCCCTTTGCTTTCTATCATCTACTATCTTTCTGCCTTATTGGCCCATTCTCCTGCTTTAAAAAAAAAAATCTTCCAAATACTTTTTCTCCCTTGAGCTCCTCCGAAATCGGAATGTGTCGGCTGTACGCATCGGGGAGACCAGTGAAAACTGAAAACCGGACACATACGTACCTTACCCATTATGGCCTTATGGCCTGGGAAGGCAGAAGAAGAAGAAGAAGAAGAATTCAGACATTTTAATGATTTTTGGACGTGTGAAATGCGTTGCTTTTCAGACATTATCATGTCATTTTTTGACGTGTGTATTGTACTGCTTTCAGACCACACGGTGTGTCAGACGGTGCACAGACTGAAGGCCCGGGGGTCGGACAGTGTGGTGGTCAACAAACGCTGTGTCCACTCCTCCATGTGCGCCCCGCACCACGTGGGATGTACACTGGACACCCAAACTGACCAGCTGGTCTGTCACAGTGTGTGTGTGTGTGTGTGTGTGTGTGTGTGTGTGTGTGTGTGTGTGTGTGTGTGTGTGTGTGTGTGTGTGTGTGTGTGTGTGTGTGTACGTGTGCGTGCGTGTGTGTGTGTGTGTGTGCTTATGTGCGTGTGTGCGTGCGTGCGTGCGCGTGTGCGTGTGTGTGTTTATGTCTGTGTGTTTGTATGTCAAAGATTGTTACCTGAGTATGTGTGCGAACTAAAATAGGGTATTTGTGTGGTGGGATTAACAAATAGATAGGTGCAAGTTTGTCGCGTGTGTGTATATTAAAATATGTGATTGGAGCATTTGAAGACTTCACTCTCTTCACGAGCGCGAGCGCGCACGCACACACAAATAAACAAACAAACAACACACACACACACACACACACACACACACACACACACACACACACACACACACACACACACACACACACACACACACACACACACACACGCACAGAGAGAGAGAGAGAGAGAGAGAGAGAGAGAGAGAGAGAGAGAGAGAGAGAGAGAGAGAGAGAGAGAGAGAGAGAGAGAGAGAGAGAGAGAGAGAGAGAGAGAGAGAGAGAGAGAGAGAGAGAGACCATATTTCTTTTCAACAATCTGCAGACCTGACACTTGTCATTGATAAGATAACTACTACCAACAAAAACAACGTCGGACCACCCTACCTCCTGCAGACACCCCTCCACCACCCCCACCCCCGCATTTCTCAATCCTTTCACGCACTTCACAGCTTCGGTTTTTTGTTACCTTAACCCACATTTTCATTCTCCTGTTTCCTGCAATCTTCGTTCAAACTGTCATTGATATTTTTATTACCTCCCCACGCCACTTTTGGTGTTACCAAATACCAAAGTCAACAGCGACATGTTTGAGGAGCTTAGGGGAGCTACACTGAATTGGTTCTCTCGCTGTATCTACAAAAAGCTCCGTTTGCAGACAGGGAGGTATTTCATGTTTATTTGGTGATAGTGGTTTGTTTTGTCCCGACATATAATACCGGCCCACTAAACAAACCTTTCGATGCAGGTAGAGATTTGTTTTCTTAATCTCCGTCAAATTGGCGGGGGTTACGTTTTCGGGTGCGTCTGGGGGTTACGTTTTCGGGTCAGTCTGGGGGTTATGTTTTCGGGTCCGTATC
>CM065680.1:24471634-24476634 GCA_017654935.2 Phymorhynchus buccinoides
TCTTCTTTGTGTATTGTTGTTATGTATGCAATAGTTAGGTTGTGTAAATCTTTTTGGGTTTTTTATTCTGATAATTACTATTTCTAATATTTCAAATTGTGTTTTACTTTTGTACAGTGCACTGGACTATAATTTAATTTCCTTTTCAAATACAGTATAATAATCTTTCGTTTTCGTGTTCCTAGATCAGACTGCAATCTTCTTTCTTGTTTGTGTATGATCTGAAATCATTCTTGCGTACTTGTTTTAACTTATTATTTGCCAAGTCTTTGCTGTTTTCTATACTTTTTATTGTGATTCTTTTTTAGCTGTACGTCTGTGTCTCTCGTTCCATACTTCTTTCTATGTTCATTTGACTTAATTGCACTAATGATGTTTAACAATTGCACGTTACACGCCTCTTGTGTACATACGTGTGGTTTGTAAATGTTTACTATATGTTCATTTGTAGCCGTTTTAGTCTATGCCCTGTAAAACAAAAATGAAAACATTGTATATGTCGTCATTATATTTGTACCGTTTTAGCAGTGTCTTTTGTATGCCGTTTAACTGTTCTTTTTTATGTCCTTTGTTTGAAGCCAAGCCACTTGTCTTTTATCCACAAACCGGGGATTTCTTCTGTTTTCCTTTCCCTTCGTCTGACCATGAATCTCTATATCTTTTTTAAAATATTAAAACAAATATTAAAAATTAAAGATTGGCAATGCATTTATTTATCTGGAAAGAATAAGAAAAAGAACGTTTCATGTGATTTTGCTGGGTTTTTTAAGAAGAAGACACAATAGGGGAAGACGGGGTAAAAAGCGCATGGGCGGGTAAGAAGCCCACCCCAATTATCTCATGAAATAAAGAAAATTTCAGTCAAATTTGCCCATGAGACGAATGCTAGACATTAACGCTCGTCTCATGGGCAAAATGAGACTGAAATTTGCTTCATTTCATGAGATAATTGGGGTGGGCTTCTTACCCGCCCATGCGCTTTTTACCCCGTCTTCCCCTAGCTGTTTATGACAATCTGTTTTTGAAATATTCTCTTCTGTAAAAATCTGACTGCCGTGATAAGAAACAAGCGCGGATTCGCAATCGTTTGTGGCGTGCGACAATTTTGGACCGACCGACAGACCGACAAAGTGAGTTAATAACAATAAAAAAAAGATTGGGAGCAAAATGAGGACAATTGTAGGGACAAGTGTCCGCACTGCGTGCAATAATGTCCTGAAGCAGTTTCTTTAGCGACGATAAGCACTGTTTCTGAAGATATTAAACGCTTTTCGTTGTGACCACTCACTCCAAAAACTGAAAGATAACCTATCACTTGAAGGATCTGCTGGGATGTGTGTGTGCGTTTATAATCCCATCTCTCTCTCCATGCCTCCTGTTCGTTGTTTGATGTATGTGTGCGCGTGCGTGCGTACATGCATGCATGTGTGTGTGTGTTGAAATCCATGTTGACTTGAAACCCAAAAGTAGAAAACTAATGTGTAGACACAGACTTTGAAGCATACTTTGCAGCCATGATGAAACGAATCATACCAGGGGCTCTCCATGACATATAGTGCCATAGTACACAAATAAGGGGTTGAATAAAATAAAAGAGATTAAAAAAAGTTTGTTGAAGATAAAGAACAAATTAATTTATTTATCATGTGTCAATTGGCGGATGTGAGCCTGAGTGTCTGCGTGTGTGTGTGTGTGTGTGTGTGTGAGAGAGAGAGAGAGAGAGAGAGAGAGAGAGAGAGAGAGAGAGAGAGAGAGAGAGAGAGAGAGAGAGAGAGAGAGAGGGAGGGAGACAGACAGACAGACTGATAGAGAGAGACAGAATGAAAGTCGAAGAGACAGAGAGACATACAGAGTAAAAATGTGTGTGCGTGCACGCGCGCGTATGTGCATGTGTGTATATATGTATGCGCGTGCGTGTGTGTATGTGTGTATATGTATGCACGTGCGCGTGTGTATGTGTGTGTATGTATGCACGTGCGTAAGTGTATGTGTGTGTACGCGCGTCACATGCGTGCGTGCGTACGGGTGTGTATATGCAAGCGCGCGTGCATGCGTAGGTAGATGAATTGACAGTGCCGGCTATGTGCTTGTTCAAACATTTATGAAGGCGCCCGCCCATGGTTCAAACTATGGTATGTTTGTGTCTGCCGGGTAGGGGTGTCTGTGTGAATGAGACATGCTACCCATCTAACTGGGTTGTGTCAATATGATGTGAAAGCTCATGTAATGGATACTAAAACCTCCCGCATTAAGCTGCGTTCAGTTGCCTACGTGTTTACGTCCGCCAAATAATATGCTATGTTGCTCGTCTTTTTCTGTTTGCATCTTATCTATTTGTGAATAGTATTGACATTGAAAGGATGCAAACCGATTTAGCCAGCAGTTAGAATCACTCATTAAGTTTGGTGTATGATTAAGGAAACTATATGTGATTTGTTGTATTAAAGTAATGTTTGGTGAGTTAAGGAAACTATATGTGGTGTGTTGTATTAAAGTAATGTTTGGTGAATGATGAAGAAAAAAAAGAAAAAATGAATTACTCATTACAAATAAACACCTGTCAATGTTGGAAATACTCTTTACTGTGTCATTCGAGATGCAGAAATGTTGGGCTAATTAGTAGATTTATTGTAATCGTTCGGAACGTAGGGAGGCCTACTTCTGTGGACAGTTGGCTTAGAGACAATTCATTAAAAGTTTCAGCCAAATCAGGCGATCGTTCGGACACTGTGACTATTATTAAACTGTTCCTTTTCACCAATGCGTAACTACAGTAATATTTTAATATGCTAAAGGGTATGAATTGTTTTCAAGAAATCATCCATTAAAGCTTTGAGTTAAACGAGGTTATCATTCGGATGCTGAACTGAAGTTTGTTTTACGTCCTCCCGGCACAAAGCCATATGGGACATTTCTTTGGATTAAGTTACATTTTCTTTTTTTAATAGAGTTGGGATTCGGATACTGTAGGCTTCTATTTAATATACCCAAAGACTGTACAGGGGAAGATAAACATCCGGTCTCTTTTCCCTATATGAGTAGTGAGGACAGAAACACTGGTTATGTCCCTTTGAAACGTGACACATTTTACACATCGATAGGCCAGTTGAATTCTCCGTTCAAGTTCCAGTCCGAGTTTTTGGATAGCCTCCACTGTGAATAGTGTACACGTCCGCACTAACGATAACTCTATCAGCCCGATTCGCCGAGCTTTTAAGTAATCCATCTTACCCTTTTAGAATATCTTTGATATACCTCTCCCCATTCACTCGTACAGCTTAAGAAGCCATCTCGGAAAATGTTCAAGGGTAGGAGTAATCTTTTCTTGGGTAATGGACGTCTTGTCTCGTGGAATTACTAGGAATAGCCTTTGTCTCGTGTCTCCATTGCTTGCTTGTTGCAATCACAATCAGAATTGAGAGTTCATGTTATGTTGTCATTTCTTAATATTATAATGTTTGATTGTGTCCACTAACAGTATGCTAGCAACATGACTGTATTATTGCGTTATTTGTTCAAAGATACGGTAGCAACATGCATGGTTGTGTCTGTTTGTGTTTATTAAAATTACCAGTGCATCATGATTCTCATTCAGGCAGTGATGATGATGTATGCGTGCGGGTATTGCAATACACCGCGATTTGTCACAGTTGTGGTTCGTTGCGTTTTTCCGTCTTATAGGGTGGGGGGTAGGGTTAGGTTTAGGGCTAGGGTTAGGGCTAGGGTTAGTATTCCAAAAAGGTTATTAGCTAAAAATGTTCCTAAAATACAGCTTTATGTATGGTAAGAAAGGCAATAACTGAAAAATAGAATTAACCGAGATAGGTAGGGGGGGTGGCACATCTTGACCTTTGAAAGGCAAAAATTACGATCATTTCAACCTCCCAGACACGATTCTGTCTGATCCGGTTTATATTACTCAAAACCCGAAACTAATACTTTTACAGACCAGCAACAGAAAAGAAAGGCGTATAATAAAAGTGAAATAAATGATATGATAAGTGAACACCGTGAGGATGCAAATCCTGTCTGAAACCATAAAAAGATGACAAGATTTCCAAAGAGCGTGCCTTTTACTAAAAAAAATTAAAAAAAAGTCATAAAGAAAGTTACAAAGATCCCGGTGACGTTAATTCCTGCAGACTGAAGACAAGATTTGTCTCCCTCTATCAGCGCCATTGGAGTTTTAAGCTGCGGTAAACCCAGAAGATGGTGGGCAAAGATAGAAGTCACTTTACCCGTGGGAAGCTCTTGTTGTTTTTCTTGTGTGTTTTTTATACAGGCAAATACAGAAAACAATACAAAAACTAAACCAAACTAACTGGAGGTGATGTTTCTTGGGAATGAGTGCCAGCAAAGATATTCTAAAAGGGTAAGATGGATTACTTAAAAGCTCGGCGAACCGGGCTGATAGAGTTATCGTTAGTGGGGACGTGTATGTCGCATGAAAAAAGGTAGCTCGTAAAAATAAGTAGCTCGCTACCTATGACAGTGTGTATTTGCGACATTGAGCATGAACCACAAATTTCACTTTTTTTCTAGGGTTAGGGATAGGGTTAGGGATAGGGTTAGGTAAATGGTTAAAGTACAGAAAAAGTGAAATTTGTGATTGTCGCAAATACAGACTCTCATAGTAGCGAGCTACTTATTTTTACGAGCTACCTTTTTTCATGCGACAGTGTACACTATTCACAGTGGAGGCTATCCAAAAACTCGGACTGGAACTTGAACGGAGAATTCAACTGGCCTATCGATGTGTAAAATGTGTCACGTTTCAAAGGGACATAGGGGAAGACGGGGTAAAAAGCGCATGGGCGGGTAAGAAGCCCACCCCAATTATCTCATGAAATAAAGAAAAATTCAGTCAAATTTGCCCATGAGACGAATGCTAGACATTAACGCTCGTCTCATGGGCAAAATGAGACTGAAATTTGCTTCATTTCATGAGATAATTGGGGTGGGCTTCTTACCCGCCCATGCGCTTTTTACCCCGTCTTCCC
>CM065680.1:24477134-24479634 GCA_017654935.2 Phymorhynchus buccinoides
CTCTCCCCCCCCCCCCCCCATTGTGTTGCTAAGGTTTGTTGCCTTTGATCCTGCCGGCTGGCACACGTGGAATTCATGCTGATTATCACAGTGGGTGATCATTTCTGGCTTTAGTCATCATCTGTATGTGATCATGAGTATGACTGGCTGTTGGTTTTGTTTTGGGGTTGGTGGTGATTGTAAGGATGTGTGGGAGGGGAAAGGCAACGACAGAAACCAGTAAAGAAGACGGAGGGGGGTTAGTTTGATTGGGTGGGAGGAAGCAACCAGATGGAAGTATTTATTTAGCTGCAGGAAAGTAAAAACTCCTTCGTAAAATGAGTGTTTTAGACTTACGGGAAAGAACTCTTGTTTTGTCCTTTTCTCTTTCTTACGCGAGTATGTTGTTGCATTCAGGTGTACCTTACGAAAAGTGGAATGCGAAAAAATAGGTACACATTCTGGGAAAATTGGGAGGGATGAGACACGCTTCATCTACACACTCTTCCACCAGAATGAAAACACGTTTAGATGAGGAGTGAATAGACTAATTTGTAGGCTAGGCGCCAGTCTGGTTTGAGCAATGCAACGGTCAGATTGCCATGTTACCTGAGTCCTGAGGTTGACTGGTGCAGACTTCGTGCAGGTCAGACATGAGTCAGACCAGAACTACTGTTGTCTTCCATATCACAGGCTATCATCTGGCTTAGAAATCGCGTGATCGAGGACAGAGTGCTTTGACCTAGAATAGACACTTTGATTATGGACTGAATCTGTGTTTCGAGTTGTAACCTATAATAAATCTGTTGATGCAGAATACAAATGGTATAATCGAGAAGAAAAGTCCCTTCTGTTGCTTTGATTTGAAAAAAAGGGAATGTGGTCCTATATTTTTTTGTGTGTGGCTCAGAGCAGAAATGTCACACATAATTTTAAAAAATCTTCAACTGTGAATAAAATCAGGACTCGGAGAAGAAACTTGATTACCCAGAAGAGAAACCGTGTGTTTAAAAAGCACGAAAACAAATAGTGTGGTACATGCACCAAGTTTGTGGCTAAAAAAAAGTTTGTCTAAAAGGAACCCTGGAGAGACAGAAAATTTAATTATCTGAGTCCCCCGTGGGGATACCGGGGGGTCTTTCGTACAAATACTTCCCCCACCTTCTGGAAGTTCTGTGCTTGTAACTTCCTCTAATCCGTCACTCTCTTTGACTCTGCCTCTTCCCTTTGCTTACTGTCATCTGCTATCTTTCTATCTCACTGGTCCATTCTCCTGCCTTTTTTTCTATGAATTCTTACAAAGATTTCTTAAGCCGAAGTCGGACATGCTGGGCCTAAGTATTTCTTAGTTAGGCGCATAACGGCAGCATGACGCATCTACGCTCATATGACAGGAATCTGTCTCAGCGAACGAAGAAGAAGAAGAAGAAAATAATTATCTGAGGTCTTGGATAATGAAAAAAAACCCCACCATCAAAAGTATTTTTTATTTCAAGGTGAACACAAATTATGTGACGCAGGATACAGAAAATGACTGAGCGACAAGTCGTATCAGTGTAGCGAAAGTCATAATCCAGTGAGACATTTGAGCAAGTTGGACTGAAATGCAAAGGACTCCAGCCAGACCTCTCATGACTCGCACTGTCGTTCTTTACGTATACAGTGCAAGAGCAGTTAGGTCTATACTGGTTAGATATAGCTGTATCCATTCACTGACGGATCCGTTCTGTCTTGAGGATAACAAAGACCATCTCATGCACCTTTTTGCAGAGATAGTATCACAGTGTGTGTGCATTCTTTGCGTGGTGCAAACCTCTTCATTCTCGCAAGTCTGTCTTCTGTGCTACTGGTGTCGCTGGAGAGAACACGAAGAGGTCTTGTTTGAACAGTTCCTTCATGGAAATCACAAATACTCTCCGGGGAAGGTTCAATCAGATTTGATTGTGTATGTGTGTGTGTGTGTGTGCGCGCGCGCGCGCGCGCGTACATGCGTGTGTATGTGTGTGTGGATGTGTGCGCGCGCGCGTGTATGTGTTTATGTGTGAGTGCGTGCGCGCGTGTGTGTGTGCGCGAGAGCGTGTTTTGACGAGCAATGTCCATGTAAAGTGATTTGTTGTTAAGGCAAGACTTTCTGGCTCTTTGGCTTTGGGAGACCTTGGAACTTTTCCTATCTGTTTTATGAGGTCTTGTCATTTTGTCGTACGGCTGGGCAGGGCAGGGCAGAAAGATGGAAGGGAAATAGAAGAGAGGGCACAAACAAAGATAGAGAAATCTGAGAAAATGAACAAAAGAAGGAAGGGAGAGGAGATGAGAGTGCTGAATGGATTAAAAAAAAATGTGCACAGTTTTGCTCTTCTCGCCTTATTCATCAATCTCTGCATCAAAACATGGATTACTTGTTCGGACTGTGTGTGTGTGTGTGTGTGTGTGTGTGTGTGTGTGTGTGTGTGTGTGTGTGTGTGTGTGTGTGTGTGTGGTGTGTGTGTGTGTGTTTGTGTGTGCGTGTGCATGCGCGCGTGTG
>CM065680.1:24489634-24502134 GCA_017654935.2 Phymorhynchus buccinoides
TGTATAGTCTTGTATACAGCTTAGACTCTTCTAGCACCAAGGGCGGAATAATTATATTCTCCCAAGACATCACAAATGCAAAGACATTCACTGCCACACACCCTGCCATGTGTTTATCTGTTTTTAGAGCTTTTGTTACTGTTTCTGCCGTTAAGACGACTGTTTAGAACAAGCTGCTGGTAGGAATGAGGGGGACAAAAAGATGGTCTATTTACAGAAATCAAAGAGTTATAGCAGCGCGGGATGCGCACTATCTGGTCGGTTGAGATGCAACGGACAACCAAGAACGTCAAAAATACATGGCGCTATAACGGAGTTAAACTAATGGAATGATTGTGATGAATTTTGGGAGGATGGATTCTGATGTACCGACGACGTTGCCAACCATTTAAATTCATCAGACATTTCAATATTACAGGATTAAGAGCATGTTTAAAAACAAATGATGATTGCTAGTTTAAAAAATCCATACACCATGGTTTGTTATTGCTGGACATCAGCTGTCGTCATAGCCGCCCTATCTATGCGACGCCTTATTTATCCCAAGATGGCGACTGGGCCCCTCTTGTGTCATTGCTTGATAAAAGAAAATGTCGAGAACTGGTCCCCAGCCATTAGCAGTACTAGATTTACTCCCTCTAGAAAATACATACACATCGGTTACACAGGTAATTTATGTGTTTTTAACTTTTAGTCGTACAACGCGTGCTGGAGGAATGTGTATGTTTCTGCCGCCTTGTTAAATTACATCTCTACCCCTCCACCTATATGTTTTACACAGACACTGGCACTTTTCCCCACCCCACCTTACCTTTCCCCTCTTCCCCGGCCCCGCTCGCATGTTCTTGGAGGCTTCTTCATGCTTTGGCCTCCTCCCCTCTATAATCATGGACGGAGAGAAGAAGTATGAAAGGTAACGAGGTGAACATTCCCTGTCCTTGTCAGAATGAAGGGCTGGTGGTTCGCTGGTTGGTGACTGTGAAGATTGAGAAACACAAAAAGTGTGTGTGTGTGTCAAGTCAAGTCAAGTCAAAATGATCTTTATTGAGGATAAAGGAATAAGTTTGAGAGCTTTTTTCCATCCTGCCCTCAGAATGAAAAGTAATACGAAAGCAACTCGAAAAATAACTCAACATGCAAAACAAAACATTCCAAAGTACTAAACATTAGCCTAATAATATAACGCATTGAAATAAATGTGTGTATGTGTGTGTGTGTGTGTGTGTGTGTGTAGAGAGAGAGAGAGAGAGAGAGAGAGAGAGAGAGAGAGAGAGAGAGAGAGAGAGAGAGAGAGAGAGAGAGAGAGAGAGAGAGAGAGAGAGGGGTCTTGGAGAAGGGGCAGAGAGGGAGGGTGTTGGTGATTAGAAGTTAATGTTAGTTTGTCACTCTTATCCGAGTATGATATCAAAACAGCAGAGGAGGCCACTGCTAATCCAGAAAAGTACACTGAAATTTGTGTATGATATGATGATATGATTCGCTAGCCGTGGATACTGCGAAAGAAAGTTTTACGGCCCACTAAACATTTTGTCTTGATATAGGGCTTTAATGTCAGGACAACATATTAACTCTCATTGCGCTCTCCCATTCCGTTGAGTAAATATCATTCAAAGGCTCCTTCAACGTAATTAACAAAATGATTTGCCCAGGATACATCCCTTTCTCTTGGCAAAGAGATCTCAGAGGATTAATGCATTTGGGGTTGGATAGTCACTGAACACGTAGTACCAATGCATTGCTTCGTAATGTTGTTAGTCGTAGTCCTTTAGAAAAGACCCGCGTGTGCCTCCTTTAACCCTTTCACCGCCAGCCATATTTCCGGCAAAATGTTCCATCAAATTTCCTGGGTAGAGAACAAAGACCATCTGCAGTATTGGGGATTCTTCTCTGACGTATATAAAATAAGGTCTATCCTTACTTCCCCAAGCTAAGACAATAGGGTCTTTGCATAATAGACCCCAATTTGATGCCTTTTAGTGACACAGGTGTTAAACCACTGTGGTGCTGAAATGCGACTTTGGAGGTGAAAGGGTTAAAGCAATCAGGGAAGCAAGTTGACTGTGTTCGTCATAATCTCTCTCTCTCTCTCTCTCTCTCTCTCTCTCTCTCTCTCTCTCTCTCTCTCTCTCTCTCTCTCTCTCTCTCTCGCTCTCCCTCTCTCTCTCTCTCTCTCTCTCTCCTCTCTCTCTCTCTCTCTCTCTCTCTCTCTCTCTCTCTCTCTCTCTCTCCCTCTAACACACATACACCAAACGCACACACATACGCTCATGCGCACGCGCGCACACATACTTATATACTCACACACACATACTTATATATACACACACACACACACACACACACACACACACACACACACACACACACACACACACACACACACACACACACACACACACACACACACACACACACACACACACACACACACACACACACACACACACACTGAAGAAAGGTCGATCAAATTTGGTGCAAGGATTGTACGTAATAAAAGAGTTGCATCTTCTAGACATTGGAGCTGCTATACAGCTAAAGTTGTTGGGGGAAAATAAAGGGGTCTGATATATGTTAAGATTGTTCTTCTGCACTCTGCCATTACTCTGTCTGAACTACAGTAGCAGTTATAGAAAGTTTGCCCACTTAATCTGAAGGTCAAGACAATGTTAGCAAAATGTAGGCAAGCTGTATGTACACGCACTCCCAGAGTTTATGTTGAGAGAGAGAGAGAGAGAGAGAGAGAGAGAGAGAGAGAGAGAGAGAGAGAGAGAGAGAGAGAGAGAGAGAGAGAGAGAGAGAGAGACGCAATGACGCAATGAATTTTAATGTGAGGCCGAGAGAGAGAGAGAGAGAGAGAGAGAGAGAGAGAGAGAGAGAGAGAGAGAGAGAGAGAGAGAGAGAGAGAGAGAGAGAGAGAGAGAGAGAGAGAGAGAGAGAGAGAGAGAGAGAGAGAGAGAGAGAGAGAGAGAGAGAGAGAGAGAGAGAGAGAGAGAGAGAGAGAGAGAGAGAGAGAGAGAGAGAGAGAGAGAGAGAGATATGAAATACCTTGTCATTGATTAGTAAGAAATCTGTTTGGTCTGCATATATTTCATAACCCTGTGGCACGGGACCACAAGTCGCATGGTATCTCGCATAAGTTAAGTACGCTAATGCATTTTGAAACGTATCTGCTCACCGAACCTAGCTATTTAAATCTAAACGGATGCCTTTCCCCCAATGAAGTTTCATATACTTTTGGCTTGTCATTTGGGTAAACTGACGTTACAGGCACCAGTGACTATTCTGTCAGTTATATTATGATCGGTTCAGTAAATTAGGCAGTAAAAGGTGGATTAAATGTTTTTGTTAACATCATGTACATAGAGAAGCAAACAGAGAAACACATATCTCGTCCCAGTTGCAATGTACTCACGTTGTATTAGAGCTGGGAGTATAAAAGAGAAAAAAACAACAACAGCAACAACACATACATATCTGTATTGTTAAAAATTAGGGACTTTACTGGTGTTGCACTGCCTCCGGGCATTGCCTCCAGGATCGTTCCCACCATCTGTATATCTACTAATGTCCCATATGTGTCTGTTCCAGACCGGAGGATGTTAAACAGATTTTCACGACAGCAGCAACAACATCTTTGCGTATTATAAGATTATGTATATGTTTAGAGTGGAGTCACCTTGTTTGGAAAGCAGGTTAAAGGTGTTCGCAAGCTAAGACAAAGGAATTTGAAAGCAAGCTTGCTTCGTTGAAAGATAGATTGAATACGAGCAAGCAAGCCTGCATACTTTCACAAACAATCGAGCACACGAGAGCATACGCTCTCCCATAAATACTCTCATATGCGTCCAGATGCATAAGAGAAAACGAAAGAAAATATTATTTGTTTTGATAAGTGATTGTTTTCACCATTCCTTTTTCTTCTAATCAAGAAATACATCGATTTTTACAATATCTATTAGGCTGTCAGGTTTTGTATGGCATTTTAAACATATAAAATACAAATTTTAAAAGAGACTGGCTTTTATGTAATTACGGGGATAGGGATATAACTTTATAAATAAAGAAAAATATTAATGTAAGCCTATTTACGTGTTCCATTTCATTTTAATCTTTTGGGGATTTCCTAAACCTCTTTGGATGTAAAGTAATGTTTTAGGGACTCATGCCGAGATTCGGGGAAGGAATGGAATTAGGCTGGCCCGAGCACACAATTCTGTTTCCGACATTGTGGCCTTACTTGTCTTGGACTCTCTCTTGTCCACCCCTCTTGAGCCATTGTGCGGCTGTCAGAGCAGATAGGGAGGGAAAGCCTTTCTCCTTATTTGTTCCCTTTCCCATGACGGCGCACGCTTCATTTCCGTTGGGCTTCCATTGTGAAATGGTCTTTCCATCACTTTTCTCCCTGGGTGCCTCCCGTAGCACCACCTTCCCAGTTTCAGGTCAGACTTTTTATGTCCCCGACCCAAAATGAGTTGCATGCACAGAAAATGATTTTAAGGTTTTATGGGGGATTGGACAAATAGAGTAAGAAAAAGAGGATGAGAGACAGGATATAGAGTTAGGTCATGAGAGGGGAGAGAGAAGGAGCAGTGATGAAAAGTGTGGGTCTGGGCATTTCAGGTTTGGGAGGAAGAGATAGAGGTCGGGGAGGGGGGAAAAAAAGAAAGAGAAGCAAGGGATGGAATAGAAGAGCGTATTTTTGTTTTCCGTTTGGGACCAGAAACTAAAATGGAGGTGGTCCCCACAGGGCAGTGTCCAGCTAGCATGATGGACAGAGACAATGTGCACATAGGAGATGCAACAGAAATCTCTTAACCCCATGCCCAAGAAAGTGTTGCATTCCTCACCACTGACTATGATGCATCGATAGTTTATGTCTCTTGTTCGGCAAAGGCATCATGCTGACAAAGAGAAAACAAGAACAGATTCTTGGCTGCATTTTCATGATGCAAGCAAAAAGTCATAAAAAATATAAGACTCCTCAATGCATATATATGGAAGGAAATTTGGTGGATAAATAGAAAGCTTGTTTCGATGACCTGATTGTTTTGCTTGCTATGTATGAACAACACCCTTCTATCTGGTAACGCGAAAGCATAGTTAAATGGGATTTTACATACAATAGAATTTTATTTGTTGTTGTGTAGGTTCTTTATACATTCTCACACACACACAAATTGAAGTATAATAGAATTCAAATAGGTTGTTTGATGCGGAAAAGGGAAATCTTTTTACAGTATTATCTTTAATAAGAATAAGATCTCAAGCCATTTCTTTTTGTATCCAAACTCTTTGTGTTGGTCAGGGCCCTTAGAGGCCAGTTGTGTCCCCTTCTACATGATAAATATGACTTTATATAGGGCACCAATGTTTAAATTTATATTTTGCATTACACATTTATCCACATCGAAAGAGACATCAAAAAACGGACCTTTTGATTAAAACATAAAATACAAAAGTTAAACGGCACAGTTTAAAACTGGACAGACAGACTGGCAGTTTTCAGACACACACACATACAGACAAGAAAGAAGCATTTCAAAGCTCTGATTACTTCCTCAAAAACCAATGATAATCAGGAAATGGTTTGAAGCTACTAATCTTCGCCACAGGCGGTAATTATCATTCTTTGGCAGTTGCCTCTTCTTAATTATATCTTTCTCCTTTTTGGCTCACTCGTGTTAACGAAGTGAGTCTATAGTATGATAGTTGTTCGGTTGTGTGTCGGTGTGTGTGTGTGTGTGTGTGTGTGTGTGTGTGTGTGTGTGTGTGCGCGTGTGCGTGCGTGCGTGCGTGCGTGCGTGCGTGTGCGTGTGTATGTGTGTGTTGCGTCCGTGGTCTAATCTCCAAACTTTAACGTTGGCATTTTCTCGGGAAATAGAAGGCGTACATTGTTCAAACTTTGCACACATATAGATAGATGTCTATGCAAGCTTTCAAACATTAATGATTTGAATAATTGAATGCTTAAAACAACACTGTAAACAGATAACAAACAGATAACATTTTAGATTAGTGGGTTAGAGAGTATTCAACAGGCAACATGAATTAAGAAACTCACCAACACTGAAAGCCTCGATAGCTCATTGGTAGAGTGTCTGTCTGTCATGCCAATGGACCCGGGTTCGATTCTCGGCACGGGCACTTTTTATTTTGTTTAGTTGTATTCATTAACGCTAGCTTCATTTGTACTTTTCATTTTTATTGGCATTCTTGTACTTTAGACACCCCCCTCAATTTTTTTTAATTTTTTTGGTCCCATCTTCTGGGCCGTACAGTGGCGTTGCTCCCACGCCGCTCGTTCCGAATCCCAATTCGCAGCTACAGCCCGGTTTGTTCAAGTCGCAGAATCCGAGACCAGCAGTCCAAGGGGAGCGAATCTATGTTAGGCCGTCAGGAGGCAACCAACCGAGGAGACACTGCACTGCTGCTGAGTCACTTCGGTGGAGTTCAGTGGAGCCTGTTCAGGACACCACCTACTAAGCCCCCTACTGACGACACTATTATCTTAGTCGCGGAGCCAGCGTGAGTGAGGTCCTCCTCCGAGGGCACGACCGTCCACCGACAGCTCCCCAGAACACACTGATCCCCATGACTTTGACCCGAACGCACCAAGGCATAGACTGGATTGGAAGCCGAAACTGAGGTCACCATGAGAGCAGGGCATGCAAAGCCACAGAATTGGAGACATTTTAATTTTTTTATTATTGATGGAAAATGAGGCCGATGATAACGATGATGATGATGCTATGGAGTTCCGTATCGGTCTGAGACTGCATGGCAGGGCTGTATTCTACGCTTTCTTTCATAATGATATCCCGGCGTTAACCAGGCCCGAGAACTACAGACACCTGCAGTGTTGGTCTTGAAATTAGAGCAACACTCTCAGAATCGCATCACGGATGAAGCTCGACTGTGTGGTTTCAGTCTTCCCACTGAGCCCATAGCCACTCACTCTGGGTAGGAGTCGGTCCAGGACCGAAAAATCCCTCGCCTCTGATGGGATTCGAACCCAGGCTCCCAGCCAGTAGTCCGCGACGCTAACCACTACACCACGGCGGCTGGTCTTTGTTTGTTGTTGTCCCACATGTGCCTGTTCGAGTGAGCCTTGAAGGGTTTGCCTGAGTGAAAATAGGATTTTGCGCCCTCTGCGGTTTGCCTCTCTTGTTTTTTTATTTATTCTGGCTACACTGTTGATATTCCATGCCGTCAGCTTTGCGGTGAGGGTGTCACTCACTCACTTGCCGTCTCATCTTTACTCACAGGGTGTCTTTCGTTATGCCACTTGACTTTGTTCCTTGCATGCATTCAAAACTGTGTGAATAGAGCTTGGATCAAGTTTTCTTGCTTGTTTTTTTTTTATGTTGTCAAAACTGGAAGAGCTCTGCGTGCGTGCGTGCGTGCGTGTGTGTGTGTGTGTGTGTGTGTGTGTGTGTGTGTGTGTGTGTGTGTGTGTGTGTGTGTGTGTGTGTGTGTGTGAGAGTGTGTGTGTGTGTGTGTGTGAGTGTGTGTGTGTGTGTGTGTGTGTGTGTGTGTCTATGTGCCTCTGTGTGTATGTGTTTCTGTCTGTCTGTTTCTCTCTCTCTCTCTCTCTCTCTCTCTCTCTCTCTCTCTCTCTCTCTCTCTCTCTCTCTCTCTCTCTCTCTCTCTCTCACTCTCTCTCTCTCTCTCTCTCTCTCTCTCTCTCTCATTGTTTCCCTGCCGAAGAAACGTTATTTTTATGGTTCCATTAAAACGTTATAAACTTGATTTTTCTCCGCCGATCTTTATGAAATCTGTATGCATGTTATGGGTTAGGTGGGTGATTGAATTGAATGAAGGTGCAAGACATGTTGCTAGACAATCGTTTCTTCTTTGTTGTTTCAGTTTGGGATCAGTGGGCTAGCTGATTAATGGCTTGATGGAACAGCTCTGTTTTAATTCTTTCCTCTTTGTTTTCCGTGATGCATATGAACCGTGAACAGAAGAAGCTGGAATAGGAAGAGCAGTCAAGAAGAAGGGCTGAAATTATGCAAACATTTTGTTTTTCTTGTACTCGTTAAATGTAATTTTCGTCTTGATGCCATTTGAGATCTTGTCAATCAACACGCACATGCTTGCAATCGTGCACACTTGCACAGATGCATGAATATGCGCGCGCGGGCACGCACGCACACACATGCACGCGCATGCACGCACATGCACACACACACACACGCACACGCACGCACGCGCGCGCACACACACACACACACACACACTCTCTCTCTCTCTCTCTCTCTCTCTCTCTCTCTCTCTCTCTCTCTCTCTCTCTCTCTCTCTCTCTCTCTCTCTCTCTCTCTCTCTCTCTCTCTCTCTCTCTCTCTCTCTCTCTCTCTCTCTCTCTCTCTCTCTCTCTCTCTCTCTCTCTCTCTCTTGGAAATGAATAACCCACAATCACCCCGAAGCAATAAACCAAACCAACAGGCAACCAGCCAATAATCTGCAAATATGACCAAGTTGCGGACATTGTCTGACCTCCATATTTAGAGCTTCATTGAAATACTCCACAGAGTCATTTCAACAAATTGCTCTCTTTTCGTTTTTGTGTATTTCACTCATTCATCACATAAGTGCTTGTATTGCTGGTACCCACGTGTCGTCATATCCGGCCACAAGGAGCGCCATATTATGGGAGACCGCCATCTTAGTCCTTACCTTTTTTTTTGAAAAATGCCAGATCGATGCTGCGTATTTGGCTGTTCCAGTTCGAAACTTATCTAAACTGTATTTATAACATCTGGATGTTTTCTTTGCACATTTAGATAACATTTTCACTTTGTTTACACACAAATAAGGACTAAGATGGCGACACTTCCGTTGGAATGGTCGAGATGCGCACGCAGGTGGGTTGGAGCCATATGAAAAATTGCCCTTGATTATAATATTGTTTTAGTTCTGAAGATGAAGCTTAAAAAAGTTGTCATAATAAAGTTATTTTTGAAGATAAATATAGGTGATGAGAGATCTTGAAGCGTTAGTGTTGGTGCTTGAGCTTGTGCTTCCATATGAGGGAGCTGGATGATCCCACCTTCCATGAGTCTCTCCCCGTGGTGGTACCGGGGGTGTCTTTCAGTACAAGTAGTTCCCCCACTTTCTGGAAGTTCTGTGCTTTATCTTCCTTTAATCTATCACTTTCTATGACTGCCTTTTCCTCTTACTATGATCTACTGTTTTTCTGTCTTATTGACCCATTCTCCTGCCTTTAAAAAAAAAGATATTCCAAATAATGTTCTCCTTTGAGCTTCTCTCAAATCGGAATGTGTTGGCTGAATACAGCTGGGAGACGGGTGAAAACTGAAAAACGGACACATACCTACCTCACCCATTATGGTCATATGGCCTGGGAACAAACACAGAAGAAGAAGAAGAAAAAGTGTTAGGTTTGCTCTGGTGATGTTGATGCTACATTGAAAGTCAAAATTGAAGGGACTGAAATTCTATTTTGAGACAGCCAATTTTTTTTAAGTAAAAAGACTTTTTAAAGACCCACCAGGTCACATGTCAAAATCACGGGTTTCATGCGTTTTCCCTCTTATAGCTGGTAAGAAATCTTGTTTTGACCAGGTTTGACTCCCATACAAATGTCCCCAAATTGAAAACGAAACATCATAAAGAGCAGCCTGAATTTGAAGTTGGGGACATTTGTATGTGGGTCACTGCTACCTAGAAAAAACGAAGGGACTTACGTTAATTGTGGTGCGTCAGTGTGTCTTTAAGCATGAAGATTATTAAACCCGGACCAGAAAAATTATTGTGACTTATCCAGTGTTTTTGAGTTAGCAGGAATCACTGTGTATGGATGATGTACTGACGTTGATGCAATGCTGATGATGCACTGATGTTGATGCGATGTTGATGATGCGCTGATGTTGATGGTTTCACAGATGGTGAGTTACTTACAGTGTTGGATGCGATGTGTGTTTCAGAGTAATGTTCAGAAGTGCCGTAACCACATCAGCACTCTGGAGCGGGAGAACATGATGCTGCTGAACCAGGTCAAGAAGATGGAGGCACAGGTATTGCTGACTGACTGACGGACTGCACCTTTCTCTGTTTGAAGTCCTCAAGCTTTGTGTTTCTCTTTGTTTTTACTGTCCTTTGTTTTCTATTTCTCTTCCTGTTTTGCTCTCCCACCTCACACATAAGCGCATGCGTACACACACACACGCACCCACACAGACATGCATGCACACAGGCACACACGCGCACACACTCTTTCTCTCTCTCCTTTGTATCTCTCTCTGTCTCTATGTCTCTCTGTCTCTTTCTATGTGCTTGTATCTCTCTCTCTCTCTCTCTCTCTCTCTCTCTCTCTCTCTCTCTCTCTCTCTCTCTCTCTCTCTCTCTCTCTCTGTCTGTCTGTCTCTCTCTCTCTCTCTCTCTCTCTCTCTCTCTCTCTCTCTCTCTCTCTCTCTCTCTCTCTGTGTGCAACTGTACTTGTAACTGTAACAAGAAAGTATTTGTTTCTTCGAATGTCACTTTTCTATATTTGTATTTGTTAACTACAGTATACTCAAGTTCCTTCTGAGTAAGTGGCTTATGTTTTCATTAAAACTTCTCTTTTCTGTATCAATTTCTATACTCTTTTTTTTTCTTTTAGATAAAAGTGGCAGATTGTTTTCATTAACATTTCATACTGCCGTTTTCTTCCAGGTTCATGGGAAGGGAGACGACCGAGACAAGTCTCGCCTGCTGCTGGAGCGACTGAAGATGGTGGAGGGAGAGAACTCTTCCCTGGTGCTGGAAAACGAGCAGCAGCGGCAGCAGTACGAGAAATGCCTGGACCAGATCGCCAACCAGGTGGTGCAGGCACTGCTGGCACAGAAGGTGAGGAGAAAGAGAGACAGAGAGAGAGAGAGAGAGAGAGAGAGAGAGAGAGAGAGAGAGAGACAGAGAGAGAGAGAGAGAGAGAGAGAGAGAGAGAGGGAGAGAGAGAGAGAGAGACAGAGAGAGAGAGAGAGAGAGAGAGAGAGACATGAGAGAGAGACAGAGAGAGAGAGAGAGAGAGAGAGAGAGAGAGACAGAGAGAGAGAGAGAGACAGAGACAGAGAGTGAGAGACAGAGAGAGTCAGAGAGAGAGAGACAGGAGAGTGAGAGAGAGAGAGAGAGAGAGAGAGAGAGAGAGAGAGAGACATGAGAGAGAGAGACAGAGAGAAAGACAGAGGGAGAGAGACATGAGAGAGAGAGACTTCAGACTTCAGATGTTTTCATTCATTAAGGCCAAAGCCCCTTATGAATGGGGGCGGTACATGATTCTTAATATGATGAAATTTAAAGGACATGCAAAAACACACAAAAACGACAATAATGACTAATCTACGATAACATACATTATCTCAACTGGAATGCTTTAAACAGATACATTGATAAATTGCACACATTTCTTTCATCAGTAGATGCCATTAGTAAACAAAATCGAAATAAACCTGGGCTTGCATAGTATTTCTTGGGAATACATTTTATGTGAAGGTCTCTCTATCTCCCTCTTTCTCACTTCTTTAATTTAAAAGTTGAAAAGAGAGAGAGAGAGAGAGAGAGAGAGAGAGAGAGAGAGAGAGAGAGAGAGAGAGAGAGAGAGAGAGAGAGAGAGAGAGAGAGAGAGAGAGAGAGAGAGAGAGAGAGAGAGAGAGAGAGAGAGAGAGAGAGAGAGAGAGAGAGAGAGAGAGAGAGAGAGAGAGAGAGAGAGAGAGAGAGAGAGAGAGAGAGAGAGAGAGAGAGAGAGAGGGGTTAGTAGAGAGAGAGAGAGAGAGAGAGAGAGAGAGAGAGGGGTTAGTACATCTATACATGCATTTTATGCAACATCAATATTAATTTATGTACTACAGGTTATATTCACACCATTATTTTTCATTTTTGTAGGCCATTATAATCTTTTTTTTAAGTTTATTTTTAACGTTTCATTTCTATGCATTATAATCTAGTCTTTTGCTGTTGTTTTGCTTTCAACTTTTGGTGTGTGTTTTTTTTAAACAATTTTCTTCTATACAGAATTTGACTCATTTGAACCTGTAGACGCAGAACTAGCAGCTGAACACTGTGAAAAGAAATGACTTGATCTGATCTGACAGAAGTATTAGATAAATCCATGATCTTCTTCTTCTTCTTCTTCGATCGCTCAGACAGTTTCCTGTCAATTATGAGCGTAGATGCGCCATGCTGCTGTTACGCGCCTAACTAAGAAATAGTTAGGTCCACAAGTCCGACTTCGGCTGGAGGAGGAAAGCGTTTTGTGAAAAAAGGCAGGAGAATGGACCGGTAAGGCACAAAGATAGTAGATGACAGTAAGCAAAGAGAAAAGGCAGAGTCAAAGAGAGTGACAGATTACAGGAAGTTACAAGCACAGAACTTCCAGAAGGTGGGGGAACAACCCAGAACTATTTCAGACCTGTTTACTCTTCTCTTTTCGAGAGTATTCTACTCAATTTGGACATCTACTATTCTTCAAGCCTGAAAATAATGCTCTTTAATTCTTGATTACT
>CM065680.1:24505134-24515134 GCA_017654935.2 Phymorhynchus buccinoides
CTCTCTCTCTCTCTCTCTCTCTCTCTCTCTCGCTCTATGTATACTTATTTGTATGCGTTGCTGTGTCTATCTCCGCCTGTCTCTCTGCTTTTTAAAGGGATTATTAATGTCTTCTAAGAAAGTTCTACCCCTAACGGACTATTTGTTTGTCTGTAGGTCTGTTGGTATGCTTTCAAACTTAAATGCGTTTGCGACATTTTATTATCTAATGGAGGGAGAGGGTTGGAGGGAGAGGGATTTTTATGTTACAAAATAACTTTTTGAAGTTTGATTAATCTTATAAAAAAAAGAGTTCAGAACCCAATAAAATGATTATTTTTAGGGTCGGTTAATTGCTTACAAATTCTGAAACTTACAGTATGATTGCACAAAAAATAACATTATTGTTTGTATGAGATTGTTGTTGCATTACAATATAGCTATATATATGATATGTATATGATAAACAAGGGATAAAAAGCTCTAGAAAATGAGCAAAGTGGTGGAAATCTATACTGTATGCCAATGCTAATAAAGCTGAGTAATGCTACTATTTTCTCCTAGCCCTTTGTGTCTATGTCTCTGTATTTCTGTGTTTCTGTCTGTGTTGTTCCATTTATCTCTGTCAACTCCCCCTCCCCCCGAATCTTTCCCCACTCTTGTTTCTTTCTGTGTATGACACTTTTAGGATGTTGTTATGTTTGCTTACATAGAGAATAGGTCTGCGTGCTGACCCGTCCTGTTTCTCTACCCTCCATCCGCCTTCATATATCCCTCGGCCTCCCACACGCCTCTGATTTCTGTCTCCCACCATTAAAAAACAACCCAACAACAAAACAAAGCAAAAGTGAAGCATAGGGCAGAAGAAGAAGACGAAAACAGCTGCGAGTGCCAACACTATGACATGCGCGTAGTTGTGATTATGGCGATGATGAAGGGTCAGTCACCGATAAGATATGTGATTACTGCCCGTGTCGCCCCACTGGTCAAGCGAACCTTGGGAACGAATTAATTGTTTCTGCTGCAGTGCTGGTGGTAATAAAACGCGACGGACCGTACGTTCACTCACCGATAACCGATATCTGCTTTGTCTTCCATTGGCCTTCCTCTGTCGACCTTTTCCTACTTCCGTCTTCCTCTGTTGACCTTTTCCTACTTCCGTCTTCCTCTGTCGACCTTTTCCTACTTCCGTCTTCCTCTGTTGACCTTTTCCTACTTCCGTCTTCCTTTGTTGACTTTTTCATTCTTCCGTCTTCCTCTGTCGACCTTTTTCTGCTTCTGCCTTCCTTTGTTGGCTTTTTCATTCTTCTGTCTTCCTCTGTCGACCTTTTTCTGCTTCTGCCTTCCTTTGTCCGACTGTTCCTACTTCTGCCTTCCTCTGTCGACCTTTTCTTACTTCTGCCTTCCTCTGTTGACCTTTTCCTACTTCTGCCTTCCTCTGTTGACCTTTTCCTACTTCTGCCTTCCTCTGTTGACCTTTTCCTACTTCTGCCTTCCTCTGTCGACCTTTTCCTACTTCTGCCTTCCTCTGTCGACCTTTTCCTACTTCTACCTTTCTCTGTTGACCTTTTCCTACTTCTGCCTTCCTCTGTCGACCTTTTCCTACTTCTACCTTCCTCTGTTGACCTTTTCCTACTTCTACCTTCCTCTCTCTGAATTTTTCCTGCTTCTGCCTTCCAATGTTGACCTTTTCCTACTTCTACCTTCCTTTGTTTACCGTTTCCTACTTCTGCTTTCCAATGTCGACCTTTTCCTACTTCGGCCTTCCTCTGTCGACTTTTTCCTACTTCTACCTTCCTCTGTTGACTTTTTCCTGTTTCTGCCTTCCTCTGTTGACCTTTTTCTGCTTCCGCCTTCCTCTCTCTGACTTTTTTGTGCTTCTGTCTTCCTCTGTTGACCTTTTTCTGCTTCCGCTTTCCTCTCTCTGACTTTTTCCTAATTCCGCCTTCCTCTCTCTGACCTTTTTCTGCTTCTGCCTTCCAGTGTCGACCTTTTCCTACTTCTGCCTTCCAGTGTCGACCTTTTCCTACTTCTACCTTCCTATGTTGACATTTTCTTGCTTCTGGCTTCCTCTGTTGACCTTTTCCTACTTCTGCCTTCCTCGGTTGACCTTTTCCTGCTCCTGCCTTCTTCTATGGACCTTTTCCTACTTCTGTCTTCCTCTGTCAATCTTTTCCTTCTTCTGCCTTCCTATGTCTGACCCTTTCCTGCTTCTACCTTCCTCTATGAACCTTTTCCTGTTTCTGCCTTCCTCTGACCTTTTCCTGCTTCTGTCTTCATCTGCTGACTTTTTCCTGCTTTGATCTTCCTCTTTTGACCTCTTCCTGCTTCGGTCTTCCTCTATTGACTTTTTCCTGTGCTGGTCTTCCCCTGTTCACGTTTTCAATCCAAATCTGGCCCATTTTCATCCCAACATACACCAACTCCGTTTTCCTCTAGACATTCCAAGTATAAGAGACAAGGCAGCATAGAGACATATCCAGAAACCAGTTTCAAGATCAAACCTGGTATTGCAGTACCTCCAGGATCTGCTTATAGCATTGAATGATGGTTGGTTGATTGTTTGTCCCATATGTGCTGTTTTGCAGCCGAGTTGACGTAAAACCTAACTTTCAGAGGCATATCCACGATCAGACAGGGCCATATGCCCCCAACCCTCGTGCATCAGATACGGGATATTCAATACGACTTGTTTATATCGCGTGCATGGCTCTGTTGTATGTCAAATCAGTTTATTAACGTCCTAAGTCTTGTACAAGTCAAGCGACAAAGTCACTAAACAGCCTCACGGCCTCATGCAGCAAAAAAAAAGAAGAAGCAGATATCGATCCATGTCCAGTGTTTAATGTCTGACATATACACGACAGCATATGGTCGTGAATCGGTACCTTTAGTGATGCACTCTTGACGGACAACGTCAGTTCCGTGCCCATAGTTTTCATCGTTGCCCTCCTTGACATCACGACCTGACTCCCACCGCATAACCTTAGGATCGCGTGCGATTCCGTGCGTGTTGGTCAAGGTCAGTTAGTCACGCACCTATGCGACTCAATACCTTTTTGGGAGGTTCCCTCGCGTGGCATTACATATGCTTTTAGTTAGCAATGGCACGCTAAAAACGTTTTAACTATACAGTCGGTCTACTACTATTTCAGTGAAAGCAATTCGAGGCTTTTGTTTTGGGTGCTTGAAGGATGGAATGGGTTGCAATGAATTGAAAACGCGAGCGATTCAGTACTAATGGGGATCTCAGGGGGTGTCATTGGGTATGAATTAAGAGTAAAAGCGCAAATAGGTGCAAGATTGTTTATTCATAATGGTAGTGGGCGGAGGCGGAGGAGGGGAGGGGGGGGGGGGGTGTAAAGAAAATGCTTTTCTTCTTCCTGCTCCTCCTTTTCCCTACGTCTTTTTATCCTCCTCCTCCACCACCTACTCCTCCTTCTTCTTCCTCGTCATCGGCGTCGTCTTATTCTTGTTTGTTTAAAAGTGGACCCTGACGGATGAGTTTTTGCAAGAAACACGTCGAGATCACCAGAAAGACAGCCTTTTCAAGGATCGGAACACTCACTTTTGATCTCGACGTGTTTCTTACAAAAACCATTCCGTCAGGGTGCCCCTTTAAAAATGCACTGAACGCACTAGATATACAATTGCGGTAAAGGTGCAGATCAACACCCCACCCCCACCCTTCAATTTTTCGGCTCTCCCCGCATTTTCGGACTTGCCTTTCTTAGCAAACATTAAGCTGTGTTTTATCAACCTTTTGAGCTAATTATTGCCTTCGTTATTATTATGCCCCCGTTTCACAGAGTGAAAAGGGGGTATATTGTTTCGGTGCTGTCTGTTTGTTTGTTTGTCTGAAAGTCGATTTTATCAAAAACTACTTGATGGATCTCAACGATACTTTGCAGGATGATGGACTATGCCATGCAGCGAGCGTAAGATCGAATATGGAGTTAATCGGCGTTGTCATATTTGTGTTTTTAAAAGCAATTTTGTTGCCTTTTAACATGAGTCAAAGAGGAGACAGCTAGTTCTTTTTGTGGTAGTTGTGATACGGAGATGGGTTTGGCATATACAGGCTTGAGATTGTTCAGCCTTTAGCAGGCTTTTTTGATGGTCCCAGAGGTCATTTTTTAGATTAAAAAAAAAAGAGACTGAGCATAGAAATACTCCTAATGAGTTAATTAAGATTAACTAAATATATTAATTCTACTTCTAATGCTGCTTTTAATGCTTAGATTACTTTAAAACAAAAAAAGGTTCAGTTTTAGGGGGCTTCTGTCTTTTTTCAGCATTTTGCGGACGCTTTTCAGCCTAAATGATAATTTATCAATCTCATGCCTGACATAGCCACCCTGGATTGTGTTGCGGTGGTTGCAGACGGCAGCGGAGAAGAAGGCGGAGGAGCTAAGCCGACAGCTGGAGGAGGAGAGGCAGTGCTCCAGGCGCACCATCAGCAAACTGCAGAGAGACCTGGCCAGGATGAGGAGCGAGAGAGCTCACTCACAGGTAGGAGAAACACACTTCTCTCTCTGTGTCTGTCTGTCTGTCTTTAGCTCTGTCTGTCTTTGTCTCTGTCTGATTGTCTGTCTGTCTTTGTCTCTGTCTGTCTTTGTCTCTGTCTGATTGTCTGTCTGTCTGTCTGTTTGCCCCCCCCCTCTCTCTCTCTCTCTCTCTCTCTCTCTCTCTCTCTCTCTCTCTCTCTCTCTCTCTCTCTCTCTTGCTGCTGTCTTTCTTTCGGTCTGTCTCTGTATCTCTCTCTGCCTGTCTGTCTGTCTGTCTCCCCCGCCCTCTCTCTGTAATGAACCATTTCTTCAAATGGGCCAATGGCCTTTTTGAATAAGTAGCATTGCGTCTTGCGTCTCTCTCTCTCTCTCTCTCTCTCTCTCTCTCTCTCTCTCTCTCTCTCTCTCTCTCTCTCTCTCTCTCTCTCTCTCTCTCTCTCTCTCTTCCTCTCTTCCTCTCTCTCTCTCTCTCTCTCTCTCTCTCTCTCTCTCTCTCTCTCTCCTCTCTTCCTCTCTCTCTCTCTCTCTCTCTCGTCTCTCTCTCTCTCTCTCTCTCTCTCTCTCTCTCTCTCTCTTTCTCTCTCTCTCTCTCTCTCTCTCTCTCTCTCTCTCTCTCTCTCTCTCTCTCTCTCTCTCCTCTCTCTCTCTCTCTCTCTCTCTCTCTCTCTCTCTCTCTCTCTCTCTCTCTCTCTCTCTCTCCTCTCCTCTCTCTCTCTCTTCCTCTCTTCCTCTCTCTCTCTCTCTCTCTCTCTCTCTCTCTCTCTCTCTCTCTCTCTCTCTCTCTCTCTCTCTCTCTCTCTCTCTCTCTCTCTCTCTCTGTCTGTCTCTCAGTACTTGCTTGGGGAAGGGGGTGCTGGGGTGTGTGTGTGCGTATTAAGATAGCGTTCATGTGCGTGCATGTTTCTTTTGTGTATGGTGTATGTGTGTCTGCGCTCGCGTGTGTGACCCATGCCTCGGTGTCTCCATGCCTTGCTTTCTTTGCGTCCCTCTTTTTGTATGCCTGACTCTCTCTCCGTCTCTCTTTCTCTCTTTCTCTCCGTGGTGACAGCCCTGACATGGCCTTAGTTGTCGACGGGGCTATAATTTTAATCTTAATCTCTCCCCCCCCCACTCTCTCTTTCTGTGCGCGCGCGCAGTGCGTGTGTGCATAGCTGTGTATGTGTGCGCGTGTGCAAGAATGAATGTGTGTTGTTCATTGCGTTAGTCTGTTCTGTATCTCTGCATGTAACCCAGAGGCGCTGAATTGTTTGTTTGCCTGCCTTTTGAAACAACTTATGATCCAATTTTGGAGTGATTTTGTTGAAGCCTGGTGTGTTAAGGAAGCAGCAATCCGTTAGATGTTGATTATACTACATTAGACATTGGATTCAATATAGACTTCTATTTGGAAAAATACGTAGGTTTTTTTTCTCCAGTTTTTAAATGACTTGTAGGACAACAAAATTGTTTTGCTGTAAAAAAGTAAAATAAAATAGAAACAACAAACAAACATCATCATCAGCAGCAGTAACAACAACAACAACAACACACGATTGCCTTTAATGGACGGAATAAAAAAAATATTGGACTTGACGTTCTTGTAGATACAGCGGCAGCGGTATGACTGTCCTGGGAGCAATAAAACCGAACGGAACGGAATTAGAAGAAAAAAAACCTCACGTAAAAACCACACACACGCCCGCGCACACACGCGCGTACGCACGCACACAACGCGCACGCACGCACGTATACACACACACACACACACACACGCGCGCGCGCGCACGCACGCACGCACGCGCACGCACGCACGCACGCGCACGCACACACACACACACACACACACACACACACACACACACACACACACACAGAGAAAGAGAGAGAGACAGAGACAGAGAGACTGTAAGAGAGAGAGAGAGAGAGAGAGAGAGAGAGAGAGAGAGAGAGAGAGAGAGAGAGAGAGAGAGAGAGAGAGAGAGAGAGAGAGGTGATATGGTAGGGGTGGGTCGAAGAAGAGGTGGAAAAAACCCTGCAAACTGGCAGAGAGACAGTGAAAGAGATAGACTGGGGAATGGGAGTGAATAACATGCAAGAAGGATTGGAGGTGGTGAGGAGGAGGGGGAGGAGGAAGAAGAAGAATAAGAAGAAGGAGAAGGGAAAGATAAAGTAGAAGCAGAAGCGCTCTTTGTTTTCGTGTGCGTTTGAGTCATTTTGTTTTCCAGTGTGATTGATTTACTCTGATCTCATTTCCACGTTATGTACATGTATATTTTGTCTAAGTTCATGCCAGTTTCCCCTTCTTCTTTCTTAGAACTTCTTTCGTTTAGCACCCACCGTCAGCATTCTGACGACTCTGATCCTCGTGCTCCTTGGGTTAATCAAAGACCATTCAAGCCATGGTCTCTACGAGACAGTCTTTGGTTCAATATACAAATTGCTCTTTTCCGTGTCAAGCTGGTCTTTTTGGTTCTCAGTAGTAAGGGGGAGCGAACAAATGCACCAGTTATCGTCCCAATTTCCTTCTTTTTTATCCTCTTTTTCTACAAAAACTGCATCAAGACATGCAAGCAAAAATAGATTTGTTATTAGTGGCTGTATTGAGCACTGACTAATGATCATGAAAAGCGCAATACATTGTAATGAAATGGCCAGTTGTTTGTGTTAAGGGGCTGTTTAGGTGCAGTTATAGTCCTTAGCCCTTAACACCAGATGGCGTTCTATCTAAAAAGAGTTTCTTAGCGACGGTAATTTCACTCTCTTTGCCTCTATTTGTCTGTCTGTCTGTCTCTCTCTCTCTCTCTCTCTCTCTCTCTCTCTCTCTCTCTCTCTCTCTCTCTCTCTCTCTCTCTCCCTCCCTCTCTCTCTCTCTCTCTCTCTCTCTCTCTCTCTCTCTCTCTCTCTCTCTCTCTCTCTCTCTCTCTCTCTCTCTCTCTCTCTCTCTCTCTCTCTCTCTCTCTCTCTCTCTCTCTCTGTGCGCGCGAACGGCAAAAAACCCAACCACACACCCCAACAACTGTATTCTATCTGATCAAGGGAATTAAAACAAGCCACGACAGTGATCCCGTGTTGGGCCACCAAAAGAGGCCATAAAATGTCTCGGGGCTTTTCTGATGGGTTTTGTACGTTGCGGTTTTCTGTAGCAGCTCTGCTCTGTCTTAACCTTCTATTTCTTTAGCATGTTGATCAATACGCGTCTCCTTGCATTTGTTATTGATTTAGAAAAAAACACCTGGCAAAGTAAAAATAGCAAACAATCGTACCTTGAAATATAATTTTTTTTAAAGGAAAGAATAACCCCACAAAATAAAAACAAAACACAAAGACTAAACGTCACTCTTTAAGCCTCACGCTGTCGGAATGCAGACGCAATCGATGCTTAAATAGACAGATCCCTCGAACGGCATCGAGCGAATCCCCTGACGTGTTTGGCATTATTACGTCTAGGTGGATTGGCACAGTTTCTCACGTCCCCTCCTGAGCCCCTTCACCGCTGCCCTGCCAAGCTGAAGTGATGTGTTGACTTTGGAGAGGGGGGAATGTTGCTCAATTCACCACCAAGCTGCCTGTCCGTCCGTCTGTCTGTCAACCGTTTTCTGTTGTTCCAAGGCAAACGGAGATCGAACCACGAACGGTAGGGAGATACAACCCCCCCCCTGCAATCTGTTGACAGGAGTTTGCAGGAGGTGTGTAAAAAAAAAAAAAAAGGTCGAGGGAAAGGGGCTTGTGTTTGTCAGGGATCAGTGGAAGGAATCCGATTCTTGTGGGCTCCACCAGGCTTGCTCTCGCCCTGCTCCTCTTTTTTACAGACGGCTCCCTGGGTGTTCGTTGTTTGTGCATAGAGTGCCAACACTGCAGTGTCTGTGTGCTCTCTCAGTTTGCGCGAAAGGGCAAACACTGCATTTGGAAGTTGGTTTATGTCACAGGAAAACGAGGAGGGCCTTTCTGCCCGCTTCCAGCCAACCTGCCGAGAGAACACATTAATTCTTCGGTGACATTCGCTAAACATATTGTTCAAACATGCGCTCGGTTCCCTGGGTGTGACTTTGTTTTTGCGGCGAAGTAGCCGAGCTAGCAGTCAGATGCTGAGAGTTCAAATCCTCCTAGATCACGCCTCTCAGTTCTGCTAGCGCGCAATATTCAGATGGGCATATCACCAGAATTGCACTAATGTAAATCACACGGTTTTCCCCCCACACTACTCTCATGTTGGATCATTCTTATGTGCTGTCGTATCTACTCTCTTGTTTGGATTTTCCTATGTTTTGATATTAAGTTACTTGCCTTATGCTGGGGTTTTCCTATGTCAGTCTCGAATATAATGCTTAACTCCTTGACTGCCATGTCACGTATCACATACTGCCTTGATGACATCACTGATGACATCATCAGATGAAGAGGAATAACTGATATGCTGGCTTTTTCTCTAACACAGTCAAGAAAGTTATATCCCCAGACCATTTTGCCAGATTGGCTCTATCAGTTGTCTTTTTCATGGCATAATTTGTACAATGATTTTTGCTTTAATTTTCTCTGGCAGTCAAGAGGTTAACACTGACAAATTATGATTTCGCCCTTCCTTTTTATTTTATTTTAATAATCAACTTGAATGTGTTAAGATGCTAGGAAAATAACACACGTACTTTGCAATGTTTATGTCTTTTTATGAAACAGAATGCGGAGACACTCAACGTATTCAAATCATTGCATATCAGTCGCCGATTCCAAACCCGTTATAGCTACATTTTTTTTAAAGTGTATTTCTGTAGTACTCCCCATTTTAATCCTCAGTTCCTGTTGCTTTCAATTCTCACAAGTCAATTATCGCAGCAATATCATCCACTTTCCCCAGTACCACCTACGTCTTCAATTCCACCCCCCACCCTCCTGTATTCCCTTCTTTCTCTCTACACAAACAAACACACGCACAGATGCAGACACCAAAATATTAAGAGCAACCTATCCTAATGATTGACAGAACCGTCAAGCTTGCTGCTACTTTGTCGTGGCTCCACTGACGAGAAAGCCCACTTAGGGCCAGCCCCCACGCAGGACCAATCCATTGCCCAAACAAAATGGCACCCATCAGGCGACGTATCTAAATTGCTGGAGAGAGGACACCAATAGCAAAACGGATGGGATAAGGTAAACTGATCGAATTGTGAGCCTCTCCCATTACATCCTCCCCAGTTTTCCTTCACATTGTCAGTTTTTTCCCCCCCTTCTTTTTGTATGCCTACTCCCAGTAAAAAGAAGAAAATCTGTTTAACGTCCTCCGGTCTGGAACAGACACATATGGGACATTAGTAGATATATAAAGATGGTGGGAACGATCCTGGAGGCAGTGCCCGGAGGCAGTGCAACACCAGGAAAGTCCCGAATTTTTAACAATACAGATGTGAACCCAGTAAAATCCAGATGAACTCCCAGTAAAAACAAAAGGATAGCAATTTTTGTTGCGATCCATGTTCCATAAGAACTGGAATGGGTAACTAGTAGGGCTGTGCGTTCGTTACTCTGCTTGTCTGCGACAA
>CM065680.1:24522634-24525134 GCA_017654935.2 Phymorhynchus buccinoides
AGAGAGAGAGAGAGAGAGAGAGAACGCTGAACGCTGAACATTTATTGTCATTACCTCAAGGGTCTGGTGACAAGGGGGGTAAAAGGAATAACAAAGTTCGGCCAATCACACAATCATCATGCAATAGAAAATATATCATAGAAAATAGAAAACAAATAGAAAATAACGTGATTTGGTACAATCATAATCATTAGTTTATGTATATTCACTATTGAGAGTTATTCCGCTTCTTTCAGACGCACCCTCTGCGCCTCAGAAGAGAGAGAGAGAGAGAGAGAGAGAGAGAGAGAGAGAGAGAGAGAGAGAGAGAGAGAGAGAGAGAGAGAGAGAGACAGACAGACAGACAGACAGACAGACAGACAGACAGACAGACAGACAGACAGACAGACAGAGACAGAGAGACAGACAGAGACAGAGGGAGACAGAGACAGATATTACAGATCAAACAGGTCTAATCGATTAATATTGACAGCACAGGGGGGCTAATCTTGCCCAGCACATGCATGTGCTGTCTATTTAGTTGGATATAATAACAGTGACAGCCCTGCAGCGGTGATGCATGTGTTACGCCCAATCCGTGAAATTGCCCATTTCATGAAATAGGCAAAATGGCTTGCCCTGTTCGTGAAATGGCCAATTTAAAATTTACTATTTAGAAAAGCAATATGAATGAAACATTGTTTTCGTTCATTAACACGAAGAGATCAAGAATTGGTGCAAACAGATGAGAAATAATGCCTAAATACGAGTTTACTTCCGTTATTCAGACTTAATTTGATAAAACGTTTGATACATGTTGCTCAGGCATGCCCCAGAGTAGCATGTGGTAGTGTTGGGGGTTAGGATGGGGGTGAAAATACAATGTAGAAAAGTATGCTACTGTTGAAGCAACCTTAATCAACACCTGTGTGGGCGGGAATTGAAAAATGTGATAAACATTGTCCATTTCATGAATTGGGCAAAATGATTTGCCCATTTGATGAAATGGGCAATTTCACGGATTGGGCGTAACACATGCATATGTCATAAGCAAGTAAGCTCCATTGTCCAAGGCTGGCCTATGACATATTGCTGATCGATCCAGTCAGTAACAACAACGTGAAACGACGAGTTAAGCTTGAAACGAGATATGGCTAAAAATAGATTTTCGGTTTTCAAGGTCGTACGTCAAGGTCACGACGGCAAAATGGTTTGCGCGGATCTCTTCCTATTAAGGTGGCACACTTCACACACAATTTGACGCGATTCGGGCAAGCGGTTCGGGAGATATCCTTGGGACAGACAGAAAAACACACACCAAAAAACAACAACAAAACAAACAAACATACAAACCAGCCCATCGCAATAGTCCGATCACCTTTGGTGACGGACAACAACAACAACAACAACAACAACAACAACAACAACAACCCCCCAGCAGTGTTTGTTTGGTTTATTCGGGTATCTTGTCGCCCGTTGCAACACAAAGGGTTCTTGCCATCATGTCATCAAAGGACCTAATTTAGGTTCCATTACCAGAATCACGCTCCCTGTTTGTCTGAACACCCATTGTTCCCCTTTTGAATAGGCTCTGATGAGATGAGAAAGACGGGAGTTTTTGAGAGCTTGAAGGGGGGGGGGGGGGAGAGAGAGAGAGAGAGAGAGAGAGAGAGAGAGAGAGAGAGAGAGAGAGAGAGAGAGAGAGAGAGAGAGAGAGAGAGAGAGAGAGAGAGAGAGAGAGAGAGAGAGAGAGAGAGAGAGAGAGAGAGAGAGAGAGAGAGAGAGAGAGAGAGAGAGAGAGAGAGAGAGAGAGAGAGAGAGAGAGAGATTTTTGTTTGTATTTCTGCTCATTATGACAAAAATTGTGATATCCTTTCTTTTGCTGAAACACAAACCAAACAAGCGCCATATGAATGTTGTTTTGTGTCTACCTTCCTTTGTTTGCTTGATAGGCCGACTGCAAGAGACACACAAGGAACAGGTCTGTGTTGTTGCTGCGCATGTTTTTCCCCATAGGATTTTCATTCGGCGCTGTTTGCCTTTTTCTTTAAATGGTAGGTCTTCTTCTTCTTCTTGCATATAGCATCCTCCATCAACAATTTGATGATTATGACGCTTACGACGTGGGGGGTTTGTGGCAGCGCAAAATGTTGCAACGCGTCAAAATGTTTCAGTTGTAACATTTTGACGCCTTGCAACATTTTGCGCGGAAAGTCCTGCGGCAAAATGTTACAATTGTAACATTTTGCCGCGTTGTAGCATTTTGCACGGAAAGCCTGCGGCAAAATGTTACAATTTTGTTAGAATTGTAACATCTTGCGCGAGGCCACCGGGGCGCCAAGCGCACTTTGTTACAATTGTAACATTTTGCGCGAGGCGCCCACCTTTGATTGAAAGTTTTCAATTGTAACATTTTGACGCGTTGTAACATTTTGCCCGGGGCGCCTCGCGCAAAATGTTACAATTCTAACAAAATTGTAACATTTCGCCGCAGGCTTTCCGGGCAAAATGTTACAACGCG
>CM065680.1:24530134-24540134 GCA_017654935.2 Phymorhynchus buccinoides
ACGACAACCCGCATTTTAGCATTTCTACAATTGTCTGAAAATAATGTCAGATAAAACGCGAAAATATAAAGCCGTCATCATTACTGGAGAAAAACGACAATGTAAATACCATCATCATAAAAAACATAACTATATGAAAGCCATCATCTACTGAAGAGGATAGCAGCCATACGAATGAAATCATTGTCTAAAGGGGCACCCTGACGGATGAGGTTTTGCAAGAAACACGTCGAGATCAACAGGAAAATACCCTTTACATGGATCGCAACACTCACTTTGCTCTGGTTTCCTAGAAATCAAACCGTCAAATCGGCGATTCCTCCTTGGCGGAGGTGCTGGGAGTCAAATTCTTTCAGTGAAATGTCCGCCTGAGTTAGACCAAATCGTTTGCACGAAATTTCCGCAATACAAACCTTTTTATACAGTTTACCAAAAGGAGTTTCGCTCACAACAAAGGAAATGGCTCCAAAGTTGTTTTTACTGCACTACAAAGAAGAAAAAGCTTCAAACCCTGAGTGGCCTCCACCCACCCCGTCCAAAATAGCTTCTCTCTCCGGCAAATCCGCCAATGAGGAATCGCCGTTTTCACGGTTTGATTTCTAGGAAACCAGAGCAAAGTGAGTGTTCCGATCCTTGGAAAGGCTGTCTTTCTGGTGACCTCGACATGTTTCTTGCAAAAACTCATCCGTCACGGTGCCCCTTTAACTAAGTTAGCCACTGAGCTACGGCGGCTGGTATTGAAGTACAGTAACAACACTGTGAAAATTAACAATATGTAGGGCCTAGTTATAAAAACAAAACAAATGCTGTAATGCAAATGCCATCATTCTCATGACAAGAAAAAGAAAGAAAAAAAATCAACCGTGTTAACTGTATGGACTGAAAAAATAATGTTGGTTGTAACAATTTGACCATTATCATCAAGTTACAAAATTGAAGATTGTTAGGACTATTTTTCCATCTGAAAAGTGACAATGAAGTGAATGCGAGAAGTTGCACAATACACAAACACGGTCATTATCTAACAAGAGCTACAGCTACGTATAGGAATACAGATAGAATCTGAACAGTTTCAAGAATATAAATGCCGTTAATTATCCACAGAAATGTTTGAAACAAAAGCAACAAAGTGAACGCCATCATCATCTTGAAAGTTAGGCAATTTCTGTGCCATCATCAAAGCACAGAGTAATGTTGTGATGAAGGCTAGAAGGGGTCGTTTTTGTTTTAAAACCGTTTGAACTGATTATTGTCTTCTACAAAATGTCAAAAAGATCGCTTTTCCCCTAAATGTCAACAAATCTTTAATAATAATTTTTAAAATGATGCTTAATATTGAGAGCAGAAATTGGCGATTGAAGGTTAACAAAGAGTATTATTATAGCCGAAGGCCATTTTCTTCAATTTTGAAGGTCGCTCGTGTTTCTTTGTAAGGTCAAAGTGAAACATCAACGTAAGAAGCCAGTGTGCTACTGTCAGCTGTAAGCTTGGGTCGTTTCACAAGGGCTAACGTTACGTAGCGTGAGAGCAAATCGGCAAAAACGGTCTAAGAAAGACCCTTCGTTTGCCGATAGCTCGCGTAATGTTTTGTTCTCTCTCGCGCCCTAGCACCCCGCAAACTGTTAGCTGCATCATGGGAAATGGGCAACTTTTTGTTATAACTTCCGGCTAAAATTAGTTATCGAACGTAACTTTTTGTTTACAAATGGAATACAAAGTCTAGAAAGTGGATACAGACAAATATTCTTCACTCTACCGCGAAAATATATGGGATGATTTTAGCAAAGTAAACAAATACAAGTATTTTTGAGTGCTCTTTCTTAATTTTCCATCACGTTAGATGGCATAATGTAGTGCAAACTTCATTTTCTGCACACAAATAGACAATGAAATGGAAATATTTGTACAACCTGTCAGTGAGGTATGATTTATCTCCCTTTTGATAGCAACTCCTTTCTTTCTCTGAAAGTGAAGAGTTAGCTATTAGAGTTCTCTTTACTTAGCAAACGTTATTCGCGGTTAGTGGTGTTTCTTAGACCCCTTTTGGCGTAACAGTTATGCGCGCGGCGACCGTCGCCTTGAGAAGCTGGACCCAGGTTTCACGATCAGTTGGGATGGGGATGGGGTGGGTGTTATTGGGGTGTGGGTGGGGTACATATAGTACACTGCTATTTGCATGCAGTGGCTCTCTTTGGTAGAAATAGATCAATGGTACCTTGGGGGAAAGTACGGGCAATCACTGGTAGGAATGGTAATGGGAGTGGGGGTGGAGATGGTAAGAAAGGGTATTGGAGAGGGTAAGGGGGTCAGAGAGAGAGAGAGAGAGAGAGAGAGAGAGAGAGAGAGAGAGAGAGAGCAATGCAATGCATCCTAAGTTGGCATTCTAAGTCTAAAAGGAGAGTAGCAGTGATTTTATCGTTCGCTAAGGAGAGTAGCAAACAATTCGGATATTATCATTCAAGAATGATAGCGATACGTACAAACAGTTTAAACAGAGTAACAGAAATGGCCATGTCGTCAGCAGAGATTAATGTGATGCATTGCACAGACTGAATAAGGAAAACAATGTGCTCCCAGGAAGCAACAAAAGTAAGTGCTCTTCTGTAAACGACCTGGTGATCGTATCCTGCAAATGGCAATGTTGGCAATGAGATACCAATTTGTTTTACACCCTTTGTCTATCTATTATGTCATCAAGCTGAAAGCAATAACGTTGATGAAAGGTAAACAATAATATAAGCCGTAGCTAACTAGCAAGTACGTACTCTATCTAGCTTTGAGGACCGAACGAACCATCTCTCTCTCTCTCTCTCTCTCTCTCTCTCTCTCTCTCTCTCTCTCTCTCTCTCTCTCTCTCTCTCTCTCTCTCTCTCTCTCTCTCTCTCTCTCTCTCTCTCATACTTTTTCAAATTCCTATTATTGTCTGTCTGTTGTCCTTTTCTCCCTCTTACATTGTTATTTTGCATTGTTATTCTTGATGATGGTTGTTTGATGGATTGCTTTCATGCTTATGTTACTTTATAATATTTTTGCATTACTCATTTGTTGGTCTGTTAGTTTTCTTGTTTGGCCACAGGACTGAGTGTAAAAAACCAATGCTTATCTCATTACCCTGTACACATAAAAATTCGTTTAGTTTCGTTTCGTTTCTCTATGTCTGTCTGTCTGTCTGTCTCTCTCTCTCTCTCTCTCTCTCTCTCTCTCTCTCTCTCTCTCTCTCTCTCTCTCTCTCTCTCTCTCTCTCTCTCTCTCTCTCTCTCTCTCTCTCTCTCTCTCTCTCTCTCTCTCTCTCTCTCTCTCTCTCTCTCTCTCTCTCTCTCTCTCTCTCTCTCTCTCTCTCTCTCTCTCTCTCTCTCTCTCTCTCTCTCTCTCTCTCTCTCTCTCAAATCCTCGAGATTTGTTGTGCATTACCTATTGCCTCTTGTATGCAATGTTGCATTTGAACACGGTTTCAGTCAAATTGGTGGGGTTCCAATTTACCGCCTTTTGTGACAGGTCATCTTTTCACATCTTTTCGCGGTCAGGTGTTATATTTTAGGAACAAGAAGGTTTATTTATAGACTCTAATAACAAGAGTTTTCCCCACTTCATTCCGTTCTTCAGCCCGCTGCCCTTGAAACACTTACAGTTCCAGCGTTAAGTTGGTGACCTTGTTTCCCCCTCTTCTCTTTTCTGGTACAAATCCACCATTAATCTTCAACACGAGTGTTCCGTCATCAACGGTAGCTTTTGATTGAGGGGGCTGAAGGGTGCAAACCCTTCTCTCCGGCAGCATTCCGAGCTATAAACAGATCTGATAGTTACGTGAAAAATGCGATTAGCGGCGCTAGTTAATTCCTCGGTCTTTGAGGGAGAAAAGAAAAGACAAGTGGCGGAGACGCTCGATGGGTTGGTGCGAACGAGTAGAAGGCTGCTTTCCCACAGTTTTCGACTGGTTGGGATTTTGAAGCACCCTCCTTCATTGGGTCTGGTTCCAACATATTTCTTTCGTGTGTGTGGATGTTTCACAGGTAGCAGCGGTCCAATTACGGGTGAGTACTTAATGATTCAATTCTGAACATAACGGATCTTTCAGTCTTTCCACCACTTGTTTTATATTCTTCCTGGCCAATGAATCTTCATTAGCTTCAAACTACACTAGCCACGCTGTTCGACCTTCTTTTCAAAGACGGTTCACTGCTGTTGATAATTATATCCTAAAAGATGTATGTGTTTGGAAGGGAGGTTATGAAAGAGAGAGGAAGAGGAGGATGAAAAGTGAGAGCGAATGGCAAAACAGATGCTCAGTAACTGGGTAAGACCGCACGCAAGGTAAAACAAAAAGCTCTTTTTTTTTCTGGCAGTGAAATATCGTTTGCTATGATTGAATTACCCGGAAGACTTCTCCCGAACCGGAGCAAGGAATGGAAAGAATGGAACAGGTAAAAGGCGAAGCACGGCAGATAAGATCCCGAGCGTAATCGCTTCAAGGACCTGACTGACGTAGGTAGGCAGGCGAGATGCCTTTGCCCCCTATCATCACAGAGTTCGGTATGGAGTAAAAGCAACAGAACTTCTGTCAGTGCGTCTGGAGTAGAAAGTAGGGAAAGAGAAGGTCCCATGGCACTTGGCCCTTCTTGGAGTGTCAGGAACCTTCAGGCGGGGTGGTCCGCCACTTGTCTCTACTCTGGGCAAAATGGAGACCACTCTAGCTGAAGACAATTTATCTTTGTTATGGCTTCTTCTTTTTCATGTTTTAGACCCTTCTTCTGCATTTTGTTTTTGGCTCTGCTCTCAGTGGGCTAATTTCTGCAGTGAAATAAAGGACACTGAGCTCTACTGTCCTACTGTCTTCGCTGTAGTGCTGTTGGCAATGGCTCAGTGGTGTGGTCTCGTCTTTGGTCCTCTCAGGGCGCGAAGGGTGTGATTGGAACAGACAATTTCTTGTTTTGTTCAGAACAGGCAGGGGAAGGTAGTTCGGGATGGATATTTGTGTGTGTGTGTGGGGTTGGGGGTGTGGGTGTGGGTGTGGGTGTGGTGTGTGAGGTGAGAGGGAGTGGGTGGGAGGGAGGGAGGGAGGGAGGGAGGGAGGGAGAGGGAGGAGGGAGGGAGGGAGGAGAGGGAGGGAGGAGAGGGAGGGAGGGAGGGAGGTGAGTGAGTGAGTGAGTGAGTGAGAGAGAGAGAGAGAGAGAGAGAGAGAGAGAGAGAGAGAGAGAGAGAGAGTGAGTGAGTGAGTGAGTGAGTGAGTGAGTGAGTGAGTGAGTGAGTGAGAGAGAGAGAGAGAGAGAGAGAGAGAGAGAGAGAGAGAGAGAGAGAGAGAGAGAGGTGGTTGGTAATGTTTTCATTTTCTTTTCTGTTTTCCTCGGGCATTTTTAAATTTTAAAGACTGAGGCATCCTGTCTATGTTTTCACCAGAACATCATGAAAATGTTACTTTATAGCTTAGACGTTTTTGAATTACCATTGCTCTCAAACATGAATGTTCGCCTTGGCTTAAGGCTGTGTCAGACCAATTGACATAGGCTAGAACACCAAGGCTACATCAAAATGTTGTGCTATGCACAGTTATGCGGGGATTGTCTTTAGCCATGACAAGTTCCTAGCATAACATCATCAGTCTCAACATCATCATCTCCCGAAGACAGAGTGTGGCTGCCCACGTGGCGGGGTAATCAGAAACGGTCACACACGTAATGTACTATAGTGCACCATAGTGTTGTTGTTGTTGTTGTTCCCTGGCTCAACGACTCCAGGGATCATCCCAACAGCCAGAGCACTTGAACAATTCAGTACAAATGCACCAGCTAGGGATGAGAACATTACGTGTGTGACCGTTTTTGATTACTCCGCCATGTGGGCAGCCGCACTCCGTCTTCGGGGTATTTTAGACTGATGATGTTATGCTGGGAGCTTGTCATGGCTTAAGACAATCCCCGCACAACCATTCAGAGCATAACAACATTTTGATGTAGCCTTGGCGTTCTAGCTTATGTCAACTGGTCTGACGCAGCTTCATGCCGAGGCAACCCATAGTGTTAATAAGTGCTCCGCTGTTGGGATGATCCCTGGAGTCTTTTAGCCAGGGTAAGCCAACAACAACAACAAACTTGGCTGTATTTGCTCTGGCTCTTAGTGGTACAGCCTTTGGAACCACCCCAAAAACTTAACTGTCCTAAAATTCACATGGTTCAGAGACAATGCAACACTTCTATGAACAAATTTCAGCCCAACTTTTTAGAATAATAATTGTGATGGTGGTGGCAGTAAGGAGGATACAGGTATTTGGAAAGAGATTCGTGTAGGGAAAATCATTCAGTCCTTTGGGGCAAAGGGTGGACAATGAAAAGGCGGGGAAGGGGGTGGGGGATCTCTCCCAACGACGAAACCTGAATCTTAAGCAAACTGGCGACTCCGTTGTCGGAGGACTGCAAACTGAACGAAACCAGAAAGCTGTCCCTGAGAGCGGAGACCGGGAGGCTGATTGGTCGACGTTTAGTTGCCAGGATGAAAGGGGCCTAATGGAAAGAAGCGCCCGCATGCACCAATGGTTTGCAATGTCCGCAGAGCTTTCTAATGGACAGCTTGGGTAAAAATTGCAATTCATGGACATCAGGGAACGCCAGGGTATGCTGTCGCTGCTGTTATCTTTCTTTTTTGTTTTATTTATTTATTTTGTGACGTGTGCTTATCCATTTTTATTCTCGCTTGATGCGCGCAAAGAGCCGAGTTGTTTACCAACGATTTATCTTGTCCCCTTGGCCCTGTCCTGTTGCAGGCAGTAAATGTGGAGAGAGTTGATGGATAAACAGACCACCACCCACACCATTGACCCCTTTTTTGTTCACCATTGTCTCCTTCCAAAGGGAAGTTTGGAGTGTGTGTGTGTGTGTGTGTGTGTGTGTGTGTGTGTGTGTGTGTGTGTGTGTGTGTGTGTGTGTGTGTGTGTGTGTGTGTGTGTGTGTGTGTGTGTGTGTGTGTGTGTGTGTGTTCTTCTTCTTCTTCTTCTTCTTCTTCTTCTTCTTCTTCTTCTTCTTCTTCTTCTTCTTCTTCTTCTTCTTCTTCTTCTTCTTCTTCTTCTTCTTTTCAGTTTAACGTCCTTCCACTAAAAGTGATTCAGACAATATTATATTGTAGTGCGATGTTGGTGTGGTGAGTGTGAGTGGGTGTGCCTGTAAATGTGTGTAAGCATTAAAGTAAGTGATAGGATAGTGATGCAGACCTAATCATAACCCCACCCCCACCCCCCATTAAAATAAAGTTAAATTTACATTTAAAGAATATAATCGAACAATGAACAATGTTAATGATAAATACCGCGCGCGCGTGTGTGTGTGTGTGTGTGTGTGTGTGCGTGTGCGTGTGCGTGTGCGTGTGCGTGTGCGTGCGTGTGTGTTTGTGCGTGCGTGCGTGCGTGCGTGCGTGCCCGCTTGCACTTGCGCTCACACGTCTTTCTGTGTGTAGAGTTTTCAAAATGGCTGGACCTTCAAATCCATCCCAATCACTCCGTTTCCTGCTCGGCCCCAGTTCCCCGTTTTCAATCGCTTTCCTTGCCAAGGCCAAAAAGTGTCTACAAATAGGAAGAGAGTGTCTCCTTTGATAAATTGCCCATTAACCGCACACCTTTTTCCTGAGGCTTTTAGTTTCATTCCGCTCAACAAAAGCTGTGAACAGCCAGCAATGGCACAGACACACTCAGGGACACATTTTCTGTATGGCTGGCTGTAGCGTCAGCAGGTCCATGATATGGAGATCAATATGCATTTGATTTGGTCAGGCTTTATGAGCTGCGTTTTCTTAAAATATTGCAGCTCTCCTTTTATTCCCCCCCCCTAACAATTCTGGGGCAAATATCACCCCACCCCACCCCCGCCTATCACTCTTTGCACCTTCTAACCTTTGAGTTAATGCTTAGGCAGATAATTGCTGCAAGAATTATTGCTGACATTTCTGGAATGGACTAAATGAAAAAATAAAAGGAATTAATTTTGAAAGTATCAAATATAGCTGACCTGTGTGTGTGTGTGTGTGTGTGTGTGTGTGTGTGTGTGTGTGTGTGTGTGTGTGTGTGTGTGTGTGTGTGGTGTGTGGTGTGTGTGTGTGTGTGTGTGTGTGGTGTGTGATGTGTGTGTGTGTGTGTGGTGTGGTTTGTGGTGTGTGTGTGTGTGTGTGTGTGTGTGTGTGTGTGTGTGTGTGTGTGTGTGTGTGTGTGTGTGTGTGCGTGCGTGCGTGCGTGCATGCACACACACACATACACACTTTGCTTGCCTCCACCATTTGCTTCAAAACACAGCCTCTGGCTAAAGAAAGAATCCAGGTTTTCTATAGAAACAAATAAAGAAAGAAAACGCAAACACGATCTTTCAATTTAGCAATTTATTCATTTTTGTGTTTTGTTGTTTAAAAATGCAAGCTGGTCTAAAGAAATCTTTGCACAATCAGTGATCTTGTTAACCCCACTTAAAAGGGTTGTAGCTTTGTTGCCTTCATTGTTGACCTATTTCTGTCTGAATCATTTTGTGGTGTTAAGAGCATTCATTTATTCATTTTAGTACGAACAAAAAACTTAAGAAAGGAAAAACAAAAAACAAGAAAAAAGACGAACATGGAAGATAGAAAAAAAGCAAAGGCAAATAATGAAAGAGCAAAGACGTTATTCTCTTGAAATTTTATTCGTATAATAAAGAAGTCATGATACATGACAAATAATTGCTGTTTATGAGGAAAGTGGAAAATCCCAGCTCTTTGTTTGTGATTTTTTGGGGGCGCGCTAATTGACATACGTGTGTGGTTTTATTGACTTGACAAATCCAAAGCTTATGCATATAAAAGAACTGCAACTGGTTTCACCATCATCATCTATTTGTAAATGGGTCAGTCTTTTCGTTTTGTTTTGTTTTGTTTTGTTACGACAAATGCACACGCTTTTTTGTGTGAAAAGGCTCTATGAACTGGATGTTGGAATGTGTCATTTTACAAAACAAACAAACAAACAAACTTAAACCCTACAACCAACAACCAGCAAGAAACTATAAGATTTAATTTCGTGGCGCCTTTATCCCATTTTATGTATCACAGAATTGAAGAAAAACAAACAAATTCGTCCATATATTAATTTCACCCGACACCTCTCCAAACTCCAAAGTCAATTATTTCAATGTTCCACGATACCTTAGTTTCTGTTCTGTTTTGTTTGTTTGTAAGCATGAAAACTGCTAGTAAAAAAGTTTAATACAAAAAAGCAATCCTTATATTAGTTTATCGTGAAACTTGATAAAACATTTTCTTTTTTTTTAAAAAGAGGAAAAAAAAACCTCGAAAGAAAAACAAAAGGATGTGTGTGTGTGTCAAGTCAAGTCAAGTCAAAATGATCTTTATTGACGATAAAAGAATAAATGTGTGTGTGTGTGCGTGTGCGTGCGTGCGCGTGTACGTGTGTGCGTGCGTGCGTGCGTGTGAAACAAACTTCCTCTCTCTCTCCGTCAGCGACCGACCCTCTCTGCTTTCAAAGCTAACCTCAAAACCCACCTGTTCCCCCCGTCATTAAAGCTCCGCTCTCTTTCTCTTCTCTCTCTTGCCATTAGGTCTGTTTCTGCTATATTCCATTTATGTCATCCGTGTGTTCGCTTGGTATTGCGCTTTTGTTTGAATGCGCTATGAATGCTAACGTGTGTGTGCGCTTTGATTTGATTTCTATCAAGATTCAGCGCCGTATAAATACTGTATGTTGTTGTTGTTGGAGAGGGGGGGGGGGGGGGGGGGGGGGGGGGGGGGGGGTAGTGGTATAAGGGAACGATACGAGAGCAGGAATATAGGGAGACTAGAGAACAGATGGGTGGAGGGGGGAAGCATGATGGAGTGACGCTGGACAGAGAGTGATGCATCGACACGTCAGTACTTGTTGTTTGCTGTTCTTTGTTCTGTCACCACCCCACCCACACCTCATTCCCACCTTCCCTGCTCTTCCCACAGTTAGGTAGCATTTGGTTGGTTTAAATGATTTTTTTTATTGACAAGCAAAACA
>CM065680.1:24547634-24550134 GCA_017654935.2 Phymorhynchus buccinoides
ATGTTATTAAACCAGCATGAGAATGGTAAGCAAAACTGGGTATCGGATATAAAGACGTTTCTTTTCCAAAATGGGTTTGGTTTTGTGTGGAATAACCATGGAGTTGAACATGATAAGGCCTTTATTTATGAATTGAGAGAACGCTTAATTTCATCGTATCAACAGACTTGGCATTCCGAAATGGACAACAAAGAAAAATACGAATGGTTTTTGCGTTTTAATAGCGACCTACAGCCCGAAAAATATCTATCTATTGTAACAAGAAAATGGCATAGGGATTCGTTTGTACGTTTTCGTACGAGAACTCTTGGTCTGTATTGTAATAAGCGATGGTATAATACCGAAATACAGTATGACGTTAATTGTCCAGTGTGTAAATTGAATTTGGTAGAAGACGAGTTTCATTTCTTCTTCCAATGTGAACTGTATGAAAATGTACGAAAGAAAAGTGATGTTTTCAAATCATTCTGGGCTGCGAGATATGACTTGATGGCTTTGCTGCAAACAAAGAAAGAAGATTATATAAAATCAATAGCAGAATTTGTAGCAGAGGCATCTAAACTACGGAAAAAGAAACTTGACATTGTAGTATAATCACAAGTGATCATGTAAACTACGTCTTGTTATTTAGACCTGCTGGTCGCTTAGTATTGGTATATATAGATTATGCTTGTAGATTCATTTTTGTCTTTTAGTTATGTGACAAAAACTTTGTTCGTTTCTTTTTATTTTATTTTTCTGAACTAATATGTTAAAATTGTGTGCCTCTATGTCAAATGGCATGTTAACTGCTGATGACATTAAAACACTTTCATTTGTCATTTGTCATTTGTCATTTCATTTGTCATTTGTCTCTCTCACACACACACACACACACACACACACACACACACACACACACACACACACACACACACACACACACACACACACACACATTGATTGCAGGGATAGCCTCTGCACTTTGCATCATCTTCTTGAGTCCATGATTTCCTCATCTAAATGACTGCTTCACAATAGCTCTGTCTCTGAATCTCTGTCTTCTCTCTCTCTCTGTGTCTCTCTGTCTCTGTCTCTCTCTCTCTCTCTCTCTCTCTCTCTCTCTCTGTCTCTCTCTCTCTCTCTCTCTCTCTCTCTCTCTCTCTCTCTCTCTCTCTCTCTCTCTCTCTCTCTCTCTCTCTCTCTCTCTCTCTCTCTCTCTCTCTCTCTCTCTCACGCGAAAGAATTATTGTAAGTTTTTGTATTATAAAGTATATAAACGAACTTGAGAGGAAAAGTATGGGATGTGGGGGGAGAGCACGTGAGAATGTGTGTACCTGTTTATATATATATACATGTACGTGAGAGACAGACAGACAGACAGACAGACAGAGAGTGACAGTCAGAGACAGAGGGCAATGTCAATGTCAATGATTAGCTGGGTGTGTGCAATGCACGTGCATGCAGTTGCCGGGTGGCGGGACGGAGTGGGGTAGGCGGCAGGGTTTCACATGTTCGATCCGTCAACGTCTGCTCTAGGCTTGATGACCGAGTTAGTTTGGGAGAGGAAGGAAAGGGAGCAGAAGATGTGATAAGGAAGGGGGGTATTGTAGGATCAGGAGGAGGCAGCAAGGTTACTGGAACGCATCAACTGTTACATGTGTGTCTCTAAGTGAGGGATTCTGCGGAGGAAAGACAGCACCGGTTAAGTTGTCTTTAAACACATTAATGTTTCCAGTGACATGGGATTTACGAGACAGTCGCACCGGTTTTGGGGTTAGAGCAGTGAGATATGTATAGAAGGGCCTAGTGCTTGTTAGGCAAAGTTATATAGTTTAGACACCCCCCATGACATTTTCGGATTGAAATGTGTGAATGAGAAGCAACATTCTGCCATTCTTTGGATAGGGATAGGGCTAGGATCAGTCTAGGGTTATTGTCATGAGACTGAAATTACCAGAATTAGAGATTGAGAGTTGTAAGCATGCGTGGGTGTCAGAACTACAACTTAGCTTTTACTAAGGACATTTTTTTAATGTGTGGAACAGAATGCGGGAAAAACAACAACGAATTTTTGTTGACGGATATACTGCAAAAGAAAATTGTTTAAACTTCCAGACTACTGTCCTATCATTCAGTGACGATGTCTTATGTGTTAGAATTGATTGTTCTTTTGCGTTTTCCAAGTCATTGATTCTGAAGACAGCCGCCAGGGTATAGCAAACTAATCGTCACAATCAAACGGAAAAGCTGCCTCCCCCGTCAGGTAGTGTGTTGTGAATGGAGAGGGAGAGGGAATTATCGCATGAGTCAGATACGAAGGCTGAGTAAACGGGTGGAGCCGGTGCCACCGTGACTGTTAGTGTCTGTTCGGGATACAGGCTATTAATCCTTTGTCCTTTGCTTTGTTCTGTAGGCTTTGTTACACAAGTCAAGTCGCGTCGAGAATGAAAAGAATAAAGTCTTTGTGTTTTGTAAGTAGCTGTGTCGGTTAGTCATCGCCTCGAAACAGCTGGTACAA
>CM065680.1:24552634-24555134 GCA_017654935.2 Phymorhynchus buccinoides
CCTAACCCTTACTTTCTGAAGGGAAAGCAAAATGGTCATTAAAGGGGCCCGAAAGGAATCATTACGGCGTCACGCTTTCGGGAGTTTTTGACATCACACTAACAAGGTCTGTTCAGTGTTTTGTGCGGTCTCCTAATCACTGTCACACGTACATTCTCCCCATTCTTGTTATTTAAATTAGGCCCATTATGTTATATCTTTTTAATAAGCATGGGCGTAAATCTTCATTGCGCGTGCTTAGACTGCGTGGGAATGCACTTGTCCAAGGCGGAGGAGAGAGTGAGGAAGGGAGAGAGAGTGAGAGGAGAGAGAGAGGTAGAGAGGGAGAGAGAGAGAGAGAGAGAGAGAGAGAGAGAGAGAGAGAGAGAGAGAGAGAGAGAGAGAGAGAGAGTGAGTGTGTGTGTGCGCGTGTGAGTATATGTATGTGTATGCGCGCGCGGTGTGTGTGTGTGTGTGTAATGTATATATGTGTGTATGTGTGTGTGTGTACGTGTGAAAGAGAGAGAGAGAGAGAGAGAGAGAGAGAGAGAGAGAGAGAGAGAGAGAGAGAGAGAGAGAGAGAGTGAGTGTGAGAGAGAGAGAGAGAGAGTGTGAGAGAGAGAGAGAGAGAGAGAGAGAGAGAGAGAGAGAGAGAGAGAGAGAGAGAGAGAGAGAGAGAGAGAGAGAGAGAGACAGAGAGACACAGAGAGAGAGAGAGAGAGAGAGAGAGAGAGAGAGAGAGAGAACGAACGAACGAAATTTTATTTATACAGGGGTAATGAGATAAGTATGCATACCTTTTTACACCCAGCCCTGAAGAGAGAGAGGGAGAGCGAGAGCGCGAACGAACGAACGAACGAACGAGCGAACGAACTAATGTAGAGTAGTGTTACTTTGTATAATTGTCTGTCATTGTGTGAGTCATTGACTTCACTGCACACGGTAGCCAACAAATCATTGTCAATGCTGTTTGAACAGAACTATCACCCAGCACGGGCGTGCACATTCCTGTATGCATATATGTGTTTGTCTGTCTGTGTGTGTATTTGAGCTAGCGTCTGTGCAAAGAACCCAAGAGTTGTGGTCCCACCTTTGGGATGGGAACACTATTGTTATTGTACCGGCAAACTCTTTTATTTCTTTCGTTTTATTCCCCCCCCCCCCCCTTTTTTCCCCCCTACGATTTTCTTGTTCTTGCGTGTCTCATTTTTTTACAAATAGGTTCCAGACTCCTATGGGACTGTTGCAGACTATCCATACCAGGAAAACTTTTGTTGGGAAGATGTGTGTGTGTGTGTGTGTGTGTGTGTGTGTGTGTGTGTGTGTGTGTGTGTGTGTGTGTGTGTGTGTGTGTGTGTGTGTGTGTGTGTGTGAGAGAGAGAGAGAGAGAGAGAGAGAGAGAGAGAGAGAGAGAGAGAGAGAGAGAGAGAGAGAGAGAGAGAGAGGTGGAGAAAAAGAGGACAGAGAGAGAGAGAGAGAGAGAGAGAGAGAGAGAGAGAGAGAGAGAGAGAGAGAGAGAGAGAGAGAGAGAGAGAGAGAGAGAGAGAGAGACAGAGAGAGAGAGAGAGAGAGAGAGAGAGAGAGAGAGAGAGAGAGAGAGAGAGAGAGAGAGAGAGAGAGAGAGCACGCGCAAACAGAGACGCACACAAAACTGTTGATTGGGAATCCCGTAGAGAAAAGCCCAGCAGTCTTTGTTGATTCCACTTTCTACAATAGCCCAGACAGGCGGCCAGATCGATCCAAATTACCTTGCTAGCCCAACGTTCTCTTTGTTTTCCTTCACTTCAATTGCTTCTCTGCCTTGCCGTCTCTGTCTGTCCCTTTGGGTCTGCCTCTCTTTCTCTGGTCTTTCCTTCTTGCATGTCTGTCTGTATGTCTGTCTATGCTCCTCTGTCAAATGCGTTTGCCTGTCTGGCCTCTCTCTCTCTTTCTTTCCCCTCTCTATCCTTTCTTTCTTCTCCACAAAAGCTTCTGGAATCCTTGTTTTAAATCTCTCTCTGTGTCTCTCTCCGTCTGTCTGTCTCGTCTCTGTGAGGCTCTTTCTTTCCCTTTCCCTCTCTATTTCTCTCAGTCAATCAGTCTCTGTCTCTGTCTCTCTCTCTCTTTGTGCGCGAGCGTCCGCGTGAGTGCACGTGTGCGTATGTGCGTGCACGTGTATGCGTGTCTTCTTAAGATGAACTTTGCATGTGTACCTTTCCAAACGTTTTCTCTTCGATCTTTCATTCTTTGTCTGCCGTGCAGCCCACTCTCTCCTCATTCCTCGCTTCTTTAAAGATGCACCACGATTAAGTTCCTTGTTTTTTTCTAGGTAGCTGTGACCCACATACAAATGTCCCCAACTTCAAATTGAGGCTGGTCTTTAAAATGTCTCGGTTTGAATTTGGGGGCATTTGTATGGGAGTTGAACCGGGTCAAATCAAGATTTCTTACCAGCTATAAGATGGAAAACACGTGAAACCCGTGATTTTGACACGTGATATGGTGGGTCTTTAAAGACACACTGACGCACCACGATTAAGTC